>CM031860.1:54209412-54245441 GCA_018697195.1 Certhia americana | reverse complement strand
TATTCTATTCTATTCTATTCTATTCTATTCTATTCTATTCTATTCTACCTGCTTCTTTTCATTCACTGTTTTGTCTGTTAAATAAAAGTCTCCTTTTATTCAAGTAATAGTACCACCACATATTTTAATCCAAATTTTATTAGACTGCCTAGCTAATGCTGAAGTAGTGACTGAGTAATGTTTTGCTGATCTCCAAAATATAGAATTAATAGGGAAAAAAATCATAGCGTTGATCAGGAGTGGTTGATAGTAGAAATCTGTGTCCCTGTTGAACCAAAGCATTTAAAGCATTATCTGAAACTGCATTGTAACTGGAATGCTGTATTGGCCAGGGGGGTAACAGTTGACTTAATAGTATGAACTCAGATGAAATGTGCTGAACTGGGGACACTGTTAAATTGACTTTCCTCACTAAAACAAAATCTCCAGTGCCTGCTTTTACACTATGTCAGTAATTGAAAAAGCTAATGAAAACACTCTTCTTGCTGTATGATTTTTGTTTTCTCTCCAGGGATGAGTTTACCAGTTGTTTCAGTCTGTATTATTTAACAGTTGGAGAGAGGCATCCTGATGTTCAATTCAGAGATGAGGGTGAACTAGGATGTTGCAATAACTTACAATGCAGAATGCAAGATAGGTTCAATAAAAATGAACATTTGAACTTTTATCTCAATAGTAAAAGTTTTATTTAAATTTTATATTTTCATTTTTGTTTCATTTAGGTAGAGAAAACCCTCTATGCTAATTTTTAGGAGTGATAAATTTCAAATGCATCATATTGATCTTGAAACACTCAATAAAATCAATAGAACCATTTCTGGTGACAAACCTACATCTGTCATTTTTTGCACAATGGTGACTGACATATAATCTATTCTGTTGCCTTACCAGAACAAAAAAAAAAAATGAAGCCAGCAAACTAAGTAGAAATATATGTCATCGTAACAGTTTTTAAAATAAACTATTTTAAATTTGTCTTAATGTAGTTATTATATTTTTAGCTGAAATACCATTTTTTTTACATTTCCTTTTCACTTTTGAAGGCTGGGTTTCTTGCTGTCATTGGTTGTGGTCCATCACTTGGACTTGGCCAGGACTCTGGTCCTGCAATGTTGCTGAGTCAACTAATTTGTATCAGCTATTTACCTGCCTCTCTGAGCTGTGTAATCCTTGCTTTGGTTGCATTCAAGATCCATCCAGTCTTAACCTAGCAGCTTTATCTTTTACTGCTGTACATAGAGATTAAGTCCAAAGTCATACACAGTCTGTCGCAAAACAGGGTACAAAATCTGGCCTGAATCCAAGGGCAGTGCACTAAGCACTGCATCCTTCTTTTTAAGAAAGAAGAGTTGACACATTTTTACCCAATACAAATGAATGTATTAAAAGCTGATGTGTAATTTTAATGGGAGATTGATTTATGTGTTAACTAATCTGGAGAAAGGCAGCTTGTGGGGGACCTTATTACTCTTTACAACTCCCTGAAAGGAGGCTGGCCTCTTCTCCCAGGTATCAAGTGACAGGAGGAGATGAATGGCCTCAAAGTTGCAAAGAAAAGGTTTAGATTGAGTATTAGGAAAAATTTCTACACAGAAAGGGTTGTCAAGGGCATGCTGCTCAGTGAAGTGGTAGAGTATGAAGGTATTTTAAAGATGTAGAGAAATTACATGAGCATGGTTTGCTGATGGACTTGGCAGTGCTGGGTTAATGTGAACTTCAAGATCTTAAAGGTCTTTTCCAATCCAAAAAATTCTGTGATTCTAAATAGATTCAGTGTACTTGTGAAAGGTGCCAGATTGATTACCTGGGACATGCAGGAGTTGTATATTTTATAATAGACACAATAATTTGCATTGATCTAGCTCTGAGAGCTTGTGTGGGCTTGAAAAAGATACTTTTCTACAAAAATAAGCGTTTAGGGTCTGTACTTTGATCCTTTGGTTGCCTGAATGCTTAGATCACTATTCATGGAGGAAACATGCTACTGGATTCCTTATGAGATTCCAAGTACTTACCTGCTGCTCCATCTTTCCCTTTCACAAATCAGTTTCCTCTCTTTCAGTGTTTCCTCTGTCTACCCCATTATGCCCCTTCCACATTTTACTCCCTCTGGAGACCTGCAATGCTGTTAAGTATTTTTCTCAGCTCCTGGCAGCTGGCTGGACAGGAGACAGTAGCTGCTGCACCTAGACCTCACTTGGGTCTAGGTATGTGCTCATTTTAACCAGCACATCTGTGCTGACTTATTCAGGATCACTTGACTCTCTTTTTGTTATGAAAATTGAAATAACTTTCTGATTAATTATTTAAATTATTTAAATTTATTATTTAAAATGCATTCTATTATCAATATATAAATTTAGCACATTCTCTTCTTTATACTATTCTGGTACAGATGCAATATTAAATGTATACAGTGTATACAGTGTTCGGCTACTATTATCTCTAGTTTAAAATTATGTACTCTTTGCAATTCTTTAACGTCTTTCTGTGCACGTTAATTTTAAATTAATGCGTCTTTGCTGCCCTTTCTATTACTCTAAACACAGTCCCCAAGAGTGTAACATCACTACTTCTAGTCATCCAATCATTTGGATTTATGCAAGTGTTATCTGAAATGGCTAACAAACTTTCAAAGGATTGCTGTTTCTGTCTTCTTATGAATGCCTTGGTCCTGCCTCATTAATGATAGTAGTGGTCTCATTTTCTTTATTATTCTTACAACAATATGTGGTATTCATACAATAATACATGGGTTAAGATGTCAGTATAGACACATGCATTTAGGAACAGATCTTTAGGCTGTTTAAATCATTTGTGTTCCATCAGAGAAGATAGTAGTTGAAGAATTTTTTTGCTTGTGGTTGCCATATGTTTGTGTCCAGTTTTCTTGGTGAGTGTTTATACTGTGGCACTCAGGAGAATTTTTTGCAAACAGAAATATCAGTTTCATGGCTGAAGTCCTTACTCAACATCAACTAAGAGCTGATTCTTTGAGCAGTCCTTTTGAAATCCACTGCTTCCTGATGATTAAGTTGCACTTTGCCATGCAAAGCTGATATTAAATCCAAATGATCCAAATTAGCTGTATGGGCTGAAAATGTACACAGCAACTTAAAAGAGAATTTGGATATATCTGCAGAGCCCCAAGCAGGGGGGAGCTGGCATGAATATGTGCCACTTCATTTATGCAGTGAATACTGGGTCAAGTTGGAGGGATTCCTGTGGCATTCTGTATCACAGGTACAGGCAGACCAAGCTAGCAGCTTCCTGTGAAAGCCTGGAAATGTATCTTTTGTTTGAAATTAGCCTAAGAGTTGCCTGAATGCTAAAGATGTTTAATTATTTACAGATGCTTAAGCAAGTCAGTTACCTAAATATGTATGTGGGGAGGAGGGGAAGAATAATGACTATAGGATTTGGCCTAATATACTTAGCCTGGGTTTTTCAATTTTTACATATATATTACTTTGTTTACATATATATTGCTTTGTAGCCTTTCTGCAGTAATTTGTGGATGATGTGAATCAGAGGACAAGCTTGAAACCAGATATTATAAAGCTTTAATAGGACCATTCCTAGTCAGCCATGTGAATACCACAGCTGTGCTAGGGTCAGAGAGGCTTTTATGTTTCTCTGAGTCTGACAGAAGATTTACCTGCCCTTGAATCCATCTAATCAAATCATTATAAAATAAATGCTATGAAACATAGATCACCCTTTAACAGCCAATTACAACTTCATGACCACCAAAGGTAATTACCTATATTAAGTCATATAAACATGTGCTTTTTACATCCCCTTTTTAACTGGTTTTGCTTTCTGCCATGGTTATACCCAGATGAGAAACTGGGGAAGTCTGCCATGAGTTCAGCAGGTACTAAGGGAACCCAAGTCTTTGCTGAAAGACATTATTTATTCTATTAATATTTAATCTGGAGCAACCACTGACCTGCATAATTTGATAGAGATGGGTGAGCAGCTCCCTGAACACTTCTAATGCTCTCATGTTTTCTTCACTTTTTAGAAGGAGTGTAAACAAATAAACACCAAATACTGTGTTGAGGGAAAAAATGTGAAGCAAGCCAAGAGTACTTGGTATTGCACATAAATTTTCCTGTCTGTTTTTCTGAAATTCCTCTGGGGGCTCATCAGTGTCTCTGAGCTGGTTGGCTGCTCAGGGGCTCTCCTGGCACACTGAGGTGGATTCCCAGCACACAGTATGTGATGTGCCTTCTCAGGCACATGTTAGCTTCTGCTGGGATGTGTGGTTCTCCCCTCAGTGAGCCCCTGCAGAAATGGAGTTACTCATCCTGAGCAGTGGGATGAGACTCGGTCAGTTTGCCCTTGGTAGCATTGCTCCTGCTCAGCCTTCTCTATGCTTTGTGGGAATACTGAGGCAGCTTCTGTTACAGCAGCACTTTAAGAGCATCATTTGCAGTTATTACTCAAAGTACACCAACATTAAGTTTATTTCTCTGAGCTAGAGATAACTCTGAATATTATTTGAAACAAATTCTGTGCTGCTTTCCCTGTGTGTCATTTTCCCCCAACGCCTTAATCATCTGAAATGATTTGATTCAGTCTGTGATCTAAAAATGCTCATTTGACCCTTTGTTTATCATGTCAACACCCTGCATCTGTCCTTGGAAATTCAGTAGCATGCCTTCTTCCACTGCAGATACTGGTTCCTGAACTGTATGTGTGGGTGATATAAGCATGAGAAAAAATAAGGAAAACTGTATATCCATACAGAAAAATGGGTTTATCTTCTCCCTATGTCCCCACCTCTGTCTCTTCCAGTGCCCCACACCAGTGACCTAGGAGCTGCCAATAAAAATTACATCAGGTAAGATCATTTCTTTCTGTGTCATGTGAAATTCTCACAGATAGTAATTGCTCCCCTGCAGGTGCTGTGAAGGGAGTAGGATTCTCTCAGGAGCTGTTAAATACAAGCATTTTTATGTCAAGGATATTATAGTATTCTCTCCCAAAGAGAGAACTTTTTTCAATGCCATTAACACTTAGTTCCCTAAAAGATTGAGATCATAGACTTGAAACTATAATAATGTTTAGCATGAAATAAATAATTTAATTTACAAACTATTTATTGACTTTTAGTGAGATCTTTAGAAGAAGTTCAGATGCCAGTGTAGTAGTTCAGTGAACTACTTTGCCAAAAATATATTTCAAAAATTTATGAAGAAAATAATAAAGTCTTTAAATGTTAAAGATTTAAGAAAACCTGCATTACTCACAAGTGTTCTGACACTCTTGTGTTATAGATTAAAAGAAGACTCAGGGATATTCCTTGCTCATTTCATGTACTACATTTTGTATATATATACTACATAGCACACAAAGTACTGCAATCTGCTACTGCAATCAAGTTAAGTTCCTTTCAGGGCAAAGGATCAGTACTTATTTCCTAGCTCAGTCTAGCATTGTTTCAGAAAAACTTGTGCAGTGATTAGTATTGCTAAAAAAGGTTTATCCCCATGACATCTATCTCTGTGCTGAGTCCATGTTATTGTCTTTGTGGTAAAAGCTCTTTAAACGTAGGCACATTGTAATGCAGACACTTGTATGCCAGGGAACTCATAAAGGGTCAGTGCTACATTCATTTATTGGTTATTCAGCAGTAACACACAGAGTAGTTTTTGCTTTTTTTTTTTTTTTAACTGAAGCATCTGTTTGTGGTTCCTGAGTAGATATCATGTATCGGAGTAGAAGAAAGTTTCAGTGCCTCATTAAAACCAAATTCCAAGTGACAGAAGATGGAGTAGGAGCTGGGATTAATTGTTAAGGAAAGCGAGAGCTGAGGGTGTTTTGTTTCAGCTTTAAGAATCAAACTTCCTGCCCTAGATAACTCTGAGATATTTGGATTTGATACAGATTGATAAGAAGTTTACTGTAGCTCGGAGATAAAGAGCAACCTCAGATCACCTGATTAGGACCTGATTTTATTCACTGTAAGATGAAAAAGTGTTAGTAAGGACAAAGTGAAAAGTACTCAGCTATTGCAAGTTTTCTTTGAGGATTTAATAAAATTAGTATGTAAGGATTTGTGGGTTAGAAATACAGGGAGTTCCAAGTTTGGAGGATCTTCTGAAGCTTGATTAAGAAATTTACAATTTCTGTTTCTAAAGAAAGTAAGAGGCAGATATTATGTCTTGGTGAAGAGTGAAGAATAAATCTGGCCTGGTAGAGAGTGTCTCTGATAAAAGATTTTAATTAGATTTTTGTATGGTAATCTAAACCTGCCTTTAAAAGGCAGGTTCCTGCACTGCATGAAAGAAAAGAGTTTCTCACCAAGAATGCCTGTTCTGCAAGATGTGACAGCTGAGTTTGGGTTTGGCTGGGCGAGGCATTATACAGTGTTGGCTGCCCAGAGATTTCCCTGACATTATACAAATCCTAGAATGCAAGTGGAAATAATAAATTCCTGCTGTTACAGACCCCTGCATGCACAGGCTGACCTCAGTAAGAAATGATAGTTGTTTAAATGCTGTTACTGGTTCCATTTTAGAAGTGCTTTGTAGTGGTTTTCACAAACCACCAAGCCAGCCCTTCAGCACAGGAGCTATGGCACATCCCCCATCTTAAAATAATAAATATGATATTGTAACATAAGTACTCAGGTCTAAAGATGACTTTTTTACCCAGTACTCAGGTCTAAAGATGACTTTTTACCAGATCAGAGTGACAAATGTGTGAACATGCTCAGTAATGTTCCCTTTTTGCTGTTGTGTCTCTGGGGTGGAGATCTGCCAATTTATTACTCCAGGATATGCCTCCCACATCAAGTGTACATGTCCAGTACATGTCCAAGGGAGGGCAAAGGCTGTGCTGTCCACTGCCACAAAAATGCAGTCACTCAGCCTGTTGGATGCCAAACACAACACAAATTTACTTGTTTGAGACAGAACTTTGTTTGATTTGGGGGTTTTTTTGTTTTTTTTTTTTTACCTTTGAAATAAAAATTGTAAAATCTTTATTTCACACAGTTTTTGGAAGGATTAGTCTTGATGACAGATATGAAAAAGTAAAAGGAAATAATCTTGATCTAGACTAATAAGAGAGAGTGTCTTCCTTGCTTATCCTCTATGTTAGTCAAGGCAAAATAATTTTACTCATCTAAATGACAAAGCTGTAACTCTTATGTGTTTTTTGACATGTTTACTGGTTTATTTTTAATCAATGCATGTAAAGCTTAAATTGAAATTTTTCACACAAAATCTTTAGTCTCTGATTATATTCAATAGCTTATTCAACAGATGGAGATTTAATATTTTTAGAACATCTTTAATAGAGTTTAAAAACCTCCCTTTTTTAACAGAGGTATCTTTTGATCTACTTCAGGTGAAATGGAAAACTGCCTTGGCAAATATGATACTGTAGTGAATAGAAGAGAAAGCTAAGGATGAAAAAAATTAGTTGTCTTGGGTAAAATAAAAAATTCTGTGAGTGTTGATGGACACTACTTCCTTTTTTTTTTAATAAGAAGTGTTTGACTCACATTCTAATCCCTAAATTGCACTCAGATTGCATGTATTGGCCTGAGTGTTTAGTTTACACTTCTGAAATTAATCCCCTGCTCATTCCCTCTGCTGAAGTAGAGATAAAATAGTGCAGTAGGCAAAACTAATTTCTACTAAGTTACTCTGTACTGAAAAATGCTTTCCAGATGCTGATGGTTTTCAGTTCATCAGATCAGACTAAAGCTATTCCAAAACCAAGCCCCAAAACTTGCTAGTGTGTCTACTGAGTCTTTCTGTTCTCTGTGCTGCTATTGCACTCAATTGTGAAGTTAGACAAAGCACAACACATTAATGGTAATTCTACATTTTTATTGTGTTTTTCACAGTCACTAAAGGTAACTTCTAACAATAGGTCAGGCTATATGATGAAAAACTTGTTTTCAATGCTCTCTATGAAAATATTTTAAAATTGCGAAAGAAAAATTTTTCTTTCTCCCAAATATTTTTCATAATCTAGGAAATTCCTTTAAAAGCAGACATTTGCTAAGAAAAGGAAAAAAAAAAAACCAAACCAGAATTTCATAATCAGATACTTTTTAGGCAGTTGTAAACATATGGTCTTTGTTGCAGTCATACAGTCTTGAAAAAGCTGGTGTAACTTAAATTTAAGTTTTTGATGCTAGCAGTATGTTAAATCCTTACTTGGATACTTTAAGTAGCACAAAATAGGTCCTGTTAATGTCAATAGTGAAATGCAGTTCAGTTAGGCAGGATCAAAGCTGGAAGGAGTACATGATTTCCTTCTTACTTGTGAAGCTCTTCATAAAAGATTCAATTTTCACCCTTTGTAGAGTCGTAGAGGCTCCTGAGAGAGGGCTTTGTTCCAGCATCAGGAACACACTACACTGTCTCTGGCTGCAAAACTACTTTAATCTGAAGGTGACAAACAGGAGAGATTAATGGCTTCAGTTTGGGCACACAGGGCCACATGGTTTCCTTAACAAAGGAAGAACACAATTGCCTGGGATTTAAGAAAGAAAATATTGACTTGGATCATGAGTATAAAATATACATTATTATATAGCTTCAGATATTTGTAATATCACCACAAAGATGGGAATGCTCTGTACACTACACGTAGTGTCATATCAGCAAAACTACTTATATGTATGTTTAGGGAAATTTTGTGAACTTCAATAGCAGAGGACAGCTCACTAAAGGTGTAGATAAACTGAGGGGTTAGGCAGGTGTTTAAACGTTCGAATAGTTGTTACATCATTGTTTTCACAAGGAGACAGTCAAGACACAGAGAGCCTGAGTGATTTCTCCAACAGTTTCCAAAAAGTCTGGGGATAAGAAAGAAGCTGAACCAAATTTTCTTGAGACTAACCAGATTAGTCTCAAGACTGACCAACAAAATCACCTTAAAATTCAGATGATGTCAGCATTTCTATTTGTTGTTGCAAACCCTGGTAGAAGGGGTTAAAAAATTCAGTCTTTGTTCTACTAGGGGCTTTTGCTAGGCGTCTTTTTAGATGGGTGTTTTTTATATTTTAGGCTGGTTTCATCAATAAAAGTGAAGGAAAGTTAACATAAAAATAAATTTTAACAGTTTCATTCATCCCTTTTATACATCTATATATATTTTTCCTTGTCTTTATCTTGTTTTTGGAGACTATTTGACCCTTTTCTGCAAAAGATGAGAAAGATAGGCTAGGATTTTAAGGGAGGTTGCAGACATTATGCTGATAGATTTTAATTGCTAGCCACTGTGCTGTCCTCTTTGATAAAACCTTTTCTTAAGTCAATTAAAATAAAAGGCTTAGAGCACAGGAGGGTGCAAAGAGGTGAGAAGAAATGATGTATGGTCATATTAGTTGGAGAGGTGTAATATTCATTTGCAAAGATACAAGGGAATGCAATGATGATGGGACAAAATAATTCTCCTCTCATCTTTTTGTTAATGCTAGGAGCATAGGAAGATTTTTCCTTGGTGGTTGATGTGAGTTGCAAGAAAATGCAGTTAAGACTTTCTGAAGATTAACTTGTGATGTGTGAGACTGAAATCAAGAAACACTAAGTACCATTCAGGCCTCTGTGAGAGTGTGACACACTCAGCACTTCTATAAAACCAGGCCATTTAATTATAGCTGGGAGGTTAGGGAAGGTGAGTTTTAAAAATCTTAACCAAAAACCTTAAAATATCAAAGGGAAGTAATTCTAAAAGTTAGACGTGTGAAGTTGACATATGGTGCAATGATTTTTGGGTGGGTGTCAATTATGCTGGTTGATGGAATTAAGTAGAACTCTAACAGTACTGGGAAACCAGGTGGATGGACCCAATGTAATCAGCTTCTTCCCTCTGCTGTCTCAACTAGATATCTTTGAAATAAGTGTTTTTGTTGGAAAATGGCTGTGGATTAATAAATTTTTTTACTGGACTTGTGAGGGCCTATCTTTCTATTCTGTCTACAGACTACAATTGAAACAATGAGAAAGAAAAGGCCAAATACAGGAGGTACCAAAAGCTCTTTATTAGCTAAGTCACCAACAGTAAGAAATCAAAGCTAAAAAACCAACAAAACAAAACAAAAAACCAAACAAACAAAAAAAAAAAACCCACAGACAAATGCAATTGACCATATGATGATAGAGCTTTTCAGTCCAAGAATCCTTTAAGCTTTCTGCTCTATGAGACTCCAAGGCCAAAGCATAGCCTGCATTTTGTGTCAAGACTGCAGTAATGGAATATTCTCACAGTAGGTTTTGTTCATCCCCATCAGTTTTTCCACTGATACTGGTGGACGTTTTTATAGTGCATGGCTTTGAGGCACTGTCCTTTGAAGCTCAGCTCCCCTCCTTCCTGAAAATAGAAAAGTAATCCTGCTGCCTTTGGGAGAAGAAGTTGGCTCAGAGAAAAATTATATTAGCATAAAATATTTAAAAAAAAATAAAGAAGAGACTTGCTTGAGAGAGAACAATGAATCCTCATTTTCTGTTTCATGGAGACATTTTGTGATTCTGTAGAAGATTACTGTATGACTTACATGCTGCTTTTCTCTTTTGCTTGAATGAATACTTAGAAGGAGAATTCTTTGCCTGTCCTGCACCTGAAGCAGTTAAAAGTGCATAGAACTACTCATGTTTTTCTGATCTATGTGCATCCACTCAGGCAGTTTGAGCAGCATTACTGGAGAAAACACAGACAAAAACTATGTTTTCTGGCTGAAATTCATACAGGAACTAAGCCTATACTTTAATGACAAACCAGAAAAAGAATAGAAAATATTACTTCAGTTCCCCAGTACCTCCCTCCCTGTCTATATCCTCCTTCACATCACCATCCTGGTTGTGTGAGCAGCTTTCATCCAGCCTTGGATTCAGGAGCAATGTCTTTTCTTATCTACAGAAGAGCTGTCACAGAAACATCTAAATGTGTGTTGATCTCTTATGAACTTGTGGCAGACTGCTGGCAAGCAGGTCTCTAGTTGAATTAAAGTCACTGACTCTTAAAAAGAACCTACTAAGTACAGGAAAATAAAAATCAAATTGAAGATGTCTCAGTGTTTAATGTTGCTGGATGACTTGTTCTGAATGTTCTTTTTGAAATATTGTGGAGATCTAAATAATCTGCAAATCTTATTAAGAATTCTAGCTTCTGCAAGATGCTAATAAATTGGCCAACCTTAGTATAAAATATACATTAGTCTTAGGACTCACAGAGAAGTTTAATTGTGTGCAAAACTGAAAACAGAAAACAAGTTTAAATAGTGTTGAAATATATTGCAGCACATACTCTAGTATTTAGAGATAAGTGTTTTTGGAAAAGGAGAGGAAATGGGATAAATGTAGCATCATCATGAGTAGAGTACATATGAATTTCATAGACTATTAATCTTTAATCTTTAGAGTTCCTATTTAAGCATACAAATACATTAATCCAGGCATCAGCTCTTCTCTGCTATCTTGATCATGCAGGTCACAGATGTTGCTATAGTAACCTTGCATTACCAATGCAAAGACAGTGAAGGATCTGGCTATCTAGATAAATAAAATAATTGAGGAGTGCTTGCAACAGCATTCTGCTTAATGTAATGCTTAGATCCATTGAATGAGCACTTGGTCCTGCATGGATTAGGGCCTTGGCTTGAGGAGGATGAAAAGTCTGGCACTTGAAGCCAATTTCCTGTAAAACAGGTTGCTAACTAGAGATGCTCTTCACTGGGAAGTGTCTGTGATACCATTTGTATCACAGAAGATGTTCACTTGTTCCAGTCATCAGTAGCATTGTCAAAAGACAGACTGCTATGGATCCGCGGGTAGAACCTGCTCTCTGGATGCAGATGTTGTTTAGATATTTTGGAAACCAAGAGAAGGTGTTTTCTGTGAAGCTGAGTTAAGCCCATGTTGTTGAATGCAGTTGTTGAAGACAGAGCCCAGTGCCAGTGGGGATCAGACACTTTGTCTTACAGGAGAAACAACCTGATTACAGAGTGGTTTGTTACAGGCATGGTGAAATGCTAGTGCTGGTCTCTCATAGGGACCTGTCTTGATGGCAAAGGAATGAGAATTTTCAAGTGAGAAGCAACAAAATTCTGAATCAGATTTACCTGTGAGTTGAATATTTCTGATAGTTACTCCATGGGCTTGAGTCCCTGAAGAAGCTTCGCAGCATTTTGGTATGTGGAGGACCCATGTGAACTCTACAGGCTGGAAAATCCTAGCTTGTGTACTTTTTTTGTACAGTGAGAAAGCTTCCTATGAGAGTTGTTTGCTTTTACCGTGTGTCTGAGTTTTCAGAAAGCACTTCTTGTAGGAAATTCTTGTACAAAGTTTGAGGCTTTTGTTTTGTTTTGTTTTAGTTAAGTATGGCCACTGAGTAAAAAAATAAATGCAGGAATGCAGATAAATAAAGGCAATAGTGAGTGTAGACATCATGGAGTAATGATGATTACTCCATTTTAACTGGAAATCAAACCTAAAAATACTCCTGTAGCCACAGCTTATCTGTGCTACCAGTTGAATTTTCTGGCTAAGCCTGTAAAATACCACTTAAGCATAAACCTTAAGCATAAAATAAGGGAAGACTTAAAATTCTAGTCTCCTGTGGGCCTTTGTTCAGCCTTCAGTCCTACAAAGGAAACCTCTCATTGCTTTATAAGGGTCCCAACTCTTTTCCTTTTTGTCTGCCCTGAAAAGCCAGATCAGTTGTGTTATTTGCTTTATTGAGGCTGTCAGCCCGCTCCTGCCGAGAGGCTGCTGCTGGCCAGGCAGCTTTCTGCAGGGGGAACAAGGGAAAGAAAGACTCTGCATCAGAAATTCCACTTGTATTGCTTTCCTTGCCTCCTTCCCAACACAAAGGTGGTTTTGTTTGTGCTCAAGAACCAACCAAAAAGTTTGGCCGTGAAATGAGCTCTCCTCTGGAGAAAGGGGAAGGGGTGGAACATATAGCATACAGCTTCAGATGCAGACATGTATCCACTCCCTCCTCCAGGTCATGGGCTAGAGCTGGCTATTGCATTAGCTGGTTGTTGCTTCACACAGCTGCAGGGCAGCTCATGAGAAAGCAGTTGCTTGTTTGATTCCTTGAAGAAGTAATTGAGTTATTTTTCTGCTCTTATTCTGTGATGTAATTAGATAGGAGAAAACTTGAAAAAAAAAAAAGTGCTTCTCCCTTGTCAGTGGGACACAGGGAATATTTGGGTATTTGTAATTTGTTCACATTGGTATTTGTTTCAATTCAGAGTATTTGGTGCTGCCAAAAGTAGGAGAGAAGAAAAGCACTTCCCTTGCAGCTGACACCCAATTAGGCTTCTCAAGGTGGTCATTACTTCAGCAGACTGAATAATGTTAGACTCATGGAAATAAAAATTCTCCCAATAGTTCCTGCTGGTGTACACCCCAGTGTGCACTCATATAGTGTATAGTGTATCAATCTCTGCTGATAAAATAGGTTCTGCTCCTGAAAAGATCTTACCCGTGTGGCTTGTTTCTTGTGTAACCAAAGATTTGCAGGATCGGGGAAGTATCTGCATTGTTTTTCTTCCTGTAAGAGATTAGGGAGTTTTTTGTGTGTAGTAGTCTTATGAAAATGTACCCTTGCACAGAGCGCTGCTGAGCACATTTCAGGGTTTAGGCTCCAGCAATAAGAGGATAGATATGTCCCCTATATCCAAGGCAGTTGGGCACTAAGTCAGGTGGGTAACTGAATGTCCAACTCTGTGCTTAAAACCCTTGGGCAATGGTAGAGGAAGCTTGAATGAATTTGTGTGTTTCCTTTTTCCTCTCCAAAAGACAGTGGTTTACATATTTTGAAGTGAAGACAGAATGTGTAATGCCTCCATAAGAAATGTTAGTGAAGTGAGGGTACCTAAAAGTTTCCCAGTGTCATTCTTTATGGGCTTGGTGCCCTTTCTCAGTCTCAGGCCTATGGAATTTGCAGAATAATCAGCCACATACTCCCAATGACTTTATATGTTCAAGTGAAGGTGTGGGGTACAGAATGTCTGCATAGTTAGCTGGGACAATCTGCTTCTGGATTTTTGGCTAAAAATGGCTCAAAGAGCTGATCTTTGAACCTGGTGTCTGTTACTGCAAGTTAAATTATGGCTTGGAGATGACTGGAGAGAAAGCACAGTCATTCTGTTCCTCATTTCAGCCTGTGCACAGATGTAAGAAATGGAAGAAGCTGTGGTCTGAGGATCTGCTTTCCATCAGAGGAACACACCAGTTGGACTGGTTCATCCCAGGGCTGCTGCTGAATCTTCAAAAGACATCACACAAAAATCTATTTATAATGGAGTGGGGAAGGGTGGGAAGAAATAAAGTGTGAACAAACCATTTTATTTAAAAATTAGTTCATGCTTTCAGTGGAGGACTAGTTTTCCCTGTGAGCTTGCCAACATCCCTTAATTCATATCACTTAAAATAAAATGACTTCTGGGTGTAAGGAAGATTTGAATTGTGTTTTCTGTATCACTAAATAATGATTGCCTGGGGAGATAGGAAATGTAAATTGAAAATGCATGAGGTATAGCTGGTAATATGTTAGATGCATTATCTCCAACCCGAGGCCTTCAGTCAAAAGAGAAGGTCATCAGTAATTGTTAAAGAGCACTGCAGCAGGTACTTATATTTTAACTTTTCCTCTTTTTGAGTTAAATTTTCTCCTCATAACCACTGCAAGACTTTTCTGAGGAAGCATGTGCCTTTACTTCTTAGATTGCCTAAATTACATTCTTTTGTTATAATTTATGAGACAGAGGATGCAGGGGGTCCGTACATTGCTGAATGACTGATCTTCACTAGTTTTCTGGAAATGTGAGATTTTTCCCTTTGCTTTCTTTTCTGAAAAATCTCACTTTGTACAATTTGTATCTGAACAATTCTAACCATGACAATATTAAGCCTCATTTTTGTGTTCCTGGATTGGAATTGATTTTTTCTTCTAGCTGCATCATTACAACTCACCTTAAATTACAGACTCAGACAGTGTAGAAGAGGTACTAACTGGTCCCATGAAGTACCTCTTGTGCTTTGCCAAATGGCAGATGACATGTTTCTTAAACTTGAGCCTCATTTTTAACATTTAGAAAACAGGGCTGGAATTACTGATGGTAGCACTGAATAATGTAGTGAATTCTGATCATCTGGGGCAAGAGTTACTGGGCAAATGTGCTGGAGGGAGAGGAGTATGGCCTGCCTCAAATTCCCCTCTAAACAGTCCCAATGGAAACAGCAAACTGAAAGCAGATGGAAACTTCTCTCTCTTGCTGAAGTGAAATGGGACTGGTTGTAGTGGGTGTCCTTGTAAACCTCCTGGTCTGTCTTCCTGTGGAGCACAAGGGAAGCTTTGAAGCCTTGTGTCTTCTGGGGCAAGAGGAGTTCTGCATTTCTGAAGTTAGTGGAATTAACCATCCACCAATGAAATGCATAAGCAACAGTGGGATTTGCTTTTTAATTGAACTCTGCTTTTCTAGTTGTTAATTATACTCCTTGTATGGTTTTTCATGTTTAGCTGTACCATACGCTTAACAGAATGTTTGTTGTTACCTGCTGTGATTTTGAAGAATTCATGATATTAATACACAATTAGGGACCATCATAAGTTCTCCATGGAGAAAACCAAAAGTTGCTTTGCTGGTTTTGTGTATTTGAAGATGAGTGGAAGGCAGGTTCTGGCTTCTGTGGTCCTTTATCAGAAAGGATTTTGATTTTGAATCAGCCAATAAAATTAAAGTATGCATCTTGAGAGTGTAGTATTCACAGTATATTTGAAATATTTTTATGAAATTGCTTGCTAAGCTGGAAATAACCCAGGTAAATCAGCCCTGGACCTCTGTAAACACCAGTGTATTGTACTTTCAGTTAATTGTTTCCACAGATGTAGTCAATGACAACATTGTGTTTATCCTATGGCAGTGTTGCTGCAGCTTGCAATTTCATTTCCTTTTCTTAATGGATTGGTTTACCAAATCTAAAAATACATTTCCCATCGTGACAGGGATTTTCTTACATGATTTTTGTGAGTTGCCCTAGAAACAAGAAAACACTGACATTAGGTCAGAAAAATAAGTGCCATGCCAGCCATTGTTGATTTCTTTGGTTCCATCGTAATACTAGATAAATTATGTGGCTGAAGAGCCCAGCTGATAGTTGATACTGGCAGGTGGCTTCTGAACAAAGACAGGTGTGACATACTTCTTTTGATGATAAGAAGATCAATGGGAATATTCATGGTGAAAAGTCTCCTTCAGCCCGGCTTGTGTTCTGGAGTCACTTCTCTCTGCCAATGTCTGTGCTTCATTGCTGTCCCAGGTTTGCATTGACTTTATGTAGTGGTATCAGCCAAGATCTTTCACAGTGCATGGATAAAATCTTTCTGGCTATCTCCACAGGTAGCTATGAGATATTTTCTCACTTTTCCAAATGATGAAAAAGCTGGTCCTCTGAAAGTGAAGCAGACCTGTTTAGTGTTAATACAAAAGCCACTCCCAAAGGTTAACTGACTCCTAAATACCCAGATTGTTCCCTCCACTCACTCACTACAAGTTTGCAGTCTGCTTAATATATGCACAGTCAGGGAGAAGCTGTAAATATAATGCTAAAAGCAGACGCTTGGAGCTATTGCTCTTGCTTCTCTTCAGCTTATGCAACTGTTTGCAGTAGCTTGTTGCCAACACAACTGTTGTGTCCTAGTACTTTGGGCTTCATCTTGTTAGTCTCCTGAATATGCTGTTCCCATTACAACACTTTGAACAGATCCATGTGAGGAGGTTTTGCAAGACCAAGTAGTTAACTGAAAGTTACAAATACATCACCACCTGCTTAATTCATCAGTCTAGAACTGAGCTAGCTAATGAAGTTATGCCAGCTGGAATCCTGGCTAAAAAAACCCCAAAACCTTGGTAACCAAACATTTTGACCATCAGAAGCCTGGACCTCAAAATCTTATTTAGATAGGTCATCCCACCTTCTCCCCTTGCAAATGACTGAAGTTTGTTCTTTCAGAAGTTTTCCAATGAGTCTTTCTGAACTTTCAACTGCAGCTTTATGTCCACTGATAGCTGTTCTCATCTGCCTATTCCATCTGCAACCACAGCCATCTCTTTGCAGCCAGACTCAGAAAATCTCTGACAATAAATAACATTCTTGCTCCACAAGCATTTAAGTTGATTGAAGGTGATGAGGTGATCCAGGAAATTGCTGCTCTCATAAATTCCTGGGTCTGTGCTTGAGGCATAATGTAATCTCTGGTACTTGTCTGCCAGTATGGTTCTCCAAGAACACCTTATAAAATTATAGGATAATGCTTTAACAAAGTGTAGGAGGGAAGGATGCATTTTATGTAAATTTAGTCAGGAAGTCTTTGAAACTAATTGCTTAAAGTGAGTGGGGAAAGCTGATGGAGTGTGATAGACATACAGATTTTTTTCTTCTGCTTTTAGAATAGACAGTGTTGCTTAAACTGGGCTTAGTATAGGACAACATATATTAACTAAGCATCAAATTGCTCAGTGGATGAGCCTGCTCTGTGCATGAACTAAACAGGCCATGCTCTAGATGCTATTACAGATGTGGATTTAGGGAGTTTTGGAGTTTACACTTCTGCAGAGAAAACCACTGGTTTTGGTGAACGTGGTATTGAATTACTGTCCTGACCTAGTGTCAATATTTTATTTGTAAAAAGGGAATGAGACACCAAGAGGGGAAAAAAAAAAAAATTGTGAAGTCATATTCTGAAAAGTCTCAGACTTGGGAGTAATGGGAGGGAAATCCTCCTTCACATATGCTCCTCAGCATCAGTACCCCTGAGAAGTGTCAAAGGCTTGTCTGTCAATCAGCCTGCTGGTTTATGTGCCAAGTCCTGTTTGGTCTTTCTTCTTTGTGCTTGTTAGGTATGCTGACTTGTCTGTTAGAACAGGCTCTGATCTTTTTTTAGGGCCATTCTGGACACATCCACCATTCTGCAAGTGTGGACTGCACTCTTTGTTCCTGGTAGATCACCTTGCACTTTAACCATATTTGCATCTTTATAGAAAGTCAGTGATTTCATTTCCACACTAGCTAGAGGCTAGAGTTGCAAGTTAGAGTTATGTGCTTGATCTAGAATTGGGATATGCATAGATGTCCACACATATTGGTTAGCTGAATAAAACACATCACTGTGCCTGCTGCAGTAGGCCAAATTTGGTGTTCTCAAGTATGTATGTGTTAAGGATCTGTGCATGAGTCCTCTCAGCATGAGAGCTGGGCACTTGCCATTGACTTGTGTCCTGCTCCCTGCAAGATACCTTGACCTAATTTTAATTGACAGAAGATTTTTACAACATCTGAGACTGGATTGACTATTCCATGCTGTGCCCTGTGGGCATACATGTACAAATCCCTGACCACTCCCATGAGCATTTCACTGGGGTGACTGGCGGATGTGTGACAAAATGGAAAAGGTCAAAGGAAAATGCAGAGCAAGAAGCAGCTGCTGGAGTGAACTCACAAGGTAACAACTCATTTTAAATACTATATTAAAATACAACTAATGTGAATTAAGTTAAAATACCTTCTTTCCAGAAACAAAACTAACTTGAATGGATAAGCACTAGTGAATTAAACAAAAAAAAAAGTGCCTCATGAAAATGATCCAGTGTGTCTGTTTGTAAGCACCCTGTGGGGAACCTATAACAACTGCACGTTTTTGGAAAAGTTGGTCTTTGGAAGACTGAGGTTTCAGTGGGTCTCCTTTAACAGGAAAAAAAGAGATGGATATGAGCCTTTGAAAAACAGCACACAAGGTTAGGTAGCAGTCACAGCATATACTGTCTTACTTATGTGGGACAGAAAGCCAGATGCATCACTGTTATATAAGCCTGCTGACCTGCATATAGAGCTTTGTGGTAATAAGAGTTTCAGAAACATAAATCCTGTTCAATTTAGCTTACACAAAGACAGAAAATCCAGGTATGTTTACAATAGGAAACTCCACAAAACATGTTATTCCCTAAGGGGCTTGGTTTTTAAATTTAGATTGGGAGGGCTCACATACTTGGGACAAAGAGGATGAGAGAGGAGGCAGTTGATATGATGCAAGATCAGTCTGCTGACTAATGCTACAATCTCTATATTTGAGGAATAGGACTGCAAGATGTGCTGTACACCAGCCATAACAGCCTATTATTCAAGTGGTGCAGCATAAAAAAAAGTTCCTGCCAATTTGCAGAGGATTTTGATGGATTTGTTTAATTTTATTGTATTCTGATTTGAAATTAAAATTTGTATTTTTTCCATTCTTAGTGAATAAAATAGAATACTTTCAGTAGGAAGGGATCTTCAGTAACAATTATCTAGTCTGAAGGTAATGGTATCTAGAACTAGAGACATCAGGTTCTGGGGTCCCCAGCTTGAGGAATTCTGTCTGGATCCTCTGGCTGCCTAGGGTGCCAAGGAGTTGCACATTTCCAGAGCTTCCAGGCTCTTGCTTTTCTTTCTGCCTGGTGAGCTAACAGAGAGAGCTGGCAGCCTTGGAGTTTATGGGAAGAGATACTCTGCTCTGAGTTTCTTGGCATCCTGCCTAATGAGATCTGTAGAGGAGCCAGCAGCTTAGGAGCTCTGCAATCTCTGAGATAATCCTGGAGCAATAACTTCTTTCTAACTCCCACTCTCTGTCAACTTGTCAGGAATACACTTGAAGAACAGGGAAGAGGACCTGGCAGGAAATTGGGTGTGATTTCTGCAGTGTCATTAAAGTCCAATGTTAATTAAAAATGTTTCTGACCACTCTCAGTAACCCCACACAGTGGACCCCTAACGTGTCAGCACCTGATCCTGAAGGTCCTGCATCCCTTTGCTGCAGATAACGTGGGTACAAAGCTCAGTGAGGCAGAAGAGAGGACAAAGAAATATTTACACCATTCCAGTATCTTTGAAGCTGGGATGTGGGTCACCTGCAGCTCTTCACACAGCACTAGCCTGCCTGTTGTCAGATGGCCTACAAACCCCAGTTGTCCTGAAGGTATTGGAAGATGTGATTATTCCAGGAAGGCTCTTGACTGACATAGTGCCTAGAATGATGGTGCTGGAAAAGGAGATGAAATAAATGTTGGTACCCTGTGTTTTTTCCCTTCTTCCCATGCTTGCTTTAGGATTGACCCTGAAGTGTGTGTCTGAGCAGAGATACTGGTCCAAACAGTGTGCACAGGAGAATTTTCTGGGCACACACGGACCCCATGCATGTACACAAAATTCAGTAGATGTTGCCAATGTGAGTTATACCATCCTAAAGGTTGCTGTAATTTATATTTATAATCTACAGCTACAGAGTGGTGTTTTAGTAGCTGTGGAGTCCAGGAAGGTGAGCATCCTCTTGCTTTTTCTAGACACAGAGCTGGAGGATGATGAGCCCTGTGGCTCACTGTCATGATTGTGGCCCCTGCAGGGTGAATAAGGACTAATGATGCAATGCAAAATTGCCCAAATGACAGAGAGAATCTGGGCCACTGCGATCATCTTGTCTGATTTCCAAATTTTTCAGTGCTCAGGGGGACAGGATTATAACAAAGTTTGAATTCCTGCTATGTAGGTCATGTGCTGCATGCTGACTCCTCTGTCACAGGGATAAAGCTGGACCAGGAAAACTTGATTTGCCCCTGTAAATATCAATGGGAGTAGCAGTTGTTTATTTTTTACTGAGTAATTTCCAAGGAGTTTGAATTGTGATGAAACCATCTAGGGCTTTTACTGTTGGTAGTGTATTAAAATACATTGCATAACTCCAACTTAACTGCAATGTGTTGCAGATATTAAACTCTGCAGTCTTCAGATTTCTATGGCTGGGCAAGATTCAGTGTTGGTCTGGAGGCTTTGGAGGTGACAAGTGGTGTGTCAGGCTCTGCCACGGGGTGTTCAAAAGTACCATGACCCTCCTGATCCTGGAGCCACAGCTGTGCATCCTCTGTCTCTGTCTGACAGGGCTGTGCAGGCTGATACACCAATCTGCAGTGGGTTCATCTGGGAACAGAAAGCCTACAGTTTGCTCACAGACTTGTAATGATACTGCTTTGATTACTACTTTTAAAAAATTAAAATCTGACCTACTCTAGCAGTTATTCTGGCATTTGTCAGGACTTCATAAAAATCAGGCGAGGAAAACAAAGCAAAACAGTAATGTTCAAATATTTGTGTCTTCCTGAGGTTTTGCTATGGGGTGCAGACCATCTAAAAATCCTCTTCTTCAGATGCTGCTTAATCTGCTCATATTCCCTTCATGGCTGGAGAGACTGTAAGACAAAAAATGCTTTGCTGAAATGTGAATCCACTTGCCTGTTTTTCTTAGGCTGATAGCAGCAAGGCAAGCAAGGCAGACCTGCTGGTCAGTTACTCCTATGACTGTGCATTTCAGGGGGAGATATTTCTTTGTTACTGCTGCAGCTCTGATGTAGCAATTAAAAAAATGTGTCTAAGAAGGAGGCAATAACTCTGAAAGTGTCTTTGATGACTAAACATTATACTCTAAATATGCAGTGTTGCTGCTGCTTTTTCCAGTCTCCTGTGAGTCATAAAATCTTGTCTTATATTGAGTGAGCTATTCTTAATGACCTTGACTTAAAAAAATAAAAAATAAAAAAAGCCTGTGACTTCCCCTAAGTCAAATAATTTAATTTAATGTTTTTCTGTAGGATATTTGCAGTGATTTTCAGGTCATTAAAATTCCTGAAGGACAATGGGCAGGTCTGCATTTGCAGGCAGACTGGTGTCCCCAGGACAAAGCCCCTCTGGCCCAAAGGGTGCTGTGCCTTAGATGAATACAACCCTGGGTCATGTGTGCAGCTGTTACCATGCAAATGTGAATAGAACTGCCTGGGAGGGTCATCTAGGAGGGAGATAGCTTGTTCCAGAGGCTGAAGGGCTCAAACATTCTCCACTTTCAAGGGCCTTATTTTGTCCTGCTCACAATTTGTACTCTTCAATCCCAGCAGGTCTTTTATATTGTCATGGCTGTACTTGCAAGGTTCATGGCTGCTCCCTATTGCAAATATATCTGTTCCAGTGCTGTTTTACAGATGCTCTGTGAGCATGATATTATGCATTGCCAGCAGAATCTAATCATGATGATTTCTATGTTAAGGGTGCCTCCCTGAGAAACTGAGAGGGGAAGGATGTGAAATTAACCAAGTTGAACACATTTTTATTGCATTTTTTTGCAGGGGAGGGAAGCCGTGGGACTCTTGTGGGTCAGTGTGTCTATTACATTTTCAGCACTGGAAGGAACACCGTGTGTCCCAGTTGTAACCAGATGCATTATAGTACTAAAGCACACAGTGAATTACATTAGATGTGAGGTATTTCTTGTGGGTTGTTCCCACTGTCTGTTATTGTAGGTAATTTCTTGATAATGCTCACTTCTTCGACCTCAACAAAACATGCACATGATTGAGGTTTTCTCCATTTTTGACTTAAGGAGATAATCTGTCTGGAATTTGCTTTTTCATTGTACTGGGTTGTGTTATTGTTGTGAGATGATTCGCAAAAGCAATGTGCCTGATACACAGAAGGTACCACTCTGCCATCATATTTGGATATGTCATGCTGTTACTCTCTCTATAGTATGATGTTAACTCATTTACATTAGCCTTTAAATCCGTTATGATTGTCTTAATGGGAGAAATGTAAATAACAATTAATTCATGTGCATAATTTACCACAAAAAAGCATCTGCATTTAATAAATGCTGTTAGGTTTTCTAGGCTAATAAAGGCTTGGAGCTGTCTAAATGAGGTACTGCCATTACAGGAAAATCAAATCAGCAAAGTAAATTAAGTCCTGTGGAAGTTCCTTTAAATAAAAAGGTGTTTTAATTGTTTCTTATTTAAAATTGAATAAGGACACTCTTTAATAAGGACTAGCACTGGGTGAACACTCTCTTAAAAAAAAAAAATCCAGCTGGTTTTTCCCTTTTCTGTGTGTGTGTTCCAACAATCTGTGATCAGTCTTCAAGGTTTCCTAGTCTGTCATTTTAAACTGCTGAACTGCCTCGTATCAGCACGTTTCACCCTAAGCCTCTTGGCAAGCTAGATATCCTTGGCTGCATGTCGGAAATTTTGGGATAGCAATTGATCTCAGAAGTGTGTATGTATGTATGTATGTTACTGCTGCCTGCCTGCAGAGCTGTGGAATATTTGATGAGCAGGAGGTTAGACATCAGGGATCTTCTGTATGCATTTGCATCTCAGAGCTGCAAAGGATTACAGGGATATTTTTGTAGAAGGCATTTTTTGAAAGCATATATGTTATATATATATATTGATAGGCCATTAACAGAAGAAATTAACTCCCAGAATGAAGTTCAGCACAACAGTGAGTTCAGCTGTCCATGCACATTCCTAAGATTCATGTTTTCAAGTCCTCTTCACTATAGTTACCCAACATTAATTGAAACTCCTAAGTTGCTTTTCTCCAAGCTGCGTGAAAATGAGTGTCTCTGTGTGTGTGACATTTTTATGAAGAGCTCTGTAGCATTAAATAGCAGCACTGCTTGTATTGTTGTATATTGCCATGTTCTAATGTTAATGAATATAATGTATTTTCCATAGTGTTGAGTAAGACAAGACTCATTTATCATTCATTAATTCATTTTTCCAGAATTACATCATTAGTTTCAAAAGAAACTGACTTAAAGCTAGAGAAATTATGTTGAATGAGATCTATATATATATAACCTCTTCTAGTATTTAATATCTTAATTAAGCACAAGAATGTAGAGATACATAATATAATTTTCTAACAGAAGAGAACATAATTTATTTGTGGTTTTCAGCATTCATGGTTGGTTAGTTGTTTGTTGGGGTTTTTTTCCCCTTGGATGCAATTCCTTTCCTCTGACATACAGGCAAGCTCTGATGGCCACTGGTTATAATTTGGATCAATATGTCTTTATTGAGAGTTTAATGACATTCACACCTCTCAAGCTGAAAAGTGAATCCATCAAGTAAAAATGCATTTTAGAAGCAGCAATTTGTGAATGAGAAGACTGCATTGAATACTATTTGATTTTTTTTTTTTTACCAAGCACAGAAATCAAGTGTTTTTGCAAAGA
Source organism: Certhia americana (assembly GCA_018697195.1). Classification (NCBI taxonomy): domain Eukaryota; kingdom Metazoa; phylum Chordata; class Aves; order Passeriformes; family Certhiidae; genus Certhia; species Certhia americana. The sequence goes on along the minus strand of CM031860.1, from coordinate 54,221,372 downwards.
TCATGCTCTTTGTTATATAGCATTTCTTTACCAAACAGCTGAGGGATCCCATGTGTATGATGGCAAAATGCAGCTTTGCAACCTTTCCTTTCTTGTAATCACTTTCTTTTTTTCCAGTTTTTCTATTTGCAAGTAATCAAATTTTTTTCTAAATGAAGATGTTTGTATTTTAAAAGAAGGTACTATAAAACACATATTAAACAATTTATGGTAGATAATTTTCTATTAAAGTGTGTGCTTGCTACAGACACATTGATTTCCTGTAATTAATAAAAATGATAAAATGACTGCATGCTCATGATTTTATAAGTCAGACCAAGTAAAATATCTGTAATTTCATTATAAAATATTAAAGAATAGCACAATTCCTCTTGCCTGGCATTTTATCTCATTTATGCTACTTTAGCTCCTGCATAGTGATACAAACCAATAGTGCTTCAGTGGTTCTAAAGAAAGGATAATTTGTGACCCTTGGTAAGGTCAGAGGCACAGCAGAATACTTCTTTTATATTTACAGCAGAAACTCTTTTAAGGTGTTGCATAGGATGCTTCTTCTTCATAGCAAAAATATGCATTTCTTTGCTGGAGATAAAGAAATTTTATTAATTCCTTGAATTTTGCAATTTCTTCACTTTAAATACCTCTAGTGCTACAAACGAATGGAAATATGGTGTTTCTGGTCCTGCACATCAGGGCTGAGGTACTGAGCAGCCACTGTGTACTGCTGACTTGAGATCTTGGGTTGCACATGGGGGAAATGTCCCCAGTATGCATTGACTGATATTCTGAAGTCACACTTGAGCAGGAAATGCATGATGGTCAACAGCCCAAACCCTCTTCAGATATCAGTCATTCAGTTATTTAAACATGTTTTTACAGTGGTATTACCATCTTTCATGTCTTCTTTAGGTGACCAAAATAAAATAACATCCTCCTTTTACTGTCTTTGTCTTCCAAATGGAAGGAACCATTTAACTTCAAATCCTTTGTGTGCATTTATTACAGGTGGGCTCAATGATCTGAAAAGTCTTTTCCAATCTAAATGAGTACAGGCACTCTCTGAAGATGCCATAGAGATTTTGAGATTCTGTGTATAATCCTGCACCTCTTAGTTTTCTTCCTTCCAGATGTTGTTTGTCTTTAAGTCTCTACATTGGCGTATTCCTTTCTGACTTTGGTGCACACTCTGAAAGTTTTAGCAAAGCTTTTACTGCTGTACCTCTTAATGGGAGAAAGATTACTTCCATCCACCTTGTGCATTGCAGAGGATGGAGACCAAGGACCCTGGTAGTGGGCACAGAGCTCTGCACTTCATGGAGCTGTTTGGAGTGGAATCCAGCAGGACAGATGTCTTTAGGAGGTTGTCAGCGCCAGGTTTTTTTCATCAGTATGAGCTCTCTGAGCTTCCTTAAAAATGGTAGTTTAGATACTTGAGGGAGCACACCACTTGTCCTGTGAGAAGAGGCCAAGGTTCACCCTGGGGAAGAGCCAGCTTTGGGGGCACCTCATAACAGCCTTCCTGAAACTGTGAGGAAGCCACTGAGAAACACAGAACCACAGAACAGAGAGAGCCAGGCCCTTCATACTGATGCACAGTGAGAGGGTGAGACACAGTGGGCATAAGAGGAAACAAGAGAAGTTCAGACTGCATACAGGAAAAGCATTTCCCTCATGAGGACACCCCAGCCATGGGACAGGCTACCCAGGAAGGCTGTGCATTCTCCATTCCAGGAGTTTTTCAAGATTCGATTAGGTAAACCCTGAGCAAACCTCTCTGACTTTGGAACTGATTCTGCTCTGAGTAGGTTGATCTAAATGACCTTCTGAGGTTCTTTTCCTGTGGTCTTACAATTTCTTGATACTTAGCACAGGATGAACAAGTACAGATGTGATGGACTGGGAGCAGCTAGAACGAATAAAAGCTGGTGGTGCCCAGAGGCGGTAAAAGATTGGAGAACGTCAAGTGAGTGCATGAATATGGATCACTGATCTTTGCTATGCTGTAAATTATTTGGTCCTGGCTTAGAGAGCAGTGCACAGTCATCACTTTCATGTTTCAGGGTTTCCTTTGAGGTTCCAATGTCACAGAGAAATCAGTTTTGTTTAATGACCTTCTACATTAGCAGTTTCTTGTGTTAGTGACTGAAATTGATCTTGCTTGTGATGTGAAGGAGAACAAGCCCAGACTCTGCATTGTTGCTCAGCCATGTGCTTTAGTCCTACCAAAGAATGGGAGGCCAGCAAATTTCTGAGCATCAGAAATATCCATGCTGAAGCTCTTAAGTACAATATTGATAAAGACTCAGCTGGTTTTTAATCTCTGTGATGCACAGTTGGAAACTGCACCTTTGTGCTTGAGCCCTGGAAATGCTTGGTCGATATTTGTTCTTGGTAAAGTAACATCATGAAGAACTTACTTATTTTCCTCAAGCATTTCACAAGAGAATTCCTCCCTGACCAGAGTAATTACAAAACAATTCAGTAGTGGTTTATGTTCCACACTTCTTAGTTAGATAAGTGGTATGAAGAACAAGAGAAGGGTGGAAGATAATTTGTCAGGGAAATAAAACTGCAAGGAGCACAAGGTTTCATAAAGACTTCAGTGGACAATGAAAGGAGGGGGTGAATAATTCACATAAGAAGGACAGACAAAGAGGTTGAAAAGAATGAAAGGGAAAGTGAAGAGTATGACAAAATGGGACAGAATAATTGGCAGCTAATGTTTCAAGAAAAATATAATAAAAATTAAAGGAAGTATTATGCAAATAATGACTTTTACATTTGTAAATGCTCTTAGTCTAGCAGTGCATGTTTGACAAATATTCTTTAACTCCAATTTTGGAAAATTAGATAACTTTGTTTTAATTTAAATTGATGGATATCAAAAGATGTGATCACTAAAGTTAAAAAAAATGTAAGTTCATTGAATTAATAAAGTTTGAATCAGATTCCCATTATTCTGGCCACACCAGTTTTCAGTGATAGTTTTTCCAAGCATAGTTTTCCATGACAGCTATCCCTGATACGTTAGGGACATTCTTGTTTTTGAACAAGTCAGTAAACTGAAAACTGGTAACAGTGGGTAGCTTCTCTGCAACCAGTTGAGGAACTAAAATTGCAACCTCTCTATCTCCTAAAATAAAGATAAATTTTAGGAGGACCTCGAGACTCACCCTCCTGATCCTCCCCAGAGCCTATGCAGTAGGACCACAGAAAAGAGACTTCATGACTAGAAGAGGAGAGATAGGGCTGTATTTCAGACTACTGCAAAATACAAGGCCAGCTCTGCTGGTACAAAGTCATACTTCTCTTTGTAGTATTAATTACAAGTTAAAAAGTACCTGATGTCCTGAAAAACTCTTGGAAGGTATGGATAGCAAAGGCTGAAAGTGTGTTCTGTTGGGTGTTGTTTTGATTGCGCTTAGGCTACAAAGACATCAATCAAGAAGATGATCTATGGAGACTCCAGTAGTGTTCCCTTTCTTTTCCTGGAGATAAGAATGAACTGCAGTGAACTTTCTTTGTTTTCAGTACAGCCTGGACTTTACTAGATGATACAAAGAGAAGGAATTCCAAAATCAGTTTTGTTTGGATGCACCTACAGCAGAAGCAGAATTAATGTATAATGTCTTATGAAGGCCACAGAAAGCTTCTGATGTTGTTTTGAATGAAGAGCAAATCTGATCATTTACCAGTTTCTGATCCAAAATGGAGAGCTGAAATAGGGAGTATGCAAGGGCTCTAAATGCCTGTCATCACTAAGAATCCATGATGTCCTCCTGCCCAGCTGACACTCTCCTGGATCAGTGACTGACTCTTGCATATCTCACTGGTTTTGTGTCCTACAGGAATCCATCTAGCTGCTTCTCCAAAAATTATGATCTCCCCTTTATTACTTTGCCTCACTGTGCAGGATTTTTCTTCGGTTTTGTTCTTCATGCTTGGAAAAATCTTTCTATCCTGAGGTATAAGCCATAAAGGCTCTCTTCTTTCCCAGTTTTTAATTTTTCTCTTTTGAGGGGCATGTTGGTGACTGGGACGCATTTTAGTAATGACAGTTAATTACTATTGCCAGACATTTATAATAATAATAATAATTGCAATATAATACTTTAAATAAAATTCTCAATGCTATTATCATGTTCTGTACTCCTGATGTACTGAGATGTGTGTTTCTCCAGTAGATATCAAATTTTAGCCAGAGTTAAGTATGCAGGCAATGCATCACTGGTGATGTTAACAGTAATAATGACAGCCTCAGTGGAAATTGTAAAGCCTGATAAAATGTTTTGCAGGCTTTGAAATTTAATATCTGAGGAAGGACTCAAATGGTGAGTATTTCTCTGACAAGAGTCATAGAAATAGGACTTATTTGGAAAGTTGGATTTGTGATGGCTGTCATCCCATGAGTTGAACTTTATCCATGATATTTCTGTAGGTCCCTGCCCTGGCTTATGGAATGGTGTTGGGTAGATGGCAGGGAATGTTTATTTCCATATTGATGAATGGAAGTTTGTCTGGTGTACAAGAAGGACTAGGAAATGGGAAAAGCATGGAATGTGCTTTTCACCTAAATCAGTAAATCATGGGAGAATGTCTCAATGTGGATTTGGACAGTTCCGTTTCTACAATGTGCTGGCATTATGCTATGTTTATATGGAAGCATCTGGGCATGCTGCTTCCCAAATGCTTTATTTTGACCTTGAATGAATTACACACAATTGCTTAAATTGTGAAAATCCAGATACTTACCTTATGCTTTTGTCTTTTTTCTTTTTTTTTCTTTCCTTTCTTTTTTCTCCTCCTTCTCTTGTCCAGGGAAGAATATATCAGTCACACAGAAGAAGCAGTAGAACTCTGAAGGATGGATGAAATGTGGTTTGTCCTGAAGGGGACTGCAGCTGCTCTGTTATGGGAAAAAGTGAGAAGCTGCCCTAAGTTACCATCTGTGCCATTTTAGCCACCTGCTGTAGTGGAAGGTGGACGTGCTTCCACCACCCAGTGCGTGGTTTGAGTCTTGAGTTTTGCATTTGCATTTTAAAGCAATTACCAAGTTAAGCACAATCTCCATCTTCATGGGTCTGCTTCTGTGGATACGTGATATCTTCAGCCTTGTGTGGCTTAGAGCATTCCTGAAAGAGCCTTTGATCTGAGTTGGGATGTTTAGTATATCTGAGGATGTGATACTTGAGGGTACAAACTGTTTAGCAAATGAGACAGAATGGCATTTTTACAAGGGTAAGTTGGAATTGGGAATGATCTTCATGTGTGCTGAGAGGCACTTGGAACATCAAAGTGCTCTGTCCTAATACTTTGAGCATTTCAACCATATGAATAGGCCACACTGAATTTAACTTTCAGATAAAGCACTTGCAGGCACACATGCTTCTCCTGAAGTAGGCGCGTTTGTGCACTCTGGTTGGTAGCAGCACATACGATGCAAACACATTTTGCAACCGTGCTGCACAATACAGATTAAACACCACAACCCCTACTATTCACCTCTGAGTACCATTTGGGAAGGCAGGGAGATGTGAATGCAGACACCAGATATGGACATAAGGAGTCCTGGGAGTGCCTCCATCCATTTTGTAACTAAAGGCACAGAGCCCTGTTGAGTCAGTGGCAATACTCATGCTGACCTGAATGGCAGCAGCTGCTCTCAAACTCTTACATTGTGATGCACTTTCAGTTTTGATATCTGTTTTATGACTTGTATTTCCATTTCTTCTTTTTTAATGTTGAGCTAACTGCTAGGATGTGCTGTCTTTACAATGTGTAGTTGCCCAGTAATTACAGATATTGTTGAAAAGAAGCAGAAGAAGAATAAACCGTGGAATCCCAGAACAGATTAATGTAATGTGCATTTCTGGATTACAATTAGTAACAGGATGACATGTTGTCATGGTAACATGTGAAGCTTAACTACAAGTTCCTAAAATAAAGCAATGACATATGTGTAGGTTTCTATCCATTTGATACTATCCACATGAAAACATACATAATTTCTACAACACTCAGGCAATTAAATCCTACTTCTTTCTTCTGAATTAAGTGTTGAACTAAAATATCAGGCCTCTTTCCTAGTAATTATGCAAAATCTCTCACCATAAATGATAAATGTTGATAATGAAGCTGTCCATGTTGTAACATCTTAAGCTTTCTGCCTTTTGGTTTCATTTTAGAACAATTAGTGTAAGGAATGTAGAGCACTCTTCATTCTTTGTGGTTTGTACCACATTGATCTCCTTGAAATTCTACCACCTCCTCATATGAAAATTGTCCAACCAATATTGGTAAAGTCTGCTTATTAATTACATTGATAAACCAGTGGATGTGTATCACATGACTGAGAATTGGGAAGTAAAACCCCAACATTACCTCAAATCACTGGAAGAAAGCAGTAAACTTTTAATATGAGATTGCTAGCTAAGACAGAGAGCCTAGCTATTATTTTCTAGTTGCCTTACAGTAAAAAGTGTTGTCTACTTGTTAGGGAGTCTGAGTTTCTTTCACTAAGCAGAAGTTAACTTGCTTAATGGGCTACCTATGGCAGAGTTGCCAGGGCATGCTTTATATGTATTATCATTTCATGGTAAACCTTCAGAGAATGAAAAATTGGGCACTTTGTACTGATTTCTTTATATGCCCAACATTGTTTTGGCCAAATTATTTAGTCAAAATTAAGATGCTGCTAAGTTCTGAAAGTAAATGCAATCTCCTTCTGTCACCCTAAATAGAAAAGATGGGCAGTGTTACATGGAAAATATGGTTTCTTTGGCAGTTCACTTATTTATGTATACTTTACTTTATAGAGCATTGGAGGATATTGAAAATACAGCTTACAGGTTGCTCCTTAAGCGACCTTTAAATCCCAAATTCTGTTCTTCACACCACTATGGTTGGCAAATGCTGCAAGTACAATGATTGACTCTGGCGTGATAATCATGTTATATTCAGAATAATGAAGTTGCTGGGAAATGTGTCACATACACAGCAGAGTTCCCAGGATAAACCACCTGCTAAAGCATGGCTGATGTTTGTCCTTGTGGCCTTTTGAAAAGTGGAAACTGATTTTTGTGTTTCATAAATCTACCTGTATTTCTCACTTGCAGATGAAGGTTTTTAATATTTGAATTTACTGTGGTTATGGGGTGGAGGGAGGGACAAGTGCATGCTGGGTTTTGCCACTAATCCTTTGGAAATCCTTTAGTGCCTTAAGGAGGCAGAGGGGTAACAGGCCCTAGGATTACAGAAACTTGTTCAAACCTCTTTCCTGCTTTAGAAGAATTCCTTTAAAATATATTGTGCCTTTGGCTCTAAATATATTTGCATTAGAAATCAGTAGCCATGGGATTATGGACAGGAATTTTTTCCCATGTAGAAATGTTAGGAAAGAGAGCAAACTACTTCTTGTATAGGATATCATCTAAAAATATAGCTAACTTAAATTCTACCATCGGGATCCATGCATACTAGGAAAGTTGTAAGTTGCAGTTAAAGGCAAAAAAAAAAAAGAAATAAAAAAAGAAAAAAAGGAGAAAGTTTAAATATACTGGATTAAATGCTTGTATCATTGAAGTGACTGGCAAATTTCCATGGGCTTTCTTGGGACAAAGATTTCATGCTTGCTTCTACTTGGCTTAAGAAATTCTCACATGTGGTAGATATGTGGGCATCATGTTCTCTTTAATGTTGTAGGAGAGGAAAAGAGAGATTTGTAGTTTTGGAGACCTGCCTTGGAGTTGCTGGGATCTGTGGTATAAATCTCTGTTCACTCTTGTTTCTCTGTGTAACATGGACTCTTGCTTTGGGAATATGAATATGCAAATGTAAATTCCAATGTGAGAGGTTACTGTGCAGTGTGCACTAACCGATGCCAAACTACATTTCTCTACTCTCTGAACTGTGGTCTTTTTCAAAAAGAGGGAAAATGTAACTAACAGATGAAAAACACTCCAGTGCCAAAAAAGCCTGCATGAGGCAATTCATGTATCACTCACTGATGGTCCTATGCAGCTCTTACGAAAAGCTGAATAAGCTTTTAACTCATGAGTAAATTTTATCTTCTAGTAATTAAGAACAATTTGTTGGTACAGAGCTAAATTTTAAAAAAAAAAAAAAAAGAAAGAAAAAAGAAAAAAATGAAGGCCTGAAAATCAGACTCGTGGTGGTCTGTTTTGCTCCCTGTGTTGACTAGTAAGTTTTAAGGAATTTGTAAATAGTTAAAAGAAAATCATTACGTGCCTCGCAGTATGTAAGACAAGGCCCAGCATGGAACAGATTTTTATAGCTTATTTATAAATTATGCTTCTGTCTATTGTTTGGAACTTGGAAAAGGAAACCATGTAAATTAAATAAGGAGTGAAAACTTACTGCACACATTTGTTGACTAAAACAAAAATATTTCCCCACCTCCTGAGGTATTTATGAGTATTCTGGGAAGAATAATGTACCGAGATCTTGCCTTTTGAGCTCTAGTGCTGTACAACTATGTAACACTTTTGCACAGCAACAGAGGAGTGGTAACCAGAAGTCGTGAAGAGCAGTTGTTAGGGCCACAAATTTGGATCCATTTGAAGAGGTACCAAAGAATGCATAAAAAAGCTGGGATTTATGGTGTGATACTTATTAAGCAGGTGTAGCAGTTCAACTGGGGAGGGAGGGGTGTTTGTAAATAAATGCAAAAGTTTAAACTCTGACCCATGACCACCCTGTCACTGGGTGTCACATTAGTTTCAGCTATGTGAGAAGCTTCAATAGTATAAAAGAGGCCACTCATATTTTAACTGTTTCATTGAAACCTTCTGGATAACTCTTCAGCAAAGATTTCCACTCTAGGACATTTGCCATTGATATCAATTGTACATATGTATTGATATTCAGTGTAACTAGGAGGATACAGAATTGTAATGAAGTCACAAAGTCTACTTGATGATCACAGATTTGTAACTCTCACAAATTATGTAAGATATGTTGACATTTTATCTTGTTAACAAGATGTATTTTTCTATGTTAGCTAAATGTATAATTTGTATAATTTTGTATATTAAATGTATGCATATTTTAAATTAAAAACATAATAATTTTATTATTTTAACTTTAAAATGGTGACAGAGCTTCTGAAATACAGTTTTATATACAATTGTATATAAATGGATAGCAACCCAGGAAGTCTCAGTTTTGAGGAAGGGGCCACCTGATCTTTTAACAGGGTGATGAAATTTTTACACCCGAGCTCTTGCTCCTCTTGGTGGAGGGGCTGCCCTTCAGCTTCTGATGAGTTAGTGGAATTATTATGAATTGGCAGAATACTATGGGCTGTATCACTGCTCATGAAGTCAGTAACCTGAGCCATCCCCAGTTTGTAGCTGTGTTTTGGATTCACAGTTCTTGTATGTCAGGAGATGGTTCAAATCACCAATCCATGGGATGGGGTTTTGTGGGGGGAGGAGGACACTGCTGGCAGAGATACAGCAGTCCCACAGAGCAGAGAGGGAGACTGACTCAGTGACTTGGCAACTCCAGTCACGCCTCTGCATGAAGGAGAACTTCTGTCTCTCACATCCATTCCCTTTGGACTGTCTGTGCCCTTTTTGGTCTGATGATTCTGTTGTAAAATGCGCAATAGCAAAAAATAGGTGCAAAATGTACATTGCACATTCTCTAGGGCCCTGCATCAGGGAAGTCCTGCTCTAGCTCATGATGTTCACACTGATGGAAGAAAAGCTCAGCTACAGCCAAAGCCAAGCAGGTATGTGACACCCTTCTCGTTGGGCTTTTGTCCAGCAAGATGTTGTAGGTTTTGTTGTGTGAAGCATGTCCCTGGGTTTTCTGCTATCCCTCATCTAGTCTATTTGGAATAAAGGTCCTATAGGAAGAGGGTGCACTTTCAATCAAGTTCAGTCCTCTTTTCATCAAGCAATGTCAAAACAGGATGAGATGCAAGAGACTATACCAAAGCAGTACATTTCTCCAAATTTGCATACCTGTTTTTAAGCAAACTCACAGGATGCCAGGGTACCAGGATGCAATTGGGTCTGCTTCTGTAGCACCTAAAACTGCAATTTTATCTCTTCTTGAACAAAGGAACAGTATGCATCTGGTGACTGAGAATAGTTTTTAGTAAACCAAGGGCTATGGTAAAAAAACACCAAAACATTTAAAAGCAAAGACAGACTGATATAATTTTATGCTTAATTCTAGCTAGAAAGTTTAATGATGTTTTCTAAAGCATTGATCTGACATGTTCCCTGAGTGATCTCCTTATGTATCAGAATTGATAAGAATCTCCTGGCTTAATACTTAAAAAATAGCATTATTCTTTTTTTTATTTAAAAAAATCCCTGAGTGCTCTGGAAACATGAACAGTATAATCTAACTAGATCCCATGTGTAAACGAAGTCCATCTTTCTTAGCTTTATGGATAATAAATAAAAAATGTTTTTCATTTAGCATATGTATGCTCTGTGCAACATACCAAACCTACTATGGGACCTTCAGAAGTTTTTATTATGGAAATTCAAATTAATCTCTTGATTGCAAAGAAATAACTCATAAGATTAATATTTTTCCAATACTTGCAAAGACAGGCGGGTCACACATCCCACTCCGTGCACCACCTGCATTATTTCACTAACTGACAGGGTTTGGTGTCCTGTGGAGGAAAAAATTGACTTTTTTTTTCCCCCAACATGATAAATAAATCTCCTCAGGAACAAAAAAATCAGTTTTTGCCCATACAAGAGAAGACTTTAAGGAAGCAACGAAGCAATGTCCTTCAAACTATACTTAACTTTTTTCATATGCACCAGTGAAACCTCCATATGATATTAACATATTAATGGTTTATTATGTGAGCTGTGGAATCCTGGGTGATACACACTCAGAGATGTCAGTTGACTAAAATCAGTGTGCTGATAATCAATAATAAATGAAATTTTTACTATCTTACTAACTCCCCTCATGTGCTCAACACCCATAGTGTTAAATGCACACCAAGCATTTAAGACAGCAGGTCCCACTGGATTGTAAATGCAGAAAAGAAAGATGTTTTCCCAGGATATATTTTGGCATTGCTCAGGTATGCCACATCATTGCTTTTTCATGTGGCTTGGGTACATGGGTAGTTGTTCATGAGAACAGATCTGGACTAATTTCTGATGAAATCCCAGGGACCTCCCTCTTTAACCTCCCATTTTTCCTGATTTGCAATTATTAACTTGCATTTTTTCTCATGCTGGGACCACCAGGTATACCTGTGGACCAAAGACAACAGTGCAGTGTAGTTGGGCTTGTTTTCAAACAGCACATTGTACATGAGCAGTAAACAGGCCTTGTGACTGATCCACTGCTTCAAATTTGCTTAGTCACGAAATCAATCTCAGACCAGTTTGTTACAATATATTATTTTAGAGCAACAGAAAATGTCCCTTATGTAATTACCAGGGTACTCAAAGCCTGTGACAATTGCCAGAGATTGGCTGCGTGTGCAGGAGAGGAGTCCAAGGACTTGTGAATTTGGTGGATAATCTCAGGCGCCAAATCTCAGGATTATTGTAAGGCAGGGCTGTAAAGATGAACTTTCTGAAGCGGGGTCTGCAGAGAGCTCAGGGTAGCACACTCTCCACTCCTCCTGCCCTTGGTTTTGGGAACTTGGATCCCTCACAGCGAAACGAAGCCCTCCCTGGTTTGTCTCTTTCTGCCGACCCGAGTCAGGCACCTTGCCGGCGCGGGAGCCTCCCGGGGTGCTGAAGGGACAGCTCCGGGGACGAGCCGCGCTCCGGCGGCTGCCGGGGCACCCTCGGGGACAGCCGCGCTGCGGGGCTGCCGCGGGGCCCGGCGGGCACTCAGGGGCCGTGGGCCGCACACCCATGCCCGGTGGCGGGGCCGGCGGCTCAGCCAGAGCTCGGCGCAATCACTTCCGTGTCAGGCCCGACGCCTGCTGCCTGTAGCCCCCC
>CM031860.1:53914992-54207830 GCA_018697195.1 Certhia americana | reverse complement strand
CGTGCCGTGCCGTGCCGTGCCGTGCCGTGCCGTGCCGTGCCGTGCCGCAGAGCCCCGCTCGCCCTCGCAGCGGGGTGGGGGCCGCCTTCGCGGGGGAGCTTCGGCACGGCAGGTCGGGGAGGCGCGGCCCCCCTTCTCCCGGGCACGCTGATGCTCTGGGAAGAGCCCAGCTGGCCCCCAAACTACCTCACTTGGCAGAGCTTATCGGGGGCGGGGGGGAGCGACCTTAGAAATCATTTTCCTTTGTAAGTGATGGCGATGAGTTTTCTCCGTTTCCTTTCCTGCCCGTGCCGGGGGGCTGGAGGGCAGCTCGGGTCCCTCAGCGCCTCCCGACCGGCCCCCCCGGAACAAAGCCGCGCCCGCTGCACTCCCGAGCTCGCCGGGGAAACTCCGCGGAGCCTGTCCCAGGCACAGCCCCAGGATCTGCCCCGACCCCCGGCCCTGACTCTGCCCCTGCTCCCCCCGGCTCCCTGTGCGCCCTCATTGTCTCCCCGGCACGGAGCGCGGAAGGCGGGAGGATCGGCCGAAACCTCTGCCCCGGCTTCCCCTTGCCTGGGTCTGCAGCCTGGACTCATATTGTAGGCTCAAGGAAGAAGTGAGCCGGTGGGTTGGCCGGCCCCTCACGGCTGTGCATCTCCGTCTTAGCCCTGTCGGTGGCATGCAGGATGGAGGCAGACCCGGGGGGCTGGCTCTCATGGGATCCCGGGCTGTCATTGATTTCCCCTTAGAGAGAAATGCGGCCTTGCAGTGATGCTTCTGCATGGATACACCCTGTTCCTTAGTACCCAGCCTGGAGCCTCTGTAGCTTGTCCACACTCTGCTCTTTCCACAGGCTGAGCTGAGAGTTTCCACTCTCTTCACCCCTCTTCAATTTGAACATGAATGTGGTGCTGGTTTGCTCTAGCCTGGGGATTGCATGCAGGTGCCACATGTCTGCTGTGGTGGGACACTGGAGCAAGCCAGGCAGGGCTTGGTGGGACACTGTACTTGGGATGCTGCTGCTTTCTCTACAACGACCCCAGGGTTGACTTCAGAGGCTGCCAGCTGCAGTGCAGTCTTCTCTTTTTTAGCTCACCTGAACTCCTGAGTTTTTTCAATCAGGACCCTGGGGCAGTGGGAAGGCACAGCACACCCATCTTCTAGCACATCTGTGGTGCTGCTTCCCCATTTTCCCGGCTTCCTAGTTCAGCCTGGGACTCCAGGTAGTGAGCACGCACTGCACACTACCTCTCTGGATCCCACTGTGCTTGCAAAGTTGACCAAAGCAAGTGAGGGTGAGGTTAGGGGTAAAGCAGGCAAGACTTGGACGCTGGCTTAGGAAGGTGCGCTGTAAGCAGCAGATACATGTGACCCCATGCAGTGGCATCCAGAGTTTTTACAAACTTCTATGATTTCTGGGAAGATCAGGAATGTCAGGGATGTGGCCTGGGTGCTTAATGTATGTATGTATGTAGCACAGGGGTGGCTGTTCTAAGAGCCCCAGAGTGCATGTCCTTGCGGGAATTCGGCACAGCTTTGCAGTGCCTTTTACCCTCAAGCACCATGGGTGGAAGGGGACAGAGGAGAGACAGAAGGGTTTCAACTAGCCACTTTACCTCTCCAGCAGCTGCTGATAGAGCATCTACGTGGCCTGGCCTTCTTGTGTTATCCCACATGATCCGCACGGGCACAGGACAGAGCAGGTGTGTGACAATGGGGCAGTGACAAGGGCAGAGCAGGACAGTGCTGATGGGGTCAGAAATGGGGGTGAGGACAGAGCAGGCAGTGCCACCTGGGTCAGTGCCATCAGGGACACAGCAGGCAGGGCCATCAGGGGCAGTGCAAGACAATGCAGTCAGGATCAGTGGCATGGGGGCAGCGCAGGGCAGTGCCATCAGGATCAATGCTATGGGGACAGTGCCACGGGGACAGCGCAGAGCACTGCCATCAGGCTTCATGCCGTGGGGTCGGGGCAGGCAGTGCCATTGCTATGTGCAGCACAGCAGGATCCTCCGCAGGGGGTTTTATCCCCAGTCCCCACCCTGCGGCAACCCACGCGTGGGATCCTGCCGGTGACCTCAGTGTGCGAGCGGGGCGGCGGCGGAGCTGGCGGGGCGGCGTTTCCAGCGCCGGTGCGGGAGGGAGGGAGGCTCCGGCTGGATTGATGGGCTGTGAAGGGGGGCCAGGCGGAGGGGTGGGGGACAGGAGGGAAGGAAACGCTTCCTGGGTTGCGCTGAGCGAATCCTGCTCCGACCTGCAGCCGGGAGGGCGCTGCTGCCGCCGGCAGAGGCAGCGCTCGCCGACCCCCTCGGGAGCCGCGTTTGATTGCAGCCGGAAAAAAAAAGGTGCCGGGTTTGCCGGGCTCCCCTTCCTCTGGGCGACGGAACTTCGCCCCCATTCCACCGCTCTGCCGGGTCGCCCCCGCCCCGCCCCATCACCCGACCGGGCTTCGCATTATTATTCGTCTCAGCACCGCCGGTGTTGTTCCGCTGGGCTCAGCTCGCTCCTCGGGTTCGTTGCGTGCTCCCGGCACTAGGGAGAGCCGACATGTCGTACCAGGGCAAGAAGAGCATCCCCCACATAACGGTAAGCGGCCCCGGGCGCAGCGAGCGCTGCCCGCGCTCCTTTGTTCGCGGGGCGGGGAAGGGCGTGCAGTGCCCGGGGCCGCGGGCAGCTCCCGGCTGCGGGCCGGGGCTCGCCGGAGCGGCGGGGTGCGGGCGCCGCCGCCAGTCCTCCACCCGATGGAGCTCTGGGCGAGGACTGATTTAATTTAATTTTATTTAAAAATTCCATTATTAGATTTTTATTTTATTTTTTTTATTGTATTCTGCCTCCCCTTGCTCGCCCGCCGCCCAGCCGGGGCTCAGCGCCGTGTGCTCGCTCCATCCCGGGGCGGGGAGGGGAGGGAGGGCCGGCGGGGGGCTCGTCCCGGCGCTGTCGGGGCCGGGGCCGGGGGTACCGCCCTCCCGAGCAGCCGGGCCCGGGGAGGCTCGGCCGCCGGGCGAGGCAGAACAAAAGAGGGAGGGGACCACCGCAGCACAACGTGCCCCTGCCACCGCCCCCCGCAGCGGGCAGGGGCAGCGCAGCCTCGGCGGGGCAGGGGCGGTGGGCCGGGGGGAGGCACGGGGTGCGGAGAAATGGGAGGTGGGCGAACATGGGCGTGGGGGGAAGCGTGGAAAATCAAAGAGCGCCATGATGCCAGCACCAACACCTCAGCGCGCTATTAATACACCAGGCGTGGTGGGAATCAGAAGTCAAAGAGTTAATCATAACCATCCTCTTCCTATCGGTGCCTGTCTCCGGCTAGATGCTTTTGTACTCGAGCAGAGCTACAATAGGGTATGCTTTTCTCACCAGAAAGAAGGACTTGGGTCCTTTGATACAGCATATGCTTTCCCTTAATACACTCGATCTGGGCATATAGGGGCTGGGATAAAGAACAGGCAGAGCTGGCGGATAGGGGTGTGGTGGGCGAAATCGCACCCGGAGCTTGCTCGCACGGCAGAGGTTTTACCCAGCACCGGTGTTCGTCTCTAGGCTGTTGCTTTCCTCTTGGGGGACTGGATCAGTGGATGATGGGGTCACTGCTACTGTGGCACCTGGGGCAGAGATGAGCGGGGAAGCGGGGTTTGCTTGGGTTCGTGGAGCTTTCCCTGGAGAGCTGTCACGGTGATACGCCGTGCAAGTTTCGGAAGCTGAAGGAGCGAGCTGCCTGGTGGGTGTGGCACCTTCTGAGCAAACCCGGTGCTTAGCGGCATTAGTGGAGCTGGTGTTGCAAAGCTTGTAAGCCCCTCGCGGTTTTCTCCATGTACAATAAAAGCATCCTTCAGTCAAAATATTTGATCAGGAGGGGAACAGCCTCCTTCTAAAAGCTGAGTTTTACGATACCAAAGTGCTGCATTTATCAACACTATCAACAGGCAGCAGTGCCTGGTGGCCAAGGCTGAGCCTGGGTGCTGCAGTGGCTTTTTGGGTGATGGCTCCTCTTCCCTTGTTCCTCAATGCATTGTGTTACTCAGGGCATGTCTGGGTTAGGGGAGGCCCCAGTTACCCTCCGGGTGGGCGTCAGGTGCTTTGTGCATGGCTCAGTCTTCGTTTGAAGCTGGAGTGTAACAGGGTCCCACCCATAGCTAGTTCTTTGCTCTCCAGTTTGGAGAATGAGAAACTGGAAGAATTACGAGTCTTTGCCTTAGAATCAACAGTTCCTTTTCATTTCATCACTTCTCACAAAATTTCTTCTCTGTGCTGGGGAGAGGATTGCTGTGAAAAAGAAAGCCCAAACTTCAGCCTTTTCTCTTTGAAAGGGGATGTGCTGAAGCTTCTATAAATGAATATTCATTAACATTACTGTTGAGTTTTGTGACCAAATCAAAGGCATAAATTAACATTAGTGAAGTTGGCAGGCACCAGGGCTGGACTGGTTTTGGGGATTTTTTTACACTTCTGATCCTTCTCCTCCAGAAAAAGCACATCAGGCACTTTGTGTCAGACCTTGTACTCACTGACTGTCCCACAAGAACCCACAGGATCTATCTGTGTGTATCTTCAGAAGCCCAATTCCAGTGTGGTAAATTAGATGTTTCATTGGGCCACTAAGGAAATACGTTGTAGCTTCAAGTCTTCTGGGCTCTAAGGAAATGGGGTAGCTCTGTAAAAGTGTGCAACAATGATGAAATACTATAAAAATGTCATTTGTTACTGTTCTTAACATTTCCCCCCACTCACACTCCTGCTTTTTGGAGATACACCAGGTCCTGGGTTCATTGGAGAAGTGAGAAACTAATTCCTGACAGTGTTCTGGGTGCTGACACTTTGCTGTGGATTTTCAAGAACCAAGCCTGCGTTACTTTCAGAGGCTAAGGAGCTGCCCTGAGTGCACAAGAGCAGCACCCAGTCACAGGCACTGCAGTTACCAGTCAGTACGTGGGCAAAACTTCCCTCTGGGATCAGGTCTGCAGCATCAGGAGCTGTGAAGGAAGAGGCAGCAGCTGGTTTCACCTCTGATCAGTGTGGATGCAGATATGACTCTTGGGAACACAGCCCTGTGATATTCTGTCTGGGTAACTGTTCTTGGTGCTCGTGGGCATAACTTCCTCCTTATGCTCAGTCTGACCTGCCTTGCCTCCTGACTCTTCAGGCAGCAGGGCCTGGCTGATAGCCCCTGCACCTCTTTTACCCAAAGCAGCTTTATTCCTGCTTTCCCTTCTCCCACTCCTTGTGGTAAAGACACTGTTTCCCTCTTTGGCACTGAGCATCTCCCTGTAAATAAATGAGAATTTATTGATCTGCACGTAGGGGTTTTTTTCTTTTCATCTGCTTTTTTTTTTCCTTTCCATTTCAGCTTGTGAAAATTCATGCTTCTTGCATTTTATCTCATTTGTGGCTGTCCTGCTGCCTGTTATGCATCCCATGCAGCATCCAGTGTAAGCTGCTGTTCAGTTATGAGTCAGACTGGAGAAACTGGGCCCTTTTGTGTAACTACTGTGGAAGGGGAAGGACTTCTGTATTTGAAGCACCAGACCAGTCTGGGGATGTATAATAGAAATGCATTGAAGCATTTAGTGTAAGCACTTCAATCATGTCTTCTGCACTGTGTTGAAATCCTTGGTAGGTGGTTCTCAAATCACTGGTTTAGGAGCATTAGCTGGGGATGGAGCAGGGTGTGTGTATAATGTAAGGGTAGCCAAGAGTGTAGGAGCACTTTTCTCAGCCTTTGTAGTATGGACAGCCACCACATGCATTGCTGAGGTGTTTTTCTGCATGAGGTGGCAATCTTTTGTGCTTCGTTTGTGCAGGATGTTCTCATGCAGACCAGATTTTCCAGGATATACCTCCCAGCCCATTGCTTTTAACATCACTGTTATACTCCTCTTGTGCAGCTTATTACAGGGAATCAATGGAGATGATGATATGGAAGTACCTGTTACAAATTATTTTGACTTCTGTGTTTTGGTAGCGGTTGGCAATTTTCAAGCAAGGCCTGAGCTTAGATGAACTCAAGATTGTAGCATGGTTTAAAAAAGGCATGTGGCATGTTAAATGCCTGTGACAGGACGTGTTTGTTCCAGCAGCAACTGCACCCATTAAAACATCATCTGTGTGAGCTCAGTGAAGAGGAGGTGTGAACACAATTCTACTGAGCAAAAGCAGAATAGCTAGTCACCAAAGCAAATGCAAGAAGGCATTTGGGAGAGGAAAATGAATCCCTTGGGAAAAAAAAGGGAATCATCTTACTCTGGGTATGGTCCAAGAGTTGGCATATGGGTGGGGAAAGGCACTGCTGGTCCTGAGCTGACAGACTGTGAGGCACAGGGAGACAGAGAGCACAAAAATGTGGTGTTGCAGAGGAAGGATCACACTACTGAGCGTAACAAGAAAAGAGAAGAGTAGATCTGGCACAACAGGAGAAAAAAAAGCAGATGCAGAAAAATGGAGAGACTGAAGAAATTCAGAGGAGTGGGCACAGAGAATAATTTTACTTGTTACCTTTAGAATTAGTATGAAGAAAGATTAGAAGCAAGTAGGCTTCAGTTGAAGATTACAGAATATTTTGAGAGAGAAAAAAATACATCTGGATTTGTGCTGTGTGACACACTGGTTCAGGGTGGAAACTTTCTGTTTGGTCTGAACAAAATGCTGGGGTAATATGTGGTGTTCTGGTGTGAGACAACAGCTGTGTGAGAGCTGCCAGCCAATTAATTTTGGACACCAGGAGGGACATACCCTACAGATACAGGACATGGTGAGCACCTGGAGTGGTGGACCAAAGTCCTTGTCTAGGTTTGTATATATTCTGTATCTCCCCTGACTATGCTTTTTTACCACCCACCTTTGTTTAACACAGTGTATGATGCTACATTCAGATTTCTCTGTCACTTGCCAGAAGTGTTTGAAAAGCCTACTGAGTGCTGGGCATGGGAACACTGCCTAAGGTTACTATTCTGCTCTTGGTTCAAGATTTTGGCTGATTTAGACAGCACTTTTTGTCCTGTTTTAAAACACCAAGGCCTGGGACTTCTGGATGCCTTCTTACTCTTGAACATTTGCTTAATCCTCAAAATTACATGTTCCCATGTGTGTCTGTTTAACAGACTTATCCCCTCAGTTTACTCATGTGCCAGTGAACATATGTGAATTCGCATTGTGTAGCAGACTGGACTTCAGCCTGGCAGCTCTGGAGATGCTTTAGCTGCCTCAGTATAAGTTTTTGGGCTTCCAGCCACCATTTCTATGATTCTGAGACACATCTTTTCCTTTCTTTCTTCTATAGGAGAAAAAGTGGCCACTTTTTCATGGGTCTGTTCCATATGGAACACTTAATAATTAAGTGTTAATTAAATTACACTTTAAATTAAATGACTTTAATTACATTCAGAGTAGGTCCTTCTGGGGACATTTCTATGGAGACTGAAACCTTTGGCAGAGGGACAGAAGGAAGGGTTTGGGGCAGTGATTGCTTTAACTGCCACAGCAAGTCCATCAGTCAGTGCCCTCAGCAGGGCATCAGTGTTTTCAGCATCATAGCTGGTGCCACCACAGAGAACTGAGCCGTGCTTTGCTGGAAGCTGGACAGGTTTGGAAAGGGGACAGTGGCTGTCTGGGAAGACATCTGATGCAGTGAGGTGCTTGTCTGATTCTTCTTGAAAGTGCTGAGAGCAACCACTGCCAATGAACCACTTTCCTGATGAGAGATCAGGATCTGTTTTCTGCTTTGCTGCCATTTCTTTCAGAGTCAAGAATTATTTGAGTGGTAAAAGCGTTAAACTTCCATTTTCCTTTGAAGGAGTCAGCAGAGGCCACTGAAAGCAATTAGAAGTTAGTTGAGATAAACATAGGTTTTGTACATGTGAGAGAGATAAATGCTTTTGTATATATGAGAAAGAAGGAATAGAGATGAGCAGCAAAATAATTTGCAGGGTTCAGATCCTGCTACATGTACAGGTGGTCTTGTCCCATGAAGTAGAGACACTTTGGGATTATGTTTGTCACAAGACAAGTTTTCATCTGCAGTACGTCCTAATGAATTTTGAGGTGTAAGCTATTGTTTATGAATAATAAATGTTCCTGCTGACTTCAGTGAAGTCTACACTCAGTGTAAAATCTGCCGTGTGTAATAGTGAGGACTCAAGTAGGTGCAGGTGGCTGGCTAGAGGAGTAGGCAGTGCTCAGAATGAAGAGGCTGTGGAAGGGGAACCAGAACTGATACCATGTGAGGTGAGGGAGCAAGCAGCAACTTGCTCTCACTGGCTGAAGTAGGTATGTGATGCAACATGACAGCGCAAAGTGTCTGAGTGCAAACAATACACATGGTATCCACTGCATTGAGTTAATCACGAACTGTCATTGCTAACATTATCTTAAAGGTATTTTCTACTATTTTGTTTCCCTTGCATCCACCTGCTCCATCAGAGAAGGGATTCCATATGGTTTTATTTGGATTTTGACTGTGATTGGTGCCAAGTCAGATATGTCCCAGTAACCTGATCCAGGTTTCTGATTAGAACTTAGATAAAACACATCTTCGGTTCAGTGGCCCAGAGAAGTCAGCCATGCTGAATATGACTGTTATTTTCTTCCCAAGTTTAAGCTTTCCTATGAATGGCTTGCTGGGATTTTGAGATCCCCTTAAATTGACGTAACTTGTGTTTAACCCAAGGGATGGGTATAGCAACATACAATGCAATGGTTTCAACCCTCCAGCCCCTACGTAGATGAAACCCCTGCTGATGCCAATGAATATTGTCATCAATAAGATGTTGTGCTTCCCTTCTAAAAGCAAAGCAAAGATGACATTTACAGTGCAGAAATCCCCATGGAGTTGGTAGCTGTAGGAGTAGCCCCTTTAGAGTGGGTGATTAAGCAATGAAACTGCCAGCTGAATAGGAAGCCAGGTCTCAAAAGGGGAGACAAAAGAACATCAGATCTTCTAAATGAATAAAGATGAATGAATACATTGGCTATGGACCAAGATACAGCATTACTACAATCAGCATAATCCTTCCTAAATTAATTGCCATATAGTAGAGTGCATCTGTTAAGAAAAGAACCTTAAAAGCAGGATTCTCCATTAATGGCCTATCGGAAATGATGCCTCAAGGATGGAGTGTTTTACAAGGAATTCCCAGAGTTGATTCAGGGTTCACTCTAGCTAAAAGCCACTTCCCATGGAAGGTAATCTAGATGTGAAATTCAAAAGGAAGGATACCGCTGATTAAAAGCAGATCTTCTATAAGCAGACACTACTTCATGAAATCCCACTTACAGCTCTTTGATCCTTATGAAAGGATTTTAAATAAACAGTCCTCTTGGGAAGGATATCTTTCTTCTTTTGCCATTAAGTTGAAAAATGTTCCTTACTTGTAAGTACTTTGCTAAAAGTGAGGTAATTTAACTGTATTGTATCACAACTGGGTCTGAATCTGACCATCTCTGACAAAAGACAACAGAATATATCCACACACACAAAATAAGTAAATCTCTTGTTTATTGTGGAAAATAGGCCTGCAAGAAGGAACAAGCACAGAGGAGCTCTGAGTGTCTCCTTCCACCCTTTGCCAGTGGGTCTTCAGCCTTTGAGAAATGGCTGCCTCACAAATAGTCTTCTTGTGGAGATTTAGATAATCAAGGAGAACATAAATATCAGCCTGTGTTTCTTGTACCTTCCCTCTAATCTGAATTCTCTATCTTTTGTAACTCTCGGTGGATTTTTTAAAACCTTAGTTACAAAGAATTCTGCCTCTCAAATGCTAAAAAAGTAATGTCTTGGCTGCAAATGGGATAACATAGATTAATGCCTTTTTATGTCTATTGCATTTGTTCTGATGTCTTTTAAACCACATGCCTTTGTAGACAGAGAACTGAAATGCAGGTGGATATAGAATTTAGACTGTTTTCAAATGGGTATTTAGCATAAAATCCTTAGTCATCTTCAGGGCTCTTGACTAATCTGGGTTTTAGAGAAAACAGCCATTGTTGCTCTGGAGATGTAAGGACAATGTTATATTCTAGTAAGTCCTTACAATTACACTGAGGGTGAAATCCCTGCTGAGTGTTTCCTCATCCTCTAGGCTTGGAAAATCTGCATTTGAGTGTTGCAAAGACTTTTTTGGTTGGCAAAAGCTGCAATGCAGCAATTGTAAAGGTCCAAACCAAGAATTAAGGAGCACAGCACTTAGACATATATGCTAGATATGTTATCTGAAGTTAATTGTATATAAATGGCAAAACAAACTGTAAATAGTTAAAAATACATGGTTTACATATATATCTTGTTTTGAAGGTGTAATAGGAAGACGTTCTATTTGTGGAAGAGAAGCAAAAATGTAATAGCATGTATTGGAATTGCAGTCTGGACAGATGCTGCTATTGGATGAAAACACTTCTCTTGGAATCTTTTTGTACGGCTAGAATGCACAATGGCTTTTTTTTTTTTAACTCCATCTTGTATCACAGGAGTGTGATTTGCTCTGAAAGGTTCCTGCAGGTGCATTGCATAGGTATCGATGCTGTAGTGAAGTGTGTGGTTTCTATAACTTGTGTGCATTGTATTTTGAAACACTGTACCAATTTGAAATAATGTTTAGTAAATCTTATGGCAGGTTTATTTTTTCTCTTACTGTGTTTTAGTAGTCCCAAGAAGCAGATTTGAGAACTGCATGTCTAAAAGCTATTTGAATTTTGTTGTGTATTTTTAGATACCTCCAGCTCTGAGGGGAATGGGAAAAGGCTAATTTTAAATTTCTTTGCAACAGTTCTTGCTCTAACATTTGGTTTGTAATTTTGAATAATCTAAAGCAAAGCGATTTTCTTCCCAAGGGAATTTGGTTTCATTTGTATTTGCATGGAGCCCTTTGCAGGATTGGGGTCTGGGTTCTGGGCTCGTGGTCTTGAAGGTTGGTGAGATGCTGCTTCTCTCTGCTGGCCTTTTGCCATTGGTGTGCATGAAAATGTGGACACGCTTCACAAGAGCTGAGCCAAGCTGATTCAAACCCCAGCAAAACAGGCAGTTTGTACAAAGTGTGCCAGTCACCAGCTTACAGATGTTTCGTGTTGCTCCTGCTGTAGTGGAAACAATAGTTGTGAGGGAGCGACAGCCGCCGCCTCCAGTCTGAGCAGCCAGCCCCTCCTCCTGCAGCAAACGAGCTGAGTTTGTGGCATCTCCTTCTGCTGCCATGAAAATTGCTGTCATGTCACAGACTAAGCTCTGCAGCTTTGCTGCCAGGTTAAGCAGGAGAAGCTAGACTGTGATTAGGAAAAGATCCCCAGGGAAGCAGTGTGCAGGGTTTGAAGGTGAAGGGCTGTAGGAGTGGCTGTATCATACTCAGCAGTGGGCTGAGCCTGTAAAATGGAGCTGCAGGGCAGACAGCAGATATGCATCGTGGCTGAGCTGATGCTGTGTCATGGCCAGGCACAGAACTCAGAGGCAAGCAGCATTGCAGCAATGCAGTTGCATCATTGCAATAGTGATGGGTGGAGAAGAAACACCTTGGCTCCCACACCCTGCAGTGACTGCAGAGCATGGATTTACAGTGTGCTTTCTGCATCTCCCATGTCAACGAGAGCAGGGTTTTACCCCTTGCATCTTGGCATCTCATGAACAGTTCAATGTAATACTCCCTCTCTGTTTTGCTATGTTCCAGCTGTCTGTCCTTGGCATCCTGGAGGGAGGAGAGTGTCCCTCCAGGCAGCTTCTTTTGGCTTGCACGGGGAAGAGGTGGGCTGCCAGCTTCTTGTGCCAGGCACTGCACTGAAGGCTTGGTATGGAGCCCTTGAAGCTCAGCAGGCAGGGTACCAGTGCCTGAGACACCTGTCAGCTGAATAGAAAAGTGGCAGCCACCCTAGAAAGGCTGACAACGTTGTAACCTCCTGAGCTGAGTGATGAGCCCGTTGCTGTTTGCATTGTGAGAGCACCTGTGGGTCAGTGGCTGGCTGAGGGTGCCTCTGGGAGCTGGGTGTTCTTCCTCATGCAGATTACAGCTGGGAAGGAGAAATACAGGCCAGCACTGCCAGGATTAGTTCGGGAACTTCAGGTCACTCCTCCCTTCCTTCACTGCTTTACCCAGGGCACTGCAGAGTGTCTCTCCTCCAGGCTGAAACAGGGAGAGGACGACTCTGGTCCCTAGTTTACCTGGACATTTGTCACTTGGTAAGAAAATTGCAAGCAGTCTGCCTGACATGTGCCTGGTAAATAATAAATGGCCTCTGGTCACGCAAAGCCTTTTGCATGCCCAAGGAGGCTAACCCACTTCACAGAGCCTGTGTGTGCCCAGATTTCTGTCCAGGATTTCACTGCAGCAAGGACCAGTGACCTAAACCAGTTCAGTGGCTGTCCCTGAAGCCTGTGCTTAGGCTGTAGCAGGGAATGAATACTCCATGTGGACCAACCATTTCTATGAAATTTTGTTTCATGAGGAGTACAACAAATTGCTTTTCAATATTAATCTGTGCCTCCTTTCTAGTAATTTATTTTGGTGTAATTTTTCCAGCCTATTCATGGAAGAGCATCTCTGTGATCTGTGCGTATGGGCATTGGGTACTGCTGCTTTGGGTAAGGACAAGCCAGCCCTGGTCTGGAGCAGGGTGTCTGAGGCAGTGCTGGTTTTCTTGGGCACAGTGTGCTGCTGAGGTGTCCACAGGGTACCCAAAACTCACCTAGGCTGCTGGTGCCCATTGACACCACCTGTCTCCAAGTGCTCTGCTTGGCAGCAATCTGTAATGTGTCCTACACTTGACAGATCAAGCTGGTTGGGAGATATTCCAACTAAACTCTTTTTCTTCTAAATTTGCTGAAATGCTGATATGTTAGATCCTGTTTCATCAGGATCTCTCAGATCCTGATGAAAGCTGGGCAAGGCCCCACAGCAGTGTCCCCAATGGCTTGGCAGTCTATCTGGAGTTGTGTAGTTTTTGGCAGCCTAATCTTCCATGACCTCCTATACTGCTGGGGGAACCTTAGCCTCAGGTGCAGGGCTGCTCTTGCAACAATTCTGAATTGTTTTTTTTTCCTCTGAGGTGTAAAGAATTAAAATTTTGAAAGTCTCAATAAAGTGCAGGTTTTATTCTCTACCAGAATTTCTTACACCCTCCAAAATTCTGAATGAGGTTTGTAGCTGAATGTTTAGTAATCCTTTACAGACTGAGGCCTGTATTAATGGCTGGCTTCATAATTGAGTTCTTTCCTAAGACTGCATTTGGATCTTTTTTAGATTAGCTTTTTCTAATACCTAATTTTGTTACTTACATATGTATATCTATATGCAAAAACATATAAAATCCTTATGTCTGCAGTTATTTTTCTGGATCTGTGCTTCAGCTTTTAGTCTGTTTTATTTTCCTTGCCTGTTACATTTGGTTTTACTTATTGTGCATCTTTTCCTGTTTTAAAAGAAATTAAATGTAGAACTTCTTGATGAGGGTGCAGATTTGACTCCTTAGCAGTGACAGATGCAGTGCTCTGGGAACACTGCCTGCCTGTGTCAGCACACTTGTGCCCCTTGTAATTGGGCAGTCTTTGTGTTTGGGAAGGCAATTGAATGAGCTTAAAAAGAGCTCACAAGATGGTGGTCCCTGCAGGTCAGCAGGCAGCATAGGAAATCATCATAGTGAGGAGGTGCAACTGCCAACACATGGCAAAATCACTTATTACTATTCCGGCTGCTGATTCACAAGTCCTGCTGCAATTACAAGAGCCTGGGGAGAAAACAGGGAGCCTGCTCTGGCAAATTCCAGGTGGAGGACTTGCATTCATCTCTGTTCTCTAATGAGAGGGTAACGATGTCTGAGGCAGGTCCTGGGGACATAATGTCATCATAGTTCTGTGCCTTGGTTCCCCCCAGGGACATGTCGCTGCTGCAGCACATGCAGAAGAGCTTCAGACCTGCTGTGGACATATTCTTTGGTTGTGCACTGTATTTAAAATGTCTTTTCCGACTCTTCTTTCTCCCTTAAAAATGTCTGTTTCTCCATTTTTCCTTTTTCTAGAATGATACAAAGGGCTATTAAGGCTTTGAACCTGCAAAATCGTTCAAGTACAAGCTAAAACGTGCAGTGTATAACAGAGGTTACATTGTAACACCTCTAGCTCTGCCTTAGTGCTTTTTAATGAAGGTTTTATAAATTTTATAAAATTTTATAAATTTTATAAATTTATTGGTTTTTCTGTCCTGGTTCTATAGATTAAAAATGTATCAACTTGTTTCTTTTCTAAACTGGTAACTCAGGACATTCATAGTTTATATGCCTGAGTCAAGGTGCAATTAAAGCAGGAATTGAATCTGGACTGAATAGAATAAAACATGGACCAAATGGAGATTCTGAGTTAATGTCTGGTGAGCCAATGAAATAATATATAATAAATGGCTATTTTTATGTATGAATGGGAAAAAATGTTTCTGACTGCTTTAAGAGTTTTCCAGCATTCACAGTCATTAGGCAAAATTCTTTCCAAAAGGGCAATGTACTTGTCATGGTTTAACCCCAGCTGGCAACTCAGCCCCACACAACCACTTGCTCAATTCTGCCTTCCAACCCCCACTGTGGGATGGGGGAGAGAATTGGAAGGGTAAAAATGAGAAAACTCATGGTTTGAGATGAAAACACTTTGATAATGGAAATAGAATAATCATAATAACAGTAATTATAATGATGCAATTAGTAGGAAAATAAAAAGGAGATATTAATAAAACCAAAGAAGGACAAGTTTTGCACAATACAATTGGTCACCACCCACCTACTGATGCCCAGCCAGTCCCCAGGCAGTGCTCCCCCCATCCATCAACCTCCCCCTGAGTTTTATTGCTGAGTGTGATGCCATATGGTGTGGAATATCCCTTGGGTCACTTGGGGTCAGCTGTCCCAGCTATCCCCCCTCCCAATTCCTTGTGCTCACCCAGCCTGTTTCCTGGTGATGAGCAGAAAAGACATTCACTCTCTAAGCCCTGTGCAACAATAGCTGAAACATCCTTGTGTTATCAGCACTGTTTCCAGCACAAATCCGAGAGATCCACATACAAGTTGCTTTTAGGAAGATTAGCTACCCCAGCAGTAGTAGTCTAGAATGCAGTTATCTGCACTGTTGTATTTTTTCACCCACAAAAGCACTGAAGTTATGGACTTGCCCTGTCTTTGGGTAGGAGGTAGTGGGCTGGCATTTCCAGTATGGCTTCTTCAATGAGACAGTTTAAATACTGGTTCTTGGGAATACGCACTGGTAAAATTTGCTTCTATAAAATGCACTTTTTGAAAACAGAATGTTAACATTTGAACAGAGAAGAATATAAGCAGACAATTGTTGTGAACAGTAACACTTGCAGACTTGACATCTTGAACAGCCTTTCTTGGAAAAAAAAAAAAAGTTTGCTTTCTGGCACTTCAGAAAATACCCGGAGGTGGTGGCTCTTTGTGCTGTTTGTATTATATTTCAGGTGAACCAAACTTTGGAGGCTGCCTTCTGTTCTCATTCATGGAGTGAGATATGACATGGGTATGAGTGAGATACAAGGGCCATGTCCCTTGACTGCTGTGGGGAGTTGCTCCTGCTGAGCTGATGTTAAAGGAACTTTCCTGGTGAGGAATTTCTACATGGCAGGGCTAAGCAGCCTCTTATGACCTTGTGTCTCCCCATTCAAAGCTTTGTTACTTTTCCAGAGGTGCCAAGGGTTCCAAGGGAGCTCAGCTTGGCCATTACAGAGTTGGGCAGTTTCTTCTGGGGGCTTCTCTTTCCCTTTTGGCCCTTGTGCACTGAGCTGGTAAAAGGGGGATGTAGTGGCATTTCAAGTATTTCTATGTGCAGGGATTTCTGCTTTGAGCAAAACAAACTGTGATGATGATGAGGTCCTGTGTTCCAAAAGTCAGGAATAAACAGTCAATGAAACTATCCTGTCTGCTGTCTGTGTACCCGCTTTATATAGTGTTTGATATGAATGACTTATCATGAATGTTATCATAAATATGGTTTTATGTTTATTTATTTTGACAAACCCACATTTTCCCTTTTTTTTCTTCCAGAGTGACCGACTGCTCATTAAAGGTGGAAGAATTATCAATGATGACCACTCCTTCTATGCAGACCTATACCTTGAAGATGGATTAATAAAGTTGGTTTTATGAAATACTGCTTTTTTTGCATGCGTGTTAGCATAGACTGCTGTGATTTCTTGATAGTGCTGACCTGAAATCTTTTGTGGACAGATTCTCAGTTAGTTCTAAATGTGAGGCTGCAGTTGAGGAGTGTTTAATTATTAAATTCTGCCATTTTATCTTCACCAAGATTAGATAAGTAGAAAATTTCTTTGCTGTAAATTGAAGATATTTGCTTTTCGAACAGTTCAGTCAGTTTCTTCCAAAATTGTTAAGGCAAGGAGGCACTCTCAAGAAAAGAAGTAATGGTAAAGCAAGGGAAATCTTTTGAGTCCATGAATGGCAGAAGGCTCTCTACAGCTTTTTTCCCCATACCTAGTCAGTACAATTGCAGCCATGCTCTTAAGGATTGTAGGGCACAGAAATCTGAAACATGCCACAGGTCGCATGGTGCAAGCGAGGACCTGCTACCTTTTAGTTGCCTTTGGTTAATGATGAACCACAGCATATTCTGTTCCTATAATACTGTTATGCATTGTCACATGATTAGAGAGTCCTGATTTCTCAGGCTGTAAAAGACAGGAACTAGGAAAGTATTTGTTAGGTGAAAAACTTGAAATATGTGTTACTGATAGCTTGGGAAACTATAACAGAGATGCCCATGTACTCTGCTGGTCCTGCCTTGCCTTAGTGGAGATGAGGGTCTCTAAGATTTGCAAAGTTAAGTAGTGTGTATGAGCACTCTGATGTACACAAGGATCAAAGCCTTTTTCATGATTGCTAAACATTTTCACTAGTGACCTAAGAAGCTTGGTCTCCAGAGGCTACAATTTGACGCACAGAAATAATATAATTATGGTTATCTGGTAAATAATTAATTGTCAACTTGTTTTCAGAGCTCCATAAGAATATTACATCAGATTAAAAGTCCAATTCTTTATATATCTGTGATTGCTTATGTTATTATGATTCAGGTTATTTTAATATTTTTCAGAAAAAATCTGAATACTTTTATCCATGGACTGTGTAGCTTTCTTTTTAATACTTTGCTCTGTCTTTCCATTTGTAGAGTTACTTTCATTGCAGAAATGGCAAAAGTGGAGAGGACACAAAATTTTCAACATGTATCTATTTTTAAAGGAACAGTTAACCAAGTTGTGCTCTCTTTGATGGATGATTTTGTTAAGTTTTTCTGTGGTTTTGTTAGTTCAGATGCAAATCTTCTAGTAACATTTGTAAACATCAGAACTATTTAAACAACTAAATGCATGAGATGCTGAGAGCCTGAAACTGCTGTGAATTTTTTGCTTTGATTCCAGAAATGCAATGGTAGTTAGTAGGCAGGTTAGCAATGACAAGCTTTCACCTGCCCTTGTTAAGCACATAGACTCCCTCTGAAATCCATGTGTGGATCTGTACCTTCAGGAAGTATCTCAGCTGGCCAAGCTAAGTAGGATTAATAACGAACAGACAGGCAGGATCTTAATTTTTAAGATGCATTTATCTTAGCCCAAGGAGGCAAGTTCTCTGTTTAGCACCCTGAGTTATGCTTGGCTCCCTAGATGACCTAAGATTTTGTTTTGGAAACTGTGCAAGAAGTCCTGCTCTGAAATTATTTGCTGTGAGATGGGTTTGGGTCCTTACTGTGTTCAGATGATAATTTTTGCAACCTAAGAAAGCTCTGGGTTTGTTTGATCTCTCAGTTTCTTCAGGTGGAACTGCCCATTGTGTCTGAATATTTAACGTAATTGTTAAATGTGGCTCGAGCTTGTTTGGAGCTGGACCTTGAAACTCAGCCATTCACATTTCAGTTGATGCTATAACTTTGCAGCTGCAGATCCTGCTGATAATGCAGAATTCTAATACAGAATGGAGCAGACACCAAACCACTCAGCCCAGAATAGGCAATAGTGTCCTGGTTTTACCAGGCTATAATAGATTTGGGTTATTTTTCTCACTCTGCAGTGAAAACAGATAGGAAAAGAGAAGGCTGGGTTTCTCTTGCAGCCTGATGAAAAGATTTGGGTCTTTTAATACTTTTAATGCAGATCATTGTGCAGAGAGGAAAGCAGATGTAACCTTGAGTGTGTTTGAAGATCAGCTATAGTTTGGAGGATGTTTCTTCCTGCCAACCAATGCTCAAACTGGCTCCTTAGGTACAAGGAGCTGTGGTGCATGTGGATTTTTCCTACCTGAAACTTAAGCCCTGCACACTCACATGCCAACTGAGAGGGAGTTCTTCAGGATCTAAGTAGTATTGTAAATATTTAGTAATTTAAATTGGCATATAATTAATATATTTTGCCTACATCTCTCCTGCCTCTGTTACCACATGAGCAAGTGAGCCCTGTGCCAGGTGACAAATCATGCTCTGGTGCTTGCTGTACTCTGCTCCATCCCTGCCAAGGGGAAGGGTTGGGTCCCTCAAGGCTGGAAGAATGAACAAGGGGCAGGGTGAGGGGCTGGGGACATGGTCTCCAGAGCTGGGCAAGTGATCAGTTGAGTTAGGGGGAACCTCAGATGCCTAAAAGACGTCTGGGCTTGATAACCTCAGAAGCAGCACCTTGGAGTTCTGGGGGAAGTTTTCAGCTTCCTTGGATGAAGCTTAGGAAGAGCTGAAGCCTGCTGTTTCTATTGTGCTTTAATCAGCTCATGTACAACAGAATTTACCAACTTGTTCGACTAAAAATGGCAGACAGCATCAGCTTTCTGTGGGTCTGAGTTTTCTGGTTGCTGACTTAGGAGGAAACCAGCTCAGTCATTTGTACAGTGTCTAGAATGCAGTTATCTGCACTGCTGTATTTTTTTCACCCACAAGTAACGGAACCCCATTCTTACTCACATACACTTTGCATTAATGAGTGAGCAATTCAGGAATCCTGTCACATTATCTCCTACTCTCTGTTCTACTTAGTCAGAATAAAAATAACCTTGAGCATCAGTGAAGATCAGACTTCTCCCAGCCTTAATCTTGATGCCAGGGCAAGAGATGAGAGGTTTCTGACAGGTAGTAGTGCAGCATCATCTACAAAGGCTGTTTGGTCCCATGTCAGTTCAGCATGATTTTAGCTGAATAAGATGTTACTCAACCATACACTGAAAATAATGAGCATTGAGTCATCCAAAAACTTCAGTATATAGTTAGCACACTTTCATTTTCTTAGGACATGTCTCTTCTTGAAGAGGAAACTGGTAGATACTGATTGTGGAAGAAAATAAAAATTGACATTTTTGTGAAAGTTTTCATTAATATTATTCTTAGAAGTTGTATTAGTCTTTGAAGTTCAGTTACCCCTTGGACATACTCAAAGGAGATGGGTCATATTTAATTTTTTTTTCACAGTTCAATTTCTTAGCAACATAAATGCTCTACAAAGATAGAGGGTTGTTCTGATTAAAACCTTGGGAATAGATTTGACTAACAAAAATTTGTGAAACGCCATTACTACACATGGGGCTACCTAACTTTATGCAGGCTCATGGGTGCAAAGCCTTATGATATGCCTTTGTGAGGCATTTTAAAACAGAGAAGCTGCTTGCAACTTTTGTTTGTGCAGTTGGATGTGCTGAGAAGTTGCTGGTTTTTGCATTTGGGTTGTTCCCTGTTTGTCAGGGTGTTGTTGACCCTCTTTACAGCTGCACACAGGTTATGACAGGCTGCCAGTGCTGCACATGTTAGTCACTACCAGGTGCCAGATGTGGAGGTGCCAGCTCTCATGAGTAAACCCTCCTGGATTTGGTCAGTGCTGGGGAGCTGTGACCTCATCCCGGGATGCCCACAAGGAGTTTGCCCATGCAATGGCTATTATTCCCTCCAGCCAGAGCCCAGGGCACCAGGGGAGATGAGTTACTGGAGGTGACATTTTTGCATAGCATATGAAACAAATTCATGACCTCTTGGGGCTATTTATTAACTGTCAGTTTGGCCAGATTCCAATGTGAATAATTATCCCTGTTTTATTTTTCCTACTGGTTTTAATGAACAGTTATATTCACTTCTGGTTCTACCTTAGCACAGTTGGCTGTTAATTAGTCACTGCATTTTAATATGGGGAGACAGATTCAGCAGCTCAGATGTCTGAGATATTTATTTATCTGTGGATAAATGTTGTTTTATCTAGACAAAAGAAAATTAAAACAAGGACTCTGTGTCTGTAATATGAGATAACCTAAGTGAACTTTAATTACCTTACAGTTACCTCTAAGCCCAACTATATTGTGGTGTAACAGTGCAGAGACATGGCTTCCCATAGACCCATACCTCTCCCTGCTTGGCACCATGCAAAGTAGACAATAAAAATATAGTGTGGCTTTAAAAGTTAAAGTTTAATTTATTTTAGTTGACTCCATGAATAATAAAAGCATTTTGATCATAAGTATCTGGAGTTTGATATTGGTATGGGGGAATAGTGAAAAAAAAAATCCTGCTTTGAAGACCTGAAGGGAAAAAGATGGCAACAGCTAATTATAACTTTTCCACACAGTTATGCAGAATGTTTTACTGAGTTTTAATTTCAAGAGGAGGATGAAGAATATGGGACATGGTAGATTAAACATGTTTCGTTCTCTTAGATATGTATTTCTGTATCTTAGGTTATTTAGATTTCTTTTTAAGGATAAATTTCCATTGCATGATGACAAATTATAAAATTTTCTGGTATGACTTTTGCTTCTGCCATATATTTGCAATTTCAGCTTGCTCCCATTTTTGATCTATGTTTTTCTATTTTCATTTAAGAACTTAATATACAAAACTGGAGCCCCCAAGAGAGCATTAAGTGTACATAATTTGAATTGTTTAAAGATAGAAATCATATAAAAAATAATCAATTTTTAATGCTGGTGCATTACAGCTCCTTTATTGGCCACTGGGGCCATGCAAAGCAAACAGAGCTCACGGCTCAGCGAGGCAGCTCTCCTCTGCTTTGTTCTGCTCTGCTGGGCAGGACAGAGGGAGTGCGTGCTTGAGCTTCGCCTTACCTTTGGGGACCCACCTCCTGCTGTATGGGCCCAGGCTCCCTCTCCCCTGCATGCCTCAAATAGCTTTGTCCTCCGTGCTTGTTCAAATAAAGTAATACTGGCTTTCCTTGCTGTCCAGGCAAATAGGAGAGAATCTGATTGTCCCTGGAGGAGTCAAGACCATAGAGGCTAATGGGCGCATGGTTATTCCTGGGGGAATAGATGTCAACACTTATCTACAAAAGCCCTACCAAGGGATGACTGCTGTTGATGACTTCTATCAAGGCACAAAAGCAGCGCTAGCAGGGGGCACCACCATGATCAGTGAGTACCAGCAGTGCTATCTCTTCCCATGCCAGGCTGAAGCCTGTGTAGCATGTGTGGGGACAGCTACCAGAGGCTTCATTCTGATTTTCTGAGATCTTCTGCAATGAATCTTCAAATTTCTGGGCACTGTGTTTGAGATCCATTCGTCATTGTTAACTAGGGTTGGC
The DNA here is from genome assembly GCA_018697195.1 of Certhia americana. Lineage (NCBI taxonomy): Eukaryota > Metazoa > Chordata > Aves > Passeriformes > Certhiidae > Certhia > Certhia americana. Next base: position 54,186,321 of record CM031860.1, on the reverse strand, counting down.
CTGAAAATGAACCTATCCTCAGAAAGAAATACTAGCGTGAGGAATTTTCTTTTGGATTTTCCTCTGAAGTACAGAACGAGCACTGAGGGATAATGTATGTATGTATTATTGGGATTTTTGGAAAGCAGTGTAGGTAGTGCTGTAAGTATATAGCACAGAAAATCTGACAGAAGATCTGCTGTTCCCACCTACTACCATTTCAGGGTCTTTGGAAATAACAAGATATGCTTATTTATGAACTTGGATTTGGCAGCAGGAACTGAGGAAGACCTTAACAGAGATGTCCCAGAGGAACATTGTTGTTGGTAAAAGGAAGAAGTGTTTCTAGTTGTTAAAGACCTTCTTCTGTCTACAGATGGTGGGACAAGATTTATCTCTTTCCTTTTGACTGTGACTTGACTTTGGTTAGATGTTGTGAGGCAATTGTTCAGGTGTCATAAATTGTCTTGTCTTGAAGCTTCCTTGTGGAGAGGAGCTTCCCAGTGGAGTTTTACTCCCACTGAATTGGGGTGTGGATTGATTTTTTTTTTTGGTGTTAGCTGTTACCCATGTTCAGCATCAGCTGAAAGACTCTTTGGCCATAGACACAAAATGCACTGCTGTTCATTCCTCTTGTCAGTCTGTGTTCTGCAGCTGAGTATTCCTGTGCAGAGTTAGGCTTGCAAATGGCACTGGTAGGCTCATCTTGATTTGTTTTCATACTAACTAGTCCTGCAGAGAGAGGTAACTATGCGTAAGTAGTCATGTCTTTATGTCAGTGGATGGTGGGCACCATTAGAGGCAGAAAGTCTTGAGGCAGGGGAGAGGCAGAGCATTCAATGTACTGTACAGTGTGACTGAGTGTTTGTGCACAGCATCACCCTGTCCAAACCTTTGGCTGTATTCCCAGTTTTGGGTGCTGAGAAAACATTGAACATCTGCACTGATGTATTGGTAGGGCAGAGTGGGCCAGTTCAGTGACTATGAGGCACTGGTTAATTATCATGCTTACTGTGAAATACATAGAAATGGGCACATCAGACAAGAAGTACAGTGTAGTCCAGAACCAATGGTCTCTTACAATACAGTAAGGGGAAAGACAAATATTCCTGAACTGTGAGGTGTTTGGTTCCCCATTTGCGTGTCTATTGATGCTGCACCAAGCAGGTTGCCAGACTCATCTTTAGTATAGACTGTTCACAAAGTCTGCTGCACCTGGGGTAGTAGGACCTGGCTGACACTCCAGAGTTACAGTCAGCACACAGACTGCCTCCAGGGCTGCTGTTTTGGTTGAGATGCTGGAAGACTGTTCACTTTGGGGAAATCTGAAGAGTGTGCATACTGTCCCGCTAACAGACATTCAATCTCTTTTTCAGTTGATCATGTGCTTCCAGAACCTGGATCAAGTTTACTGACCTCCTTTGAGAAGTGGCATGAGGCAGCTGATACCAAATCCTGTTGTGATTATGCTCTCCATGTGGACATCACCAGCTGGTATGATGGGATTCGAGAAGAGCTGGAAGTACTTGTGCAAGACAAAGGTTAGTGAGTGAAATGTAGTAGTATTTTTTTGTTTTATTGAAATATCATATGGAGGTGACATTTTGAAGTATTTTAATGAATACATAGACACTGGCTATGCTGGCCAAGGTTCTTCACTACCTTGAACTTGTATTTTCACTTGCTGCTGTGTAAAATGGACCTAAAATTTTGTGCATTTATATGACTTTGTCCAGTGTAGACATGGAAGCTAAAGATGATTACATTGTCATAAAGAAATCACTTTATCCTTGTTTGCATATGTGGAAATAGGCTCAGACATTGCATAGGTAGGTATTTTTTGCAAGTAAAACTCAAAGATCAGTATTTAGGAAAATCAGCCCAGTCACCGTAGATCCTCTATTTAATGAACGAAGAAAATGAAACATTTGAAAGTAGCGGTTCAGGTTTTAACTAGACTGAGATCTTTGATTCAACTGCCTGAAATTAAATCCAAATATGAAGAGTACATGGGGCTGTGAAAATGTCACTACAGCCTGATCTCTTTTCTCAGCAGTGACCTGGAATAATTTACTTGCTGAGACTTGATTTTAAATAAATGATGTAAATAAAACATGCCTGTATTTTAAAAACAGATTCCAGTTATTAGAAAAAGAGATGCTAAAGTTAGGTACCTAATATTGAAAAAATGCCCTGATTTTCTCAAGTGCTTCTCTCCTGTGGCTTTCCCTGAAGTTTCTAGAAGATGCCTTGTTTCAACACTTGCAAAAAAAAAAGGTCACTTATTGAGGAATCTAAGACACTTCTACGGGTTTGATTGTGTTCAATTAACAGGCCTACTATCATGTGAGATGCTATAGGTTACCCTATCTGAACTCCACCTACCAATTCAGAATAGCACAGATAAAACCTCTCCTAAATGCATTTCCAGCCATGCAGGCTCAATGTGGCAGTCTCATATATAGAGGGATCTTTGTGGCACCAGATACCTCTGTGTGGGCAATGGGATCTAGCCTTCAGAAGATCCTAGCTTAGATCTTGTTCCTTGAAATTGTGCCTGACAGCATTTGCAGAATCATATATTTTCACGTGTTTTTCATTTTCTACTTTCCTTGAAAATGTATGGTTATTAATTAGGGAATATTTTCTGAAATGGCATGTGGTTTCCATGGGCAAATCAGAATGACTCTTCTGTTGGGAAACCTAAGTGATATGTATATGCAGCATCCTTTGTTATTTGTAGAGCTAGTGTTGACTTAGATGTGTAAGGTTCTCTTTATAGAGAAAGGTACATTCAAAGCAGAAAAAAGAAAGCAAAATGCTAGTTTTGACTGAGCAGATGTTTGCTGAGGTGCCATGGAGGTACAGTCACTTGGGGGAGTTTATTCCATGTCACAGGATGCTGACAGTATATGTGCTATATAACCAGATTTTAGGCAACAAAACACTTCCATCAGCAAGACTGAACATAATTAGATAAACTGCAGCTGATCTTACATAGGTCTGTAGTATATGTGATTTTTACAAGGTGATGACATCTGTCAACACAGGTTGTGCTAAATATGTGTTGTTTCCCTGCTATCAGCATTAACATGAATCTGTTGCTGTCCATTAGCTGACTGTACTCTCAGACAAGTATACTGTGCCTTGTTTCAAAGGTTGGATATTGTTTTCCAGAGCTTGCGGACCACAGATGGCTCAGTACTCCCAAATTTGCCCAAGGGTATACATTAAAAGCCTGGTGCAGACAGGTTAATAGTTTTGTCCAACTGTTGAAATGTGAGTTTTCTGTATAAATCTGGCCTGTCTCTGAGTCATCAGGGGAAACAGAAATCTGTTCATTGGTTCCTGAACTGGAATTTATGATGGAGCCTTGGTGGCCTCTTCAGTGGCAAGAGCATTAGGAGGTCACCTTTGTTCTCATGTATGTCTGAGGCAGGCAGTGTGAGTTACTCACATGTTAGGAGACACAAGGTGAGGGCAAGTGTGAACACACAAGCACAATAGGAAATAATTCAGCGTGGCAAGGGCTTTCAAATTAACGGGTAATATTTCCTGATAATTGGAAACATTTAAGCCAGCTGGTGCAAATAGACTTGATGTCAGTGGAGTGACCCTGGTTTTCATCAGCTGGGAATCTGGATTGAATTGGTTCTTGGCTGATTGTAAGTGAGTTAGCTGAGTGACAGGGCTCAGCTCATTGTGTTTTAGTGCTACATGTGCCTAATGCAATCAGCATGAGTAACAGAGGAGCTCAGAGAGTGGCTGTTGTGGTGCCTTGTCATGAGGTTTAATTGAACAATTAATCAGTTTTAAATCAATACAAAGCTAATTTAAGGAGACACAGGCTTTGGAAGGTCCTGAAGATTTTGTAGAGCCAAATATTGATTACGAACACACAGGCTTGTAGCATTGCAGCAGCTATTTTGGGATTGAGCTTCTTCAGTATGTGCAAAGGAGCAAGAGCCTGAAATTGCTGACAGGGGCCTCAATGGTTCCTTTGACTTTGTCACTGTTCAAAAAAACTTGTAGTCTTGCCTACAATTTGGAGAGGATTCTGTTGAGTATCCCTGGTGTGAGAGCAAGTAGGACATTAACAAGAATGTAGTGTGTAACAGGTGTTAAGCATTAAGGTCAATAGGCCACTGAGCGGAGCTTTTGAAAAGCTGCCATAATTCCAATGAGTAGGTCAAGGAACCAGGACAGGGCAAGGAGTTTAATCTTGGATACCTGTATACGTAAATTTGTGTTATTTATCTTGGTATCTGGTATAGGTGTTCTTTTTGCAAGGCAGGATTGTTCACACCATCTCTCCTGTTAGCTGTAAAGGCAGCCCCTGAGATGCTGTTCTACTGTGTGTGTATCTGGTAGCAGCTGAGGGTGTCAATGTGTCAAGATCCTATGGCAGGATCCCTACTGGGATCCCTTCTGCTTCCATTAATTTCAGGGAGAACGTTAAACAGAGTGAGAGCAAAAGTCATTTTATCAAGGTCAGAAGAGGGCCTAAGAAGATAGCAAGGCAATAAAAGAGAAGGGAAGAAAATACATATTCCTTGGGTCAGTGTATGTGTTCCACCCCCAATACTCAGGGAGAGCTGCCTTCCCTCCTGCAGGACTGTGATGAAATGAATTACCTTTGGCTAGAGCCTAGTGGAGAAGGGAGGGCAATAGGTAACACAGCTCTTGGCTCACAGAGGAATGTGTATGAGGGGTCAGTCCCATGCCACCACTGAGGCCAGTCAGCGCAGCTTGGACAGGCCTAACACATGCTCCTTGCCTTGTGTGTGCGTGGGCACCTGACATCTGACACATGGGCTGGGTTTGTGGAGAGGAAATTGAGCTTTGCTCTAGGGCAGGTAGCACGGGTGTGCTGGGTGCTGCTCTGAGCGGTCAGAGAATGGCTCAGGGCCCCAGGCTGTAATGCTGGCCCCAGGGAAGGCCCAGCGGAGCCTTGGTTTTAAAAAAAGAATGCACTGAGTACTTTGAAATTGTAATGAGGAATAGATGGAGGGCTATTTATTTACTCAATTAGTAAAGGCTATATGTGTTTTCTGAGAACATGATAAATAGGAAAATAATAAGAAAGGATGGGCTTATAGGCTGACAGGGTTCCACCTTTCAGGCTGGATTTGTTCTGTGTGGAAGTCAGCAAGGCAGGGCCAGCTCCTGCTTTGTGTTTCTCTCTGAGCTGCCTGGACTTAGCAGGAAGATATAATACCAGGGATCATTTCAATTGAATTTCATTCAATCATTTCAGTTTATCCTGCCTACATGTACCTGGGGTATTTTAGTCCTGTAATTGTAAATAAACAAATTCTCTGTGTGTATGTGAACAGTCATAACCTCTGCCTGAGGATGTATTTACTCATTCTAGGCTCATGAAGGAGTTATATCTTCATCAGAGGGCTTTATTCATGTGTAGACAATATGAATAACATGAAAAGATCTCTTTCTTTTTGCCTCAGGAAGCATTTTCATCACAGCCATTTTGAAATGTAGCATACACAGCTAAGGTAGCTTAGAATTGATTTTTTTTTTAAGCTAGAAAATGACAATCTTAGTCTTTGGACCAAACTGGGGACCTTGCCAGTATACTAAAGAGTAAGAAAAATCTAAACACAAATATGAATTCATATGTACAGAGATTTTGAAATGAAGACATTTGTAAGTCTCATTCTGTAAGAATACAATACTAGATAAATAACCAAATCTTTGAAAAAATAGCAACGCTTTTGGGGATTTGAATACAGGGGGTTCTTGACAACCACCACTCAATGCTAGCATTTCTTATGGATTTCTGAAATTTGAAACAGTCGTTTCAAATTTCAAACTTTTTTGTTTTTTTATGACTGCCAGCATAAATCCTTCCATCTTTGGAAGGCAGGAGAGGTATGGTGTGCTACCTCTAAAACTGGTTTCAGGCTTTGTTTCTACTCCTTCCCAGTGTCTGCCATCAGCTAAGCTTAGCGCTTTGGAGTGTAAGAAAAAGCAAGTCTGTATGCACATTCAGATACACGTCCTACACCTTCTCAGCACTTTGCAGGAGCCTAACCAGAAATTTTATCTACCAAAAAGCACAGTTTAGATCAAGCTGAAATGTTTTCCCGATTAGCTAAGGAAACCTAAAAAGAAAAATACTGATTCACAGAACCTTACACTAGGTTTTTTAAACTTCACAAATTTTACATGCTTGCTTTAGCCACCATTGCTTGTCTATGATTTAGCTACAAGCAATCAATCCTCTTTGCAGTGGTGGCTGGATTACTCCAGGGATGAACACAGACTACCCATAGCATCCAAAAATTTTCCCCAGAGAAGAGGGCATCCAGGCTCCTAGTCCTAGCAGCTGTAATGCAGCTGTGAAGCCATGATTGATTTTTGGCAATCACTAGTAAAAAGCCTAGTCCAGACATACTCTATTACTTACTTTTCCTCAAGTTTTTGTTCAAATGTAAGAAATTTAAGAATACACTTATATGGCAACACCTTTGAATTTTGTCTTGGAACAGGTGTGAACTCTTTTCAAGTCTACATGGCGTACAAAGATCTCTACCAAATGTCCGACAGCCAGGTATTGCTCTGAATGCTTTTCATTGCTGTGATCTGTCCTCTCTTTTCTCATCTCCCAACACTTGAGGAGTTGCTGAGGTTGAATGCCACAGATTCATTCTCACTGGCCTGATTGGCACTGGGAGAAATATGCAGTGGTGATTTACTCTCCAGAGGGTCAGTATTGAGCTGTGTAGAACACCTGCGTGTGTTTCTTCAAGTGTATGACATTCACCTTCTGTAGAGATCTTCTGGTGTCTCCCAACACTGCAGCTACTGAGCTCTGCTCAAGATTTCACTCATTTCATTTTGTTCATATTATTTTCAAGGACTTTAGGTCAGAGAGGGAAAAAAAAATGAAGCACTTGAGGCAGTGGCAGTTCTGAGATTTCAAGAGTTTCTTGGTTGCTGTAAGCAGCTAAATGGAGTTGCTCTTTGGGGGAGATGGCCTTTTCTCATTAGGGCTGGAGATAACAATGAGCTTGTTTGTCTAGAGCTCATTACAGATTCCAGACTCTTCAGCTTTCCTATTTATACATATCAACCACTGTAAATGGACAATGGCATCTGTTAGTAATAATAATGTTTGCTTATTCAGTTGATAAAATGTTTCTTTCTTACTTATTCCCAGAGCTACAGCTCTTGGCCTCTTAAGTAACTGTTGTTACACCTCCAATACATGTGGTTTTAATTGGAATTTTAGACATAATAATTTATAAATATTCTCTAAGAGGCAGGGCCTGTTAAGTTTTACTGTCTTGGAATTGCCAAGAGGAATACATCAAAAAGTTTTAATGTGTGGCTGGCCTAATGGCTGTTACCTTGTTTAAATGTCCATGTTGCAAGCTGTGTATTGCAGCCCATTCAATGCTGCCTGAAGTGCCCTAGTGCAAAAGTAGACACTGAAGAACCTTTGTCTCCCATATTTAATCTGTGTTTGAAAACTGAGCTCCCATGTTACTGAAGTCTGGTTTAAAAAAGCTGAATATCTTTTGGAAAAGAAACTGTATTTCAGTAGATGTGTGCTCAGAAATTACCAGTAAAAGCAAAAGGATCAACTACTACCCTTCTTTATAGAATCTTAGAAAGCAATTAAAAAAACAAGGATGCTCTAGAGAAAATATTGCAAGTTTTGATATCAGAATTAAAGATGTTGCTAAAAGCTCTACAATGATGGCTCTAAGAAGATTGTGCAAAACGCCTACACTTCAGAAAAGAGATGTTCTAGCCATACTAAAAGTGTCTGCAGTACATGTAGTACAATAATTCTATTTTATGTTTGCTAAAACTACAGAAAAGAGGGTCACTAAACTTAGCCCTACATGGGAGGGCATGGGGAGGTGACCCTGCAGTGTAGGGGATGGGACAGACTCTGTCCCCCAGGGAAATCCAGCCCTGAATGGGGCTGTTGACCCTTTCTTGGTGCAGCTGGTGTGTACAGGGGTGGGTAAGTCAGCACCAATCAGTGAAACTCAGGTTCTGTGTAGAAAAGAGATCATTTGCTATTCACCAAGATAATTACCAACACAGAAGGTACAAAACTGAGCTGAAGAGGGAGGGCTCAGTGTTAAGTAATGTGTTTTCCTTATTCAGCAGTGTTTCCTTCTTTGTACTACCTGCAGCTTTATGAAGCCTTTACCTTTCTAAAGAGTCTTGGGGCTGTTATCCTGGTCCATGCTGAAAATGGAGACTTGATAGCTCAGGTGAGTGAGTGTACTATTCATTTTTCTTCAATTTGTGAGATGATAGATATAAGAGAGGAGAAATTAAATAAGCCAGTCAGAGAATGGATAAGAAGAAGGGAACTCCCAGGAAATTGCCTTAATTGAACCTGATGCCCTGCACACTGTTGGTACAAAGCCTGGGATGAGAGAATGGGGATTCTTTTTGCACTAGTTGGCAGAGCATCCTTGAGATAGGTCGGTGATCCAGGCAGCTCTTTTGCCTTGGCAGCAGATGAGGACTAGATAAGGGGGGCAGAAGGAAGCAAGAAGATTTCTTCTGAATTCAGCAGATACAAGTGAAGCAGAATAATGGAAAGCCTTGTTCACAGATTTTGGACACAAAAAGAGGATCTGAAAGCTTTATACTAAAGTCTTTTGCTGCAGCTATCAGCATAAGCAACACAGTGAGTTTGGAGTGGGTTGTTAAAGCTCACAGACCTATTTATTTTTGAGAATATTCTTATAAATCTCTAAAGCTTGAGAGTAAGAACTACTGTGATCTTGTAGACTTTTCAAAAATGTGTGTTTAAGTATAATCCATGCTCTTAGAAGATGCATCTCAGAACCAGGAAGCTGGGCTCAAGTTCAGAATGTTCCATTAAAGCACCTGGATCTCCAGTGCAGTCCTTGCAGGTCAGGTGCCCTGGAAACTTCTGTCCTCCCACTGAATTGTACCATGGCTGTAATCAGTGCCACAACACATGGAAACATGGAAAGAGCCAACCCAAGGACAGCAGTTGATAGCAAACCGCCCACTGGTCTTTCTGAGGCCCAATCCCCCTGTAAGACAGAAGGGTCAGGTCTGGGTAGGTGTTGTTCTGACACTATGTTTGTGACAGATGAATCTTTGAAGGCTGTTGCAGAGATATCTCACTCCCCTGATCCCTTGTACGTGCATCGAGCCCCTCTTAGGTCAGTGAGGCTCTGAGTGAGCCATCTGATTTATCTGCTGAGCTGCTTATCTGCTGGCTTATCTGCTAAGGACTGGGCTGCAGAGCTGACAAGAAAATTACAGCAGCTAAAGCTGTCTTTGAGATCTGGGCAAGGCAGCCCACCTTGTCTCATGTCTAAGCGAGAGCCTCAAGGGAGTGTTTGAGTTGTTGGGCAGTGTGTAAGAACTCATGTCTTGGGTGTATTTTGGCTTTCCCTCTTTGGGAAAAACACATCTCCATCTGTCTGGTTAGAATTTACCCCCTTTGGGATCTGCCTCTCACTTTTATCTTTGAGTTTGACCAAAATAACCACTGAGGTCAAAAGTTATTAGTAAGGAGTCAGCAGGCACATACAGTACAGTTGTGTCCTTCCCCCACTGAAATTAGATGACAGTCCTCATTTGAATTCAAGAGAGGAAAAAAGCTGATTTCTCATGAAGCTTAGCATGAATAAAAACTACTAAATACATAATTTATAGTTTTAATACAACATAAAATATCCAGTAGAATTAAAATGACTAATAATAAGCATGATTAAGTCAGTATTACTGTAGGAAAGGCAAAATAAAACAAATCAAATGTCATCAATGGTGTTTTGATACATTGCCCATTAAAATCAAGGCACACCCTGGAACTGCATTTTTGATAGGAATTTATTTCAGGTACATTTTTCTCTGATCAGCCTTCATATACATCCATCAAATATGAACAAATAGGACAGAAAAATTACTAGGAAAAGAAGAAGTAGTAAATAAATGTAAATTATGTTATACATCAACATATTTGTTTAGCCATTGCCACGATTCATGAAATCAGTCTTTCTCTATGCTTTTATTTAGAAGAATTATTTGGATAGTGAAAGAAAGCTGCCTTCACATAAGTTTTTTAGGACTGTCCTGTGTGAAAGTGCAAATTTGATCTTGTCAAAAAATACTCTAGTTTATTAGCACTATCAAGTCCTCTTATAGGGGTAATTTCTCATATGATCTGTGATTTGGCTACTTCCTTCAAGAAGCAAATCTCTCCTACTTTGTGTATGTATTCTGTACCAACGTGCTATTTTTTTACATGGCTGTAACTTCATTTTATTGCTGTATTTTAATTATCTGATGTCTCTAACTGGCACTGTTCACAGCCAATGCATTAATGACCCAGAACAGCTGTTTTAAGAATACCTATGAAACCTTGTGTTTTTCTAACCAAAATACAGCTTACACAGTTCTCACACAGTGAGATTAATGAGTTCTTGTTAATGCCTCTTCAGCTTTGATTGATTGCAGTGCAGGCTAAAGTATATATGACTATTAACTTCTTCAAGTTTTACTGGAGTATGTTGGTAATGTGTGAGCTTTTCACCCTCAGGGACCTGGGATCAGATATTTATTAGCTGACACATTCAAATATGTTTAGTAACTTCATCCTGGTCTCTAGGGGACATTTGTCTGTGTCACAGAGCCATTACATCGTTGAGCTGGGCTCATTAGAGCCCTGTGGGCAGGGCAGGCCAGGGCCAGAGGTACAGCAACAGCTCTGGTCCCATTTGTGCACTGCTCTCAGGCCTGGACCAACCTCAGATGAAAAGGGGTTGACCACCAGTTTCTGCAAAAAGGGAAATTTATTCCAGTAACACTGCTTGGCCTTAAATTAGTGAAGCTTTTTGTGTATTAAAAAAAAAAAAATCATCTCACTGCTATGAAGATGGATAGTTCAGATTCTTTCTCTGACAAAACCCCATTGGTCCTGAGATGGACTCTTTGATGAGGACATGGTGCCCTTGCATCTAGAGGGCACTGTTTTGTTTTATGAAAGTATAATTTTAGTGATTCACTCTGTAGGGAAAAAAATGTTGCAGAATACTGAAAGTGTCAGCAATGCAGAATGTGTAAGAAAGTGATTTGTAGATTGCAAAGAGAGGAGAACTTGAGCAAGTAAATAGGGAATGGCAGGCTGGAAGTGCCCATTATTACCATTTAGTGTATTGGTTGAAGCCTATTCCCTGGGCTGGTGTTGTGGTGTCAAGCAGGACTTTCTGGAGGGCAGAGGAGGTTTCTGATGGTGCAGCCCAATGTCTTGGGGCATAAATATGCTCAATCACACAACAGACACCACTGCTGGCTGTGCTGGTGTGGCATGGGACCGCTTTAGAGCCAATGTTTTCAGTGTTCAGTGGGCTTTGCAGCTGCATTTACACTGACACTGAAAGGGGCAGTCAGACCATGTGGCTGTTCATCTCCCTGAGGATGCTGGGTGCACAGGTCTCATCCTGGAGCTGGGTCAGCATTTATCTCTCACATTGCAGGAACAAAAGCGTATTCTGGAGATGGGAATCACTGGACCTGAGGGACATGCCCTGAGCAGGCCAGAAGAGGTAAGAGACTTGGCTCATTTTATCAGTTGTGGAAGTATTTTGTAAAACATCTACTGCTGGAGCTTGGCTTCTATATGTGCAGGTGATGGATGGATGATGCATCAGGGGAGGCATATGTCTGCTTCTCCCACTGCCTTTTCCAGAATTGCTCAAACTCTGAAAAGGCCAGGTCCTTTCAACGTGTTTGTTTGCCTGAAAAGCCCTTTGGATTCTGCAACAGGTGTATTCCCTTAGTCCAGGGATAAGTGTGTCCTTGTACACTCCGGAGTCTCAGCTCCTGCTGCCCCAGGCACAGGTGTCCGTGTATTTTTTAAGTGTGACCTTTGTGTTTTGATTTGTGATAGCAAAAAAAGTGGGCTTATCAGGCTAAAAATCAGCAGTGGAGCTTGAGGGTTAGTCCTCAGAGTAACTCATTTATTAAAATGCTTTGGCTGAAAACCTCTTACAAGATGCATGTGCACATCTATACTGTGCATATGCATACACCCACATATAGATCTACTTCCATGCTGGCAGATAGATTAGTGTCAGAAATGCAGGCTATAGAGATGCAAATACATGAGAATGGAAAAATGCTGTGAGGCAGCTTGCTTTATGAAACTCCCTTATAATAAAATCTGGGCTCTGGTGTGGATCATCTCAGGCATCTGGAAAGGGTTTATTTAATGCCAAGGAAAATGTGGAGACATGAGAATGTCCCCTAAAGTACACAGCTCAGACTGTTAATGGGATATAGAGGGTGGTAGTGGGAAGTGACTGCTTTCCTAGAAGACTAAAGATATGAGGTCCCAGGGATTTGAGGCTGAACTTGGAAGAGATTGTTGTGGTTTGCAGATCCTTTATTTAACTTCTCCCCAGGGCAAAAGGAATCAGCTTAATTGGTCACGTTCTTCTGTTGAACTGTTTATGTATTTTTTCATTTTGCTGTTCAACTTCTACTAAAATTATTCTAAAAGGATTGATTTGTTTCTTTTTAATGAGAACAAGGGCCTAAGAAAAATCTGCATTTGCAGTTTCCAGAAAGGAATTTTGCTCAGCTCTAGTGCTGCATTGCAGAGGCCGTGTCTCCTTCCCTGCTGTCTAAAGGTGTATTTGGGGTTTCCAGAGAAAATGTTTGATACAAGTCCTAGGGCAAGCTGAAGCAGTCTGATTTAAGGAAAAATATTTTACAAAACTGTAGAGGATTAAGCCATGTGGTTTTGGAAGGTCTAAGTTGCTCAACTTTTCTAGCAAAACTCTTGCACAGAAATCTCTGTACCACTAAGTCACTATTTTCAGTTACAACAGGGTTTTTCATATTAAAATGCCAACACTGTGAGTCCATCTGGGAAGGATCTGGTATAAAACTGATGGCTGGGGAAAGGAGTCTCCAGAGCTGCTGGGGAACACTGCTCCACCATCTGAAGACGTTTGCTTTGTGTGCCTACGTTGCAGATGGCTCCCTGGGAGGAGCTTGCCTTTATGCTTGCTGACAGAGGGGACTTACTGGGCACTGCTTCAAAGGCTTCTGTGGATTATGGGCTAAATTCAGTCCATAGTGCTGAAGTTGCTGTTTGAGAATTCTCTACATTCACTGACACCATTATGTAAAGATTAGAGTAAGCTGCTAGGGGGAGCTCAGAGGTTGTCTCTGAGTAGGGACAAAGTTTTCTTGCTTTGTTCTCCTTTCAGCTGCAGGGTAGGAGTCTGAAACAAAAGGTGGGAGGAAGGTAAGGGGGAGCTGCATCAGCTGCTTGGACATGACCTTTCTTTGGGTGCAGGGAGCCAGGGAGATGTGTTTGTGCTGGGGTAGCTGCACTCTGCTAGTGAGTACAGCCTGGCTGTGGTTACTGCTAGTGCCAAGTGTTTGAGGTTGGGTTAGCTCTCTCTTTCCTAGCACTGTGTCTCTCTCTATGAAAAAAGCAGAATCAACCCCTGAATAGTTGTTGCTGAACAGTCAGAAATATGGCACAGTCCTCCAGTTGTTTTTTTTCGTTGGGCTGCATTTGCAGTTAACTTTTCCCTCCTTGTTTTGCTCAGCTTGAAGCAGAAGCAGTTTTCCGTGCCATCACGATTGCCAGTCGAATAAACTGCCCAGTGTACATCACCAAGGTGATGAGTAAGAGTGCAGCTGATATCATTGCACTGGCCAGGAAGAGAGGTAAGTGGCTTCCTCTGCTCCCCAAACTCACTTTGGTTTTTTGTTGGATAGAAGCTCAGAGAAAAAACCTGCATGACTTGACCCAAATGACAGGCTACAGGAAGAGGTTACCAAAAACCAGCAGCACCATTGCAGACTAAATATTTATGGCTGGGAAGGATGAGGGGAAATCCTTTTATGTTTTTAAGTTGAGAACCTCTCGCCATAAGCTGTCCTCTTGAAGACTGAATTGTAACTCTTCTCTATCCTGTTATCCCCTCTGTTCATGGGAGGGGAGATACTTTACTCCTAAAGGCACATTCTCCATGCCAGTATTTCAGGTTGTCACCATCTGAGATATGGCTTGGGCAGTGACTCTGCTGTTAGAAATGCTTGGAGCTTGCTCTGGCCTTGCTGCTGGAAGCTGACCCCCTCTGATGTGTCCTGCAGGTCGGCCCTGCTTGCTGGGGCTGTGGTGGGATCCAGATGACAAAGCACCCAAAAGGGCCTTGTGAGTCTGAAGGCAGCTGCTTCCAAATCTGTGTTTGCTAGTGTTCTGCTGGTTGGGACTACAAAGCTCGTGAGCAATATGGAAAAGCCAAAGAGCAAATTATTGTCTTGATGTTTGTATTCTTGGAGACTTGGAATGTGGTGCTGGGGACCATATGGTGCTATCTGCTGGTGTTGTGCCCAACCTGGGAGTAGTAAAAAGACATCTGCCTGCTGAAGTGATCCACCATCCAGTGCACTCTGATTTGGAGCAACAGAGAGAACAGGGCTGTGATTAAACCAGTACAAATTAAAATTGGGTCTAAACTGTCTCCTTCTGGATTAGAAAGAAAGATTTATAAATAGGCTGATCTGAGCATGTAGAGCTCAGAGAGACTCCTGATTAATTTTTTATCATACAGACAAAGCCAGGGCTGTTTAATTTTTTGGGAGCTGCGCTAGCCATGTAGCAATGCGTGAATTATACATGGCTGCGTGCAGCAAGCAGTGTCATGTGCTGAAGAGAGAGTGGGTTGCATTAGTTCCTGTATGTCCTTGCTTTCTCCAAGGTCCCCTTGTTTTCGGAGAGCCGATCACTGCCAGCTTGGGGACAGATGGGACACATTACTGGAGCAAAAACTGGGCCAAGGCTGCAGCTTTTGTGACCTCACCACCTCTGAGCCCTGACCCTACCACTCCAGACTACTTAAATTCGCTCTTAGCATGGTAAGACTTCCTTTTTTTTACAGGATGATGGTGAGGCAAGTGCAAAAGCCATATGGCATGAGGCATCTAGGGATCTGGTTTCCTTTAGGCCAGTCTCATACATGAAACAGCAGAGAAAGAACATAGAAAACCAGGGATCGTTTTATCCTTATGCTTAGGCTGTCAGTCAAGTGAGCAGTCATGGACACTCCAGTTGCTGGTTGGCTTCACAGAGAGGCAATTGCTGGCTATTCAGGAATTGATTCTTTTTCTTTCTGCTTTTCATGTGATTCCTAATTGTACAACTAGATTGTCATGACTTCAGACTGGCCTTCTCCCTAGTTTTCACTTTTCTTTAGCTGAATTGTTGATATATGATGGGATGGCATCCTCACTGTCCAGCATAAGCAAAAGCCTGGTGGATACATCCCCATCTTTGAGAATGGTCTCAATTTTCAGCCCCAATCATATTTGACAAGCACAGCTCCTGAAATCAGGGCTGTTCCTGTGTGCAGAGATATGTAGAACCATGAAAAATTTCTTGGGGCAATTTTTGTCAAAGCTGGTGCAGCGCTCTCAGCTGTGAGTCCTGAAAATTGGCTTGTCCTAAACTAACTTGTGTTTGTAGTAGAGTTCTGTGGGTTTATCTCCTGCTTGTTAAAAAAAAATTTGATTTGGTAGTTTGCCTTCATCTGTGAGGGACCAAAATCATAAGAGTTTCCTTGTGTCCAGTTCTTGCAGGCTTCTTATTTTAGCTTGCCGTGTGTCTTTATGGGCTCTGGGGTCCTCCAGCTGGAAGAAGGCAAAGATAAATGGTACATGTAGAGCAGGTATGTTGGGAGGAAGAGGCCAGAGTGAATTACAAAGGAGACTGTGAGGGAGTTGGGTGGAGGCAGCTGGAGTCTAAAGGCCATCTCTTGGCAGGATAGGGATGTGAGCTGACTGCCTTCAGGTTGGCAGGGAGAGTTTAATCACTAGGCAGGTGAAAGGAATGTGGACAGCAGAGCAAGAAATGTCTTTCTCATGTAGAAAAGAAGATATCAGCAATGCCTTGCCAGAAACCCAGACTGTAATCCTATCTCTAAAAGTATTTCCTGCCTGTAGCCAACTGTGGGTCTTCTTCAACTTAAGCAAAAGACCATCTGCTTTGAAATGATACAGAAATTCACAGCTGAAGCCTCACCAGGACAGATTGCTAGGACTGGAGTGAGGAACTCAACTTACTATTATTTGCCTTATTTACCTT
Source organism: Certhia americana (assembly GCA_018697195.1). Taxonomy (NCBI): domain Eukaryota; kingdom Metazoa; phylum Chordata; class Aves; order Passeriformes; family Certhiidae; genus Certhia; species Certhia americana. The sequence goes on along the minus strand of CM031860.1, from coordinate 54,170,210 downwards.
CATGTGGTGGCACCCACCTCACCTCCTGCCTCCTCTTTTTGGGGTTTCCAGTACCCTAGACAGAGCAGTGAAATTTGAACCTTGAAAGAGACTATCTTTAGAACAGCTTCCTGGGAGGTGGGTGGGCACACAGATGTGACAGGAAGATGCCATCAGTCATTCCACATCTCCCCTTGCACACGATGGGTCAGGCTGTGGGGCCCACCAGAGCCCACCCAAGCTTTAACTCAACTGCTCCAAAGATGCTGCAGTTGAGCTCTGAGTTATGTGTGACTCTGGTAAGACTATCCAGCAGTTCTCTTCTGACAGTCTGATGGCAAAAAAGGTTTTTTCCCTAACTGAGCTTCTTGTTCCAAATAAGAACTCAGAAAAAGAAATTAATTTCTTGGCCTGAGTCATCACTATCAGCACTGTAAAGGGTGAAGCTCACTGTGTGAGGGTAAGGTTCTTAGCCAGCACATTTAAATGTGTATCAACATATTTGACTCCTTACTCTGTTAGAGTGGCTATATATGCTTTCTAGAAGAGAATCACAAAGTAATAATATGTGGGTCAAAGCAGATTAGCTAAAATAGCAAGAACATTTTTAGAATTAGAATCCAAATAATGACTTTTTAAAACTAACATCAGAAAGACAAACTGAGGACTTACAGAAGTTTTCATTATTCACCAAGCATGCAAAAATGGCTTTTTTTTTTTTTCCTAGTGGCTTAAAGTCCTAGATCTTAAATGACAGCAGCTTAGCCTGCTTTGAGTTTTAATACTTCAGATCTATACTGTGAAACTAAAAAGAACTGTGTATTTTATTAGTCTGCTCTGCATTCATGGGGAATTTTATGCAAGGATGATGGTAAAGACAGTATTTCACGTTTCTATTGCACTGTTTATTTGGATACCAATATTTTACGTTCATTTAAAAATCCCTACAACATCCTTTGCAAGCATGCAGCATACTGCTTGTGCTTTTTTCCACATAGAGCGTTGATTTTCCGCTGAAGAGCTCAATGTGTAATACCCCTTCATGTCTCATGGGATTTGCAGATTGAATTTGCCTCATGAAATTAGGTCCTTGTGTCATCTGTGGGCCATGACTTGAGTTAGCTTTGATCTTGCATGGTGTGCTGCTGCATTACTGCAGCTGTGATGTGCCACCTCTTGTGAACCAGAGATGTGAGATCTTGGTGCCACACAGGAGATGCAACTTGCCATGAAAGCCTTGTTTAAGGGGAAGAATAAGATGACAAGGTATTTATAAACATATATATGGCATTTATTTCATGATGATCCCTTCCTGTCTCTCAGTTTTTTAAGCTGCTATGATGCTTCTCCCCCAGTTTGACAGTAGGGTGTGTCAGATAGTAGGACTGCCCGTGGATTAACCAGGGTTGGGAAGCTCTCAAGTGACACACTTCAGTTTCAGAAGTCTTCTATTGATTTCACTGGGGAGTGCAGTTCATATCAATAATGTCATTAAATGTCAGAGGAGAGGGAATATGGAGCTAAGTAAGCAAGCTCTTATGTTTCAGGTGTAGGAGTTTGTAGTGTGGTGTTAGAAGCACAGCATAACCTCAGGCGAGTGGGCAGTGATACAGGGCCTGGCTGTGACAGTCAGGTTTTCACGGTTGTATCAGCGTGTGGAAAGGAGAGATGCCACAGGAAGCTTTGTTTATTAGATGAGCATCACAAAGGAAGAAATGGCATTGCAGCCTTCTGAGTTCGTTGTTGTGCTAAAATAAATGAATGTTTAACTGATGAAATTGGCTTAATCCTATGAAGTAACACCAGGCAGTCATTAATAATCAGGAGCAGCTAAAGCATAGTGGCCTTTTCTGTACTGAATTCATGTGTTTGGCTTCTGCTAAAAGCTGGATGGATGGCTTGTGAGCATGGTGAAGAACCAGAAAAAAGGCCAAGGACTCCTCTCTAAGCAATCATTAGGGCTGGCAGCCTAGAAAAGGGCATTAGAATTAATCATGTGTGACACTTTTTTCTTCTGTACTTGACTGTTTGTTAGCTTGCTGGATCTAGGTTTGCGGACCAGAATCATTTCAGTTGTTTCATATCAGTAAAAGAAAAGGATGACAGGCTCTTGGGGACATATAGAGTAATGGAAGAGAAATCATAGTGAGTTCTAATGTGATTGCCTCCTGTAAGCCTGAGGTGAACCAAGAGCTAAATGTATATCAAAATATCATGTTTCCTATGGATATTGGAGAACCTTTTTTTTTGTTTTTCTATTTTTGCAAGATTCTGCATATTGATTATGTTCTTCCTTATTTCTGGGAGCAGCTGTGATCCAGTTCTGCTCTCTGCCAAAAAAAAAAAAAAATTCTAGGCTGAAAAACCCAACCTCTTAAATAAAAGCATTTTAAATGGTAGCTCTTTCTATATTTTTCTCCATGCCTTTTTCTCTGTAAGGGCCTTAAGTTACATAAATCCAGAGCATGTGTTTTATTTACACTATGCCTTTTGTTGTTTAATTAGAAAACTACCTGATAAAAAACTTTTTACTTTCTTGGTTCTGCTTTGGAAGGTCAGATGAGAAGTATTCATGTAAGTTTTGCAAGAAAAATACATGTGCAAGAGAGAAATGCAGGGGAACATGTTTGAAGCTCATGACTTTGCTTTGTGAAATTTGCCATTATTTTTTAATGTGGTTGTGAATTAATTTATCTTGAGAGTGGCAGACATTTCATACAACCTTCTGATCATTTCCTTAATCCTGGAGTAATCCTTTGTCCTGGTTATTGGGCTTTTGCCTGATCTCTGTCGATAAGCAGCCTGGAACCAGGGGGGGCTGTAATCCAGGGTTCAGTGTGCTCCTGGGGGAAAGTGGAGATGTCCAGTGCCATTGTTGCTCTCAGTGATCTGTAGCCAGCATGGAAAGGCTGCTGGCATGATTTACAGCCTGTGCCTCTGGTATCTTGAAAGGCTTGAAATGTCCATTCACTGCCTGTCTGAGACCAAGGTCACCTTGGTGATGCCTGGTCTAAACCTTCTGTGTGTTAACTCCACAGTGGGGACCTGCAGGTGACGGGAAGTGGACATTGCCCCTATAGCACTGCCCAGAAAGCCATTGGAAAGGACAACTTCACTATGATTCCTGAAGGGGTCAATGGAATTGAGGAAAGGATGACTGTTGTCTGGGACAAGGCTGTAGTAAGTAATTACTTACTTTTATAGACTAAAAGGAAATTGAGTGTTGGCTGAATAATGAAAGCCAAGAGACTCTTGGCCATTGCTTAAGTCACTTTCTGATCTATTTCTGAGAATTCCCTGAGAGAATGCTACTGTGAGGTGAATTGCTTATTTCGAAAAACCTCTTCCAGTTTTTTAAACTCAGGGCTGTGTTTCACTTCTGACATTGCAATGGTATTGTGTTTTATTAGACCTGAGGCTTCCCAGACTCCATTGCTCTATTTTCTGTTAGTGTCAGAGTGGATGCTTCTGAGAGATGTGGTATCTGGAGCAATTTAATGGTTTTGAAGTGGACCTCCTATAAATGTGACGAATGGATTGTTTGAATTTGGGAAGTGTCTCATCGTTTTTGAAAAATTACAAATAGATGGCAGCCGAGCCTGAGGCTAAATGATGAAATGCTTTGAAGGAGAGTGTTGCATGTAATTCATACTGGCATGCTTTGCAGCGGAGTGCTGGAATAAGTCAGGAATTTTTTTGATGGTTCCATGGATTCTAATGTATAATGATATTCTCCCTCTATTGTCTGTCTCCACATGCACACCCTGCACACTCAGACACACTCACTGCATTGTGCTTGAATGCACATTGCAGACTGGGAAGTGGCAGTATTTACAGTGCTCTGATGAGCACTTCTCCCAGAATGTATTTCATAACCACTTTTTTCAGGGACAGCTATTGAGATTCCAAGCACAAAAGCAGCTTCGGATACCTGCCATTTAGGAGCAAAGCAGGGAAGTGAGCAGAGCAGGGAAGCAAGCAAAGCACAGCCAGCTGCTGCTATTTTTCTTTTGTTACTCACTCAATGGAAGGAACTGCAGGAATGGCTGCAACGTGGGATTTACAGGTGGTAACATTCAGTGCTGCACCACTGAGTAGCTTATGCTTTACAAACCTTGTATTTTACCAGGCAGGAAATGAGTGTTTATTTAATATTAAAAGGCTTGGCACTGTTTTTCTTCCTTAGAACATGGTTCTTGTTTATTGCCAGGGAAGACCTCAAAATACTCTACTGAGAAATCAAAATGCTGTTCTGTACAGTTGCAATTACCATCACTGACTGTATGCCAGATTCTATTGGTGATGACATTTCTCCAGGCAAGGACTTCATAATTGGTTGTATTACTTAGGTGTATAGATCTGACAATAATGGTAATAGAATGGACTTAATTTGCAAGAAGTGTTCCTAAAAGTGTTGGAATCTTGATCTTTTGTTACATCTTATAATGCTCATATAAGTTTCTCTGATTCAAAATTGCTTAAATATTTAAATAGAAATTACTAGGACTAGCAACAAAACACTTAGGCCTCATTGTGTGGAGAATAGGATCCCAGATAGCTGAGCACCTTGGTGTTATCATGTGCACTAAGGTTTCACTGGCTGTCCTTTGCAATGCCTGGAGTAACACACTCATTTATTTGGAACTTCCAAGTAAACAGCCATTTATGAAGTCCTGTGTGATACAATCTCTGTTTCATGCAACATCACCATATCAATAAAGGGATGCCTTCCATCATCTCCCTGACCTTTCAGTACTCTGAATAGTAAATCCTCATTTCATAAGCGTGTTTTGCTCAAATCATATTGTTTTTTAGGCGACAGGCAAGATGGACGAGAGCCAGTTTGTAGCTGTCACTAGCACCAATGCTGCCAAAATCTTCAATCTGTATCCAAGAAAAGGCCGGATTGCTGTAGGATCCGATGCTGATGTTGTTATTTGGGACCCTGATAAGGTGAAGACTATAACAGCCAAAAGCCATAAATCGGTAAGGAGGGAATGAAAACCAGCAAGAAAAAAGAAATGTCACTGTTGTTTTTCAGCTGTTGACCTGATTCATGTGAACACCAATGGCACAGGATAGAGAGGAGTGGGGTAACTGCCTGCTGCTGTTCTGAAATGGGTAACTGTTTCAGGACATGAGAGTATGGAAGTCTTGTGTTGGAAGCATTGTGATCAGGAAGGATTTCTTTTCTCTCTGTATATACCCTTGCACTATTTATTTTTTGCATTCTTGTAGGAGACATATAAACAGGTGTGAATCAGTAGCTCTGCAGCCAAGGTTAATAAGGCTGTGAAAATAAATTTAAAACCAGCTTTTTTTTTTCCTTACCTAAAAAGCATTTTCATTTGAAATTATAAATTGCATGATTAAATTAACAGTATTCTAAACTATGACAGATGATTAAATGTTTCGATAATACAGCTCTAATCTGCTTCATGGATGGATTTTTCTGTTTAATTCCAGAGCTTTGCCACATATTTTTTTGCCCTCAGTGCAGAATACCAGTGACTGACATTGCTTTCAATTTGACTCTGACAGGTTTTATTGTATGTGTTGTCTATCCCAAAGTTGTTATCTTACTGTTCAGTACTTTGGGCCTTTGTATTGGGGAATTCTTCTAGAAGTTTTTCTGAGTCCAGTATTGCATTTTTATATTAAAAAGACCAAAACATTTATAAACCTTTAAAAAGTAAATTTAGGTGATTCAGTTTATATTTCTCTGTCTTGGGATCTCCCTGTATTTTCAAGAAAGGAATAGCCACCTGCCCTGTCATTCCCATTTAGATTCAGACCTTCCTGGGCTTTTCTGGGCTCTTTCAGACAGAAATATGTGTGCTGGCCTCTGAAATTTGCTTACACAGTCATAGCAGATGCTGTGGTATCCTCTGGGTATCCAGTAGCTGAATCACAATTTTCCTTCATATTAGGGCTATCATTCTTCTAAGTGTTCTGATTAAATACAGCAAATTTTCAAAAACAAGTGAAATCCTTGATGGGAAATGAGAAACGGAAAGGAAATGTCTCATCCAGGAAAGTCTGATCAGAAAGATCCTTTAAAATAGTTTTATATCAAAATACATTGCTTTTCCTTAATACAAAACAATTGTATGCACTTTTTAATGACAGTTGCCTAAAACTATGACTACAAATGTACATGCTAGAAGTTACTAATGGAAAGAGGTCTTGCAGTGAATATGTTGGTTGATCCTCAGGCCATTGAGTACAACATCTTTGAAGGAATGGAGTGCCATGGTGCCCCACTGGTGGTCATAAGCCAAGGGAAGATTGTGTTTGAAGATGGAAATCTGCATGTAAATAAGGGAATGGGCCGCTTCATCCCTCGCAAACCCTTCCCTGAATATCTTTACCAGCGCATCAAAATCAGGAATAAGGTAATGTCAGATCCTGTTTAATCTTCTTTGTAGCCAAACCCTCTTGGAAGAACTGCAGCATCTGTTTTTAATATTGTTGTGCTATTATGAGTCCATATCAGATGGACTGTATGTGACTTGCTCAAAAAATGACCACAAAACTGGCTGTAATTGTGAACTCATCTAACTTAGTATTAACACTGTGAGCTTCAGCAGGTAGAACATATAATTGCCAGTTGGCATACTTGCCTTATGTCCAGCAATACATTATGTCAAGGCTTTTGAAGAGAGGTGGAATAGTGATAGAATTTACTTTCAGGTAATATTCAGGAAAAGAGAACGCTTCTTGTGAGGGAGGGTTAGGCAGAATAAAAACAGAATTTTAAATTGCATACTGAACTGCTACACTGCAGAGAATAAAAACTTGTCAGACAGAGATACTCATTCTATATATATGTTATATATTTCTCATTATTGGGCATTTCTGAACTGTTGTTAGTTCACTTGCTGGGCTGTGTATTAGCAGCATTAATGGCTCAGAAAACTTGTCTCTTTTGCTTAATAAAAAGCTTGGGAAATGAACAAGATTAAGACTGGGTCACCTCTGGTTTTGAATTATATCAATGCTTATCTGTTGAAAACCAATTGGCTAGACACTGGTTTGGAACTGTTTGGAAATTGCTTCTTGTCACTGAGCAGGAAAGTCATGGTGTGAGCAGAGGTCATGAGAAGAATTGACTAAACCTCGTATTTTCTTCAGCCAAGTATATACCATAGTCTGTGATGCTAGCAGCTGAAATTAAGCCTACAAGCAGTCGGCTTATCTTTCATCATTTATTATACAGATTCTATCAAGCTGCAGGAGAAAGGCCTGCACTTCTTAGAATAAAAGGCATTGTAAAAGGCAAATGTACCTGCAAAAATACCAATCAGTGTTGCATTTTTTTTACCTTATCCACATAGATGATACAGGCCTTCTCTTCACAGTCACTACTTAAGGCTTCAGTGCCTGAGAATGCAACATAAACTAGTGACAAAATTATCAAAATAGTGAAACCAGCACTTTAGAAACAAGAATCACAGATCAGTGTCTTGTAGCAGGAGTTTGAATGCAATTACCTGGGGTAAGTAACCTGTGCCTTGCAAGTGGGCCTAGATTTTGGGAGACCTTTGATCCTTGGGCAAGGGCTACAAACAGACAAAGGGACTGATATTTTTGCTCCTGCAGCTCCCTCTGCTGCCTGTCGAGAGGGAAAGCAGATTCATGCCCACATTTCTTTTCCCACTATAAAATTTTATCCACTGGAAATATTTAGAAAAACCCATTGATGATTTTATCAGCTGCTGTATGAACATGTCAGTGCACAACAGAGAAATACAGAAAAACTTGTCAAGCAAGGGACTGCAAAACTGAATTGGCACAGGTTGACAGTATAAACTTGTCCCTGGAGCAGGGCTAGCAGTATAAATTTGTGCCTTTTTGGGTCCCTGGAAGATGGATTCATTGCTGTGATGGCAACTGCTCTCTTCTGGGTGTTAGTTTTTGGCTCAGCCTGAAAGACAGTGGCTCTTTTGAGCCTCATGTCCCTGTCATCAAAAGCAAGGAAAATGCACTGATTGCTTTGAGAGCTGGATCACACTCTTGTGAATACTGTCTTTCTACACAGTATTTTAATTTCACTTTTAACCTGTTGGGGAAATTTCTCTGAAAGCATAACCTTGTAATACACAGGTTTCTGATCTTTTTGATGAGCTTTGCATTCTGCAATTCAATGGCTTCAGGCTCTTTCTGATAACTGGAACTGTTCTTATTAAAATATTATTTCCTAGATTCCTATGATTTTAAGGGCCAGTGAAGTCGTTTTGATTGTCTTTTCCCATATTCCTTGTAAGAACCATACAGGGAAAAAATCTAGAGACCTCAAACTGAAATCAGAGCTGAAATGACAGATACTTTATTGACAAATATTGTAAGATAGATCCCCTGCCACAGTCCAGTGTATAATTGCTTACCTAGTTGATGACAGGATATAGAAGCTTCTGAAATTTAATTTTAAAATTGCCACTCCTTTTCAATTAAAGTGAGTAAGATCTATGAGGAGGAGGAGCAGAGGAAATACAGGAAGGAGAGAAATTGCTGCAGTTGGTATAGTGGGTATCAGTTGTGCTGCAAACCAAGTGTGACTGGGCAGCTAAATGGAGGTGACTGTGACTGATCTTATGTAAAATGAACAGGTCACACGTGTTCTTCTGAATTCCACTTCTTCCCTTTGACTGTGAAGGAAGCCCAATAAGAAACTCTCTTGTCATTTTTTATATATATATATAAATGGAGGGAGCAAGCTTTATAATTTCCTTTATATATAAAGCAAACTGCACTTTGCTTTATGTGTAAAGTATAGATGTGTTGTTAATTCAGCCAGTGCAGAATATAGCTCTGAGCTCACTGCTCTTCTCCTACAGGGTCATTAGGCACCATTTTCTGAGCATTCAGTGTCTGGATTTTTACTCTCCTCTTGTTTTAGGTGGGAGGACTCCAAGGAGTCTCCAGAGGAATGTATGATGGACCTGTGTATGAAATCCCAGCTACGCCAAAATACGCAACTCCTGCACCCTCAACTAAATCCTCCCCTGCCAAAAACCAGCCCCCACCAATCAGAAACCTCCATCAATCCAATTTCAGCTTATCAGGTAAGTCAGCCTGACTAATGAGAAACCTTTTAAAGCCACGAGTATGGATTACTGGTGATGAATTTCAATTATAATTACTTCTTTAGCCAAATACAAAAGGATTGTATATAGTCATATACATGCATACACTTAGATCCATCTATAGTATATACATGTTTTTACACATTCATTGCCTAGCGATATTTTACATATTGCCAAATATTCAAAATGTTTTCAGTCTGAAATTTTAATCTTTCAATATTGTTTACCTGGCCCACTGCAATTAGCTGAGTTCTGTAGTTGATGTGACTGAAGCCCCTTGGTGGTGTGCACAGCTGACTTGGGTCTGGTGCAACCCATGAGTTCAGGCATCTCAAAGGCTGCATCACCAGCAGCTGCTAGACATGGAAACCTCAACTGTCCTTGTCCATGGTCATAAACCATGTGCAGAAGTTGTTCATAAACACATTGGAGTTATTTCTTATCCTCTGCTCTTGGTGCCCAAAACATTTTCCATGGTTCATAGGAAACAGACTGGAAAATCATCCTTTGGGGCTGCTGGAAATAGTTCTTGTTATCTGAAGACAATTACAAGTGTGTCAAATCCTTATTCTTCAAAAGTCTACAGCCCCAGTGGTGAATAATGTGTTCATATGATGTTAGGAAGGTCATTGGATTTTCTCTCTTGTGGGAGCTGATGGCTCACATATTTCTCTTTAGAAATGAAATATTTCTCTTTAGAAACTAAATGAAACTTGTGTAAGAAAGTCTTAGGAGAGCAAATATTTAAAAAACCCTTCTAATGAGGTGAAGCATATTTTTGCCCATAGGCTTGGGGCCATGGTGAGCATATACACAGATATATATGAAGCTATATAAAAAAAGAAAAACCTGCTTAGAAGGTTCACATCTTAGTAATTACCAATAATTGGGATTTTCATAAGCATCTGAAGCTGTGGTTTCACAGTACACTGCTGGATCTGAGTACTACAAAGGCATATAGTGGTACAAATTTGATCTGAATAATGCAAACATGAAATTAGGCGGAAGCAGACTATGGTAACATTTTAAATGACCCCCAACTTTTATTACATTGCCTTTAGGAAATTGAGTGTGATCAGGCAATAGTTAGCCTGTCAGAAAGCTTGCTGTCCCCTTAAGCTTAACCTTTCAGCATTTAAAATGCAGTTTGAAGTTTACATCAGCTCAGTGCTCATTTCATCGTAGGTTTATGATTGCCAACATCAGATTTACTGAACTGTTGTCCCATGGACTCAGTAGGGACTCATTGAAGCAGGTATGAAAAGTCCATTCCGCATGTATGTGTTTTGGGGTATCTTTAGTAGTTTCTGTCAGGTCTGATCTCACAAAGAGAAACCAGTCTGTAGGTTGTCATCGGCTCTTCAAGTCAGTGGAAAACATTTCTTTATGTAAGGTGAGCATTAGTCTGATCCTAAACATTTAATCCCACACTTCTCACTGAAGGCAGAAATGTGCCTTGAAGGTCTGTTAAGCACTTCAGTCAGGCTCAAAACCAGCTGATGGTGCTGTGAGGGAAGCATAGCCAGATAAAACCTCAGTACTGATGGTTTGATCCCTTTCATAGCTTTGTTTCCTCATTTGCTGTTGTTGCAGGAGCTCAGATTGATGACAACAACCCACGTCGTACTGGCCACCGCATCGTGGCACCTCCGGGTGGGCGCTCTAATATTACCAGTCTTGGCTGAAAAATGATGATGGACAGAAACACAAGGATGAAGGATCATGGGAATAATGTCCATTCCCTTCAATATCTGTGTTATCGAGCCCACAGTTTTATTTGGTACTAATGGAAATAAAAACCGAAATGTCTTTTTTTTTCTTTTTTTTTTTTTTTTTTTTTTTTTTTTTTTTTTTTTTTTTTTTTTTGTATAGAAAGAGGTGATAATAGTGTGGTGTGTTTGCTTGGAACTACTTGCCTCACAATTGTGCTTTCATGCCATAGTCACCTTAAAGCATGGTGCTTCCATTGCCCTTTAGTGACTACAGGTTTTAGCTTTGTCTCGTAACTGAATGATGGTTCCTTTGCACCCTTTCGCTGTATTAGAGTAGTTAATGCATGTTACTGAGTTATTTATGCAAGTTGCATTCTGTGAGTGAGTCCCCTTAGAACACATTGCCAACAATTGACTAGACACAATGCCAAGATTAATGTCTGTATTTGAGAAACACCACCAAAAACACTAATGAAGGAAGAAAATGGCCATCTGGAAAATAAGCAGTAGAGTAATATAGGCAGCTTCTGTTTAATCTTTAATTTATTATAAACCCAAGAAGCACTTCTCTCAAGACACAGAAATTCATCGGGACACGTAATGACAAATGGTCTCCGTAGCACCTGTCTGTTCCCACTCGGTACATTCCAAGTCTGTGTCCTTCTTGTTTCCATTTTAGACAGAGCCATAATTTTTACATACCAACGCCATTGCCACCCTGCAGGGATTTCTCCACCTGGGCAGTAGTGCTCTCCTTCTGCATGAGATTTTTGGTACTTACAGATAATCCAAGTTGCTGTCGGATTTTTAAAGTTTTTTGTACAAATTTTTTCCTTTGTAATCACATGCATTTTTACTTACTCTACCGTATCAAGATCTACTAGTCGTGGTTCAATTTCTGAATTCAAAGCTTGTGAAATAAAGGAAATTAATTGATGGGTAAGCGTCTTCCTCTGCTTTCCAGTGCTGTGACTCAATTAATGAAAATTTGGAATGGAGGAACTCAAGAGAAATTGTCTTTCAGATTGACATCATGCAGTAGAAGGAACCTCCTTAGATCTCAAGTGTTGATAAGGGTATAGGTCTGCATGTGCATACTATAGCATGATATAGTATGTCTTATTAAACAGTGCTCACTGTAAAAATGTACTTACTAAGAACTGTACTTACTGTTGACTAAAATGTCCTTACTAATGGTTGGATTCGATCTTAGAGTTCTTTTCCAACCTTAACAAGTTTCTGATTCTGTGACATTGCAGCTGCCTCAGTTTTGCCCAAAGGAAACACAAATTAACTTTCTCCCAAAGACCTTCAGATCTACATCTTATTTGCCTAAGAAGGGGTAATTCATTACCATCATCTTTATCTGTAGTACAGAACCAGTAGCCAGTGCTGCAGTTTGACCTAAGCTATATTTGACTTCATTGTGGTTTTCTGTGCTGACTGAGCTGTGTCCAGGCATGGCAGGAAAAGAAAACGCTGCAGGTAAGGGGAGGGAACCAGACTTGAATTCTCTGAGAGTGAAGAAAATATTTCTCCTTGTCTTTCTGACTCTCTCACAAACTATGTAAAGAAACCTTATTTCCTGTCACTTTTTGCTTGTCTGATGTTGTTGCAGATCCTGTGGGAGGTGTGGGCTGCAGTGGAAGTGGGGTGCTATGAGATTAGCAGGTCAACAAACACTTCCCCTTGTGCTACCTTGCCTTTATCCACACTAGGGAGCTGGAGCAGGAAGTCTTGCAGCAGTGGGGTGCCACTGGAGTGGTTTTATCAGCTGCACTGCTTAACCACTGAGCACCCATCCATCCCACCCATGCAGTAGTAACTTGTGTTGGCACAGCTCTATGGTGCGTGCTAGGTGTATATGAGGTGTAACAGTTTGGGGAAGTAGCCTGCCTGAAGCCTGTCTTTCTGAAACTAGTTTATGGTCACCTCCAGCTTGCCTGGGAAAGGAACTGCTACCTTGGAAAAATCCATTTTGGACAGCCTGGTCTGAAACCTGGCAGCAGAGCTGGTGTGAAGAGCCAGCTTTTCCTTTGGCTTTCAGCTGAACAGAAACACTGCAATTCAGTCTGCAGTGAACTGAATTGGTTGGTCCTCAAAAAAAGAGGAAAACAAAGCCTTTCATGAATAATCCCTTCTGCTAAGAATTCAAATTCATGTTTCCTATTGGAGAGTGCCCTCATCCTCAGGCTTCCTTGCTCATTTGGTTTTGGTTGTTCAGATATTTTATATGATACAAATTAAAATAAATTTGCTCACTTGGTGGTTCAGATATTTTATAGGAAGTAAAATAACACTAGCAGAGAAGCCTGAGGACAGTGTGCCCTGGAATAACCTACAGCCTAGCAGGGAAGGCAATCCTGAAATGCCAAGTCTCCATCTGCCTTGTCCTATTCCAACCCATTTGCTATGAGTGTTGACAGCCAGCAACAGTTGCAGTGATGTAATAACCTTGACAGTAGAAATACAGCTGGTTTGTGAAGCTGTGTGGCAAATCTGACAGCGTGAAAATTTTGGAACTGCTGGTTACAATTTCCTTATTGCATTTCTTGCACATTTTTGTGCAAGTAGCAATGGTTGCTCACCTCCAAATAAAACTTCCACTCAATGTATGGGGCTTGTCACAATTGAGGTAGCAGAAAATATGATCCTTGTGTCTCAACTCATGTTGAGATTCCACTTTTCCTACACTTAACAGCATCTTAAACCAAAAACCCTTTGCCTACAAGCTGGCCAAAGATTCACTGTTAACATGCATTTATTTTTGCAAAGTGAAGTGTCTGTGAATAAATACGTGTGGGTGTTTTGAGAGGCATTTCATGGTTCAGTGCTCCTGTGTGAACAAGGCTGTGCCTGTCAGGTCAATGTGACTCTCTTTGATGTCTCCAAGAAGAAGCAGCCTAATCCCCTGCAGCAAGGCTGCTCCTGCCATGGCACTGCTGAAGGGCAGCCTGAAGGAAGCCTGTGGATCCTGAGCTGTGCCTCACCAGGTGAGGTGAGGTGAAGGATGCCTCACCTGGATGGTTACTGTGATTCCATCAGAGAGATGGCATGTGCCATTGCTCACGGATGGCAAAACAAAGCAAGGTGAGCGATGCTTCTCTTACCACTTGGAGTCTACTTCATAGCCACGTCCCTACATCACTAACCTGTCCTTAAAAAAAAAAACACTACCAGTTAAGAAAATTAATTCTGAGTGCATGCCATAGAATAGGAAACTGCACTTGAGTTTGCTCCCTTGCATGAACACCAAGCTGGGAGATGTTTTGAACTTGGTGATAGCTGCTGCTATCTCAACTACAGCTGGAAGCAGTGCAGAGCTTTCAGGCTTCCTGAATAATCAAACCTCTAAAAATCTGCAGCAGGGCTATGACCGTTCAATATCTGATGTTGCTCTAATGATGTAAAACTGCTCTTCCCAGTACTGCTATTTGCAACAATCTGCTTAAAATTAGTCCCTGTGACCAGCCTGGAAAATATCTTTGTTAATCAAGTGATGTAGAAAGGAAGGCTGGATAGTTCTTCATCATGGTTGTGAGAAACTTTCCACAAACTTTCCAGAAAAATTTCAGTGATGGCAATGAGGGCTGGCAGTGGAAGAGTGGTATATGGGAGATGGAATAATGTTACCCTTGATGTTTAAAAACAGGAGGAAAAAAGCATGGCATTTTCCCCTAAATTTTTGCAGTGTTTTTGATATATACCTATAAAACATGCTCAAACCTCCATGTTATCCTTTCCAGAGTAAAGAGAGGGTGCTCTATAGATTTACACTAGAAACTGAGTGTTTTGAGCTGTGACTAGTGCCTGGGTACCCCATTTTTCCCTAGTCTGAGCCTATGATTCTGTAGCAACATAACTGTTCAGGAGTATTAACTGCAAAGCAACTGCTCTGAGTTTTTTGTTTGGAATTTTCTGCACTTGTTTCTTGGTCCAGTTAAACCCTGTCTTGTTCAGTATGTGCCTCACTGACAGACAGTGATGGCAAATGTCACACTATGCCCATCTGCACATGACATTAAACAGGAACTCGGTGTATCCATGGGGAAACTCAAGGGGACTGAAGTCACTAAGGGGGACAAGAGCAGTGGGTGTTTTGACAGGAGATTGGTAATGTGACTGTGAGAAAAAAGATAGGTCTGCAGAAATTCCATCGCAGGAAAGTCAGGCAGCTGGAAGACTGAGAGGTGCCCGAACCCGGACCTGGGGGGACTCTCAGTGGGATTGCACCGAGCACAGGGACCCTCCCTGGCTCCTTCCTGGAGCTCCCTGCCCGCCTCCCATGCCAGCGAGAGGATGGAAACACCGCGAGCTGCCCGGGAGAGGGCACTGCTGCCCTGCTTTTGGGACAATCCGAACTCTTCTCTCCAAATGCACAGAAAAAGCCATTCCAAGCCGGTCTGGCCAGAGCACAGCACAGGGGAGACCTCACTTGGGTGTTCAGAGACCCGCTCGGGTGATTCTGCTGCACCCTGAGTGTGGCAGGGGCTGCTGCTGCCCTGAGGGGTTTAGAGCATCATCAGCTCTAAATCAGCAAAATGGCAACAGCTCCCTGTGCCATGTGTACAGAGACCACTGCAGAGTGAAATGTGTTCAATCCAACACAAATACGTTGCCTCTGTTACAAAAACAAAAAACAGAGAAGAAAAGAAAAAAAGAGAACAAGCAGCAAGTAAAATGTCCAGATTGGGAAGGCAGAGATAGCACAGAGCCAAAGTGCTGAAATACCAGAATCAAATGCTTGAAAGGATACAATTTAGAATTTGTTTTTACAACTTAGATGAAAATTAGCCATTTAACATGCGTGTGTAACAGGCCTGGTAAACTTGTTTGCATGTCAGCACTTCTGCCTGAGGCAAACTATGTAACTGATGTAGTAACTTTCCATCCTCCACCAAAGGCCAAACTTTTCATCAGCAAAATCTATGTTTATTTTTAAAAAGGCAGAATACTCACACTTCATGAAAGCCGTAGAATTACTTAAGTAGGTTAATTTATTACACAATACAGGTGCTCTGTACAGCCAGTAAGAATTAACTGCTTTGCATAACAAGAATTTCCCATAGGAAACATAATGAGCATAACAAAGTTCATTGGAAACAAAAGGGATCACATAAGGAAAAATAACTAGAAACTGAAGTATAAAAAGTGAAAGAGTATAACAGTTTTCTCTTATTTAAATAGCAATTTGAATTCTAAGACAAAGGCAGAAAAACACATATATAAAAATCTTTGTATACATTTTAAAAAGCATACATAGGACTGGAAGCAAAAAATAAAAAATATAACAAAAGAGAGACCAAATGTCATGTTTTGATGTACCAGTACCATCTGAAGCCTGTTTATATGTTCCCTACAGTTTTATCTCCTTTTGTTAGGCCAAAGTAGCATTCACAAGAAAGACTCAATGTACCACATCTTGGGCTCAAAAGTAAACAGTACATCACTATTGTGATGAACCCTTACTGAGATACACTGACCTGGGCCCAGTGTGCATCCGTTCTCCTGCAAGTGCAGTTTCCTCAGGTTTATTCCAAATCTAAAACTGCCTCCCCAGCATATCACCCAAGCAATATCAAAGAGCCTGTATTAAAGACTTCCTTGTTCCCCCTTACCAAAACCAAAAGGGAATGTTTTATTAACAGGTAAAGGAAGTATGGATTGATTCTTGGTCTGCAGCTAAAAAAGATTTATGGGTTATTATTGATTTTCTTCGTTGTTCCTCAGCAGTGCCTATAGCTGCTGAGATTCCCCAGAAGAATGCCTCGGTACACTGTGTTCAGACAGCTCAGACAAAGGCTTTTACTACCTGCTGCCTTTCTTTTTTAGCATCTTTGAGTTTTTCTTTGGCTCAGTCTCCCCTTCATGTGAACTCTGTGACATCTCTCTGAAAGAAAAGTAAGAAAAAGAAAACAAAGTTGCAGACAGATTTTAAAATACTATACTTCCCTCTTAAACAAATTTAATTTTGGTAAAAGAAAGGCACTTGCTATATAACTTATGCGCTCATTGGCTTCAGCTGCCTCTGCTCTCTGTTGAGGCTGCCAAAACAAAGTTGCAAAAACATAAATGTTCTTTTGTTGTGTCCCTGTTCCCTACACACGTATCCCTTGTAGGCTGTGGGAAAGCAGTTTGTGAAAAGGGTTGATGCCATCAGGGAAAGGAGCCATCTCCTGAAGCCAGTCCCAGGCTGAGGTCACTCAGGGGATAAATACTTTTCCCCAAAGGCCTGTGGCTCCTGAGAACCAACTGTTTGCTTTGCCTGTCAGCAGGATTTTCTCTGCTCAATATATCAAGCCGCAGTGACCAGCTGGCTGGTTTGATCTGCCTGTAGTAATCAGCTGGCATCTTTCAGGTTTGTAGCCATTTCTTCTCCTCTAGTTAGCACCCCAGCATAAGCCAACTGAAACATCTATCAAGAAAATCATTGTTAGAGCTGCTACCCTCATCAGCCAAAGACTGACGCCTGCCTTTGTTCATGAAATAAAGGTGGAAGTTGAAAGCCTAAATACCACAGACCATATTTTGTTTGCTACATTTCAGCCAAGTTCCACTGAATTCACTTGTCTCTGCTGATTTATGCTGTCTGTAATTCAGGTTTAAATAAAACTAAATAAAGTACATTTGGAACAGTATCTCTTATTTCTCTACCTTTAATCAAAGCTATTTATAAAATACATAGCAGTACAGACAAGCAAATACAGATTAATTTTCTAACTTTAAAAAAGATAATGGGGTAAAAAAGGTTAAGTACACGTGAGAAGTAAATATTAAGGAAGCTCAGCTAATGCAGTCAACATATTTTGAGTCTGATTGACATACTTTCTTAAGAAGTAGATTTTGCAGTTTTGATGCTAAAAAAAGGATTTTTTTTATAAATAGCTTTTCACATACCGTATTTTTAGTCTCTTAACATACCTGCATAAGCCAGAAGTTATTCCATGGGGTTCTTCAATATTTTCATGAGAATCATCTTTTTCTGCTGGTTTGGGTGACTGGAAGGTCTGTCTTTTGGAATTTGCTTTTTCACCTGAATTGCCAAATGTAGTGGATTAAAAAAAAGAAGAATCACATATAGTAGAGCTTGTTTGGTTTTGATTAGCCTGAAGCAAAAAATTACACTAACACTTCATACATACCTATTATTATTCCAAGGAAATCACTCCTCTTTACATTAGCCCAGCATACTGCCTTTTTACCACTGGTTCTCACACAGCACACTGTGAACTGCCACACTTGCTGAACACTGAAGTAAATTTCCATGTGGTGCAAGTAACTGAAAACAGCCTTTTATTACCACCAAACAGAAGAAAAGCCAGTTCATATTTTTGAGTGATTTGAAACAGAAGAACTTGATGTTAAAAAGTCACTGCTTTTGGGGCCCTGAACTAAGCTCCCACACGTGCAATCATGGTGCCTACCAAGGCAAACAATTCTGCACACCTGAGAAACAACAGCTGGGGAAAGAGACTTCAAAATCGTGCGGGTGAGTGAGCTGCTTTTCCCTTTCAGGCATCCATTTTGCCTTTCAGCATCTTGCAAATGCAATGGCATATGTTTCATTCTGATAATGACAGAAAGATTGCACAGCTCAAAGGATGATGCTTGTACACCACAGCTGAAATGTGGACTAGGAAACATGACTGCTATTCTAAAGATTTGTCCCTAAGTATCTCTTGAAGAATGAATTAGTATAATTCGTTAAAACTACAGTAAATTCATAAAAATAGATCAAGCTTCCTGATTTAGTGTGATTGTACTTTTGATTACAAGTGGGGATGCAATTCTTCCATTCTACCAGGAGAATGAAAGCTGGGTGATTCAATTCTGCTGCTCTCCCTTGGATTTAGCAATTGAGGTATACAGAGTTGTTTCTAAAGGACATGACAAAGACATGAAAAATGTTTTGGTTTCAGCAGGACAAAGCCTTACCTCAGTGGACACACTTGTAATCTATCATTAAAGGCGGCTCTGGAGTGAGGAAAGGTGACATTTGTTTGTGGCTGTGCTGCTGGAGAACTGGGTGACCCTGAAAGGTTTCATTACTTTTCTACATCCCAGGTAGGGAAATGGCACTGATGAAAAATCTGTCTTGAAACTCCAATGTGTTATACTGCAAAATCTGCACTGATTTGTGAAATTATGTGGGGTCTTTTTTAACAATTCAGGACAGTACCAACCCGCTGGCTTGCTCCTTTTGGAAGGCTTCTTCTTCACAGGCAGTGGAACTCGGGTCAGCACAGCCAATTCACTCACAAAGTCCTGCTCTGCCTCCTGCATGCAAGGACATAGCAGCAATCACTCAACACAACACAGCTCAATTCTGGGTTATGCTATTACATGTGGCACAACAAAACAGGCACAACATCACTGCAGAAACACAGGAAACAATAGGGGAAACAATCAGGGAAGTGTTCCTACAAGACAGTGATCTCAGCACTCATTTCAACTAGGGTAGCAAAGACACCCTTACAATCTGTCCCATGTTTTTCCATTGAATGTCTCAGATCCATGAACTATTTTAACCTGATTTACCCTTAGCTGACTCTCCAGTTCAGTCCCTAGGTGGTGCAATCCCAGCAGCTTCTGTTTCAGAGACTCCAGACGAAGTTGTTGCTGCAGTTCAAACTGAGCCATAATCTTGTTTTGCTGTAGCATTACCCTGGTTAAGAGAAACGTAACTGTATAGATGTTGTTCAGTGCAAGGGAGGAATGCAATCCTGCCAAAGTCTATTTAGAAGATTTTGTAGAGAGAAATGCTTATTAACAATATTAGCCTAGCCAGCTTCTGCTGCAACAGAAGATTTTGTGGTAGATTTTTAGATTTACTTATTTTAATAACCAGCCTTGGCTGTCCATAGGATACAAGGTCCTTTTGGAGGTAGGAATTGCAAGAGTTTGCAGTGCCCATGCTTGGACTTTGGGAGCTGGAATTCAGCTCTAAAGTTGAAGCCTGCTTTCAAAACCATTGTTTGTTTCTAGGGTCAGTTTTACTGTCTGCTTGCCAAAGAGCCAAGCTGTTCAAAGATCAGGTGTGAGGATATAGGATTAAGAATTAGGCATTTCATCCAGGGCTCTTCAGTACCAGACTGAGCCATTATCTGTACCAGATTGAGCCATCAACATGGTAATTCAAAACTTGGCAACTGAAAGCATTAACAACTGTGTTCTTCACTTGTTTTACTTAATGTAAACTTTGTCATTAATTTACAAAGGACTAGACTATAAAAGAAATCATAATGGCAATAGTAAAATGGGTTTGATTACTGATGATTATGAGATCAGTTTAGATGCTGCATAGTTACATTCTTCAATACCACACTTCTGCTTGTGTGAAGGCAAATTTCATTGTATTTTGTTTTAAGATACTAGAATAGACTACGGAAGAAAAAATAGACAACAGCTAGAAGTGAATTTGTATGTCAGAATAAATGATAAATTTGATAATGAATAACTAATGGATGTTTTATGAACAGAAACCCTTTATTACATAAATCCATTTATTTACTAACTCAAACAGGGATGAAAAAATGGGCAATGATATCTTTCAATTTAGAAGAAACAGAATGTCTAAAGAAAGATTTAACCTCTTTACAGTGTCTAAATTGCAGCTGTTGCATTTTTCTGGACAATAAACCAAGAGTAAAGACATAAAATGAGTACAAAAATGTATCATGTACATGACATGCCATAGAGCTTTTTATGACAACTTACTCTTTTTTAATTGCAGTGCTTTTCATCTGGGCTTTAGGTTTCATTAAATCAGTAATTAATTAAATATGATTTTTATTTAACTAACATTTGAGGGATTCCACTCTAAATTTTGTGTAAGTAATCTTTATATTCCAAGGCATTCACTGAAGCCTTCTTTCCACTTTGATTATATTTTGGGCTTCAAATATTTTCTCTTCATTATGGTATATGCTTTCTCCACAGCAAACTAATAAACACTTTTGATGTTCAAAGTATAAAGGATGGAATGTAATGAATTACATTGAGCATTGGTTCCCAACCTACATTTATGCTAAATTTCTTTTAAAACTTGGCATATGTTTTGGCATTGCATGTCATTCTCTCTTTTCAAACTGCCTAAGTATAGTTCTTCAATCTGTAACTAATGACCATCAAAAAGTTTATTTAATAAGAAAGTAATTCTCTGAGATCAAAGGGCAGACATCATTTGGCAATAGGCTTTTCTTTTCAATCAAAGACAAGTATAAAATGCAAACTCAAGACATTTATTCAGCTAGACATTAATGTAGATCTGCAATCACTCACAAAGTTTAAATAGACAGCAGTGCTGCTGCCTGGTCTAACCTTTGGTGGACTGTGGATGACACATTTAGGAGGCCTTTGGTGTGTTTTTCTTTCAACGCCAGTTCATTCTCTTTATTCTTCAGTCTGATCTTTTCATTTCTTTCTGCTGAAATAATTTTTTTGAAAAATTTTCAAAATTAAAAACTCTGAGCTGTGACAACCCTCATCACAAATTTATCCTAACTCTTCTTTCCAAACTTACTGCTCTTCAGGGATATTAGGTACTTCTTACACACTCTGCCACTGTGCTCTGTTGCAAAGAGAATACTTTGTCCATCATTTAGCTGAGATAAAATGTCACTGAATTCCTGTTTACCTACCTCTCCCACTTGGCCAACTGATTAACAGGGAATTCAAAGCAGAAATTTTCTAAAAAGCCTTTGATGCCTAAAGTGAGAACAGTAATACCTAAACAAAAAATGCAATATAAAGAACACCCATCAAGTCAACATCTTGACTCAGAGATGACTTATTCCTGGGAATGCCCAGCTTCACAAGATGTCCCCTCAACTGACAAGGAAACTATTCTGGTTACTTTTGCATATGCTCACACTCTGTGACTGAGTGCTTACTTGCTGACCAAGCTCCTGACTCTTATCCCTGAAGTCCTGCCTGGCAGCAAGGCTTGGGCATATCAGACAGACAGGACCCTGTACCACTCTTTTTAAATTAAACAGGAGGGAGATGGATGGGTTTGTAACACCTCAGGGTACGTAACCTTCATCTGGGGAGCATACAACCTTTTCTGAACACTCAGAGAGGCTGACAGGCACCTTTCCTACCAACTGCACCATCGGGGAGCAGTTGCTGAGTGTGCTCTGGGCTGGGCTGAGCTGGGCTGAGCTGGCTGTGCCAGGGGAGGTACTCTCCACCTTTTCCCCTGTGTCTGTGCCAGGCAGACTAAATCCAGATTTACTAGGCCAAGGGATGCCAGAAGAAGCATCTCTAGCCCTACATAAAGCACAATCACTGGGAGACAGAATTGTCTTATAGTTGTCAATGCAATACGAACCTTGTAAGGATTTCAGATGTTGAAGCTTTTTTCCTTCATAGCCTTCTGTGATTTTTCCTAATTGCTGGTAGTAGTTTTGCACCAGTCTATTGATATTATTGCTGGTACCATACACACTTTCAACAGCAGATTCCACCAGTCTCTCCTGTATCACACAGTACAAGTCACAATTCATTTTTCAAGCACAAAAGTGTTTTGATCTGTTTAAAAAAACCCCATAATTTGGTATGTGCACACAAAATTGTGGATTTAAAATGTGGCAGACTGAGATACTGAAAACCATGCAACATTTCAACATGAAAAATTGCAGCAAAAATCTTTCTAATTTGCCTCATCTCCATCTGGGAAGGGGTCATCCCCCTACCCATTCAATCTCTACAGCCCATTTTAACAGTCAAGCCAAATGCCAACAAAGCAGGCTAATCTATGTGTAGCTCTGCTATGAGTTTCCATTACACAGAAAATTTGCTTTGGAAAAAAAATTATTCATCTATGATGTAAGTTTTAATTTTTATTTTATTTCATTATTTATCTATGAATTAATATCAAGCTGTTAGTACACAAACACTATTAATTAGTCACAAACCCTTTATCAGTAGATAACCATCTCAATTTCTTTCTTCCTTTTTGTTATTCTCTGCCATCAAGAGTTGTGACAGCTTTTTTCCTGTTCTAGTATTTGACTTAATAAAACCTGTTTTGGCTGCTGTAGCAAATACTGTACTGCTACTAAGTGTTAGCTTGTAAATGCTTTGCAAATTATGCTCAGTTTTAACACAGATCCTAACACTCTTCTGCTGATACTTCCAGGCATAGGTTAATGCATACATTAAATTGATTTCCATCCGTGCAAGGCAGCCGTTGTTTAGTTTGGAAAACTGCTACTGACCATTTCCATACCTTGAAGTCCTGCCCATCATCTGAACTCTTTTTTTCAGCTTCCCCTCGGGCGTACTGCAGCAGTGTCTGCCCAATCACCTGCTCCATGTGCTGCTGAAGAAACTGAAGAGCTTCTTGGATTTCTGTGACTAGCTGCTGGTGAAATTCTAAATTGGTTTCTTGTGTTTCTTCCTCAAGTTTCTCCTCCTCTTCACGAATGTGGGACTCCTGGTAATCAGAAAATAAGACAGCACTGCCATTTAAATAGGTTAACAGCTGTAGTCAGCTTCAGTTTGAAAGAAAGTCCTGCACCTATTCAGAATGTTTTAGTAATTATAATAATATCATTTACAGAGGAAGTTTGTATAGTCATTTAACACATTTGTATTTGCAGCAGAACTATAGCCTCTGTCATTATATGTACAGTAAAAGTTGCATCCTGTCCTATCAGTCATTTCTAAGTGATGTATTCACATGTATGTGAAATATCCTGAGTCCAGTAAGGGAAAATCACGAATGCCTTGCTAAACTGCACAGAAGCAAGGCAAGTACAGTTATG
The DNA here is from genome assembly GCA_018697195.1 of Certhia americana. Lineage (NCBI taxonomy): Eukaryota > Metazoa > Chordata > Aves > Passeriformes > Certhiidae > Certhia > Certhia americana. The sequence continues at coordinate 54,146,663 of CM031860.1, read as the reverse complement.
CACCAGGAATACTTGCAGAGTTTGTGTGGTCTACCTGAGAAAAACTGGGTTTGTTGCTACTTGAGAGTACCAACAGCCCTTGGGACAAGTCATGAAGGTGTGTAATAACACTTCAAAACCATCTGCACAACATTCTCTGGTGGTGAGTTCTAAAGCTTCTCCACATATTTCTTAATTTTGAATCTGCTATCTGGTAACATTGCTAGTGCTCTCTTTTTTCATTAAAAACATGTGAAAAACAGTTTTCTATTCGCATATTTGATGCCAGTTTTAAAGCCTATGATATTCCAGAACACACCTATTTTTTAGGCTAAAGAGTTCAAGTCCTTTGAGGTCTTTGGACCACCCTTGCCTCCATTTTTGTGCATGAAAAGTGCACTCTTCATCTAAGCTCTCTTTAGTGAACAGCTGTATCTCTTTACCAACTTGGCCTGTTCTGTCATCCTTAAGAGTAGTAGTTTGCCATAGATGGCCTTCTATTCTGTTGCTGATACCTTTCTTATATTTATGTACTCATTTAAGGCAAAATAATGTTAAAATATTCTGGGAGATATGGCAGTACCTATTTGATGCCTTCTTGGAAATAAGAAATGCAAATAGAAAAAGAATGCTCATTTGTAGAAGTATTCTTATTAATGTTCTGACATGTTTTATTTATAGCTAAGACATATGTTTTTGAGATTTTTGAGTAAGCTGGAATGTCATTAAACTGTTTATCATTTTTTTTGAGATCCAATGTCATGTGATTATGCATAAGCTAGGATTCATTAGTCATTTTATATTCTATATGAAATCAATGGATAGACATGACATTATCCACCAGTATAAAATGGCCCAAGCAAAAATTAAGTTTGGGTAAACAACACAGTATGTCTAAAAATCTGGTTGAGTGTCTGTAAATTAACCTCTTCCTGAACTCCTTATAGATTGGTTCTAGTTTTGGAGGTTGTTTGTAACATGTTTTTTCTCTCTTGACTTTTCCCAATTCCACACCTATGCCCTACTTTTTCAGCAGCAAGAATCTTACCATGTGTATTTTTAGGCATTTCCTTGTGAGACAGGTTTTAGCTGCACTTGGAAAGAGGTTGTAATGGAGAGGCCAAAGGAACACTAATACCTGAGGACATTTCGTTTTCATTAGGGAGTCCAGTGATTGCATCTTCATGTGAGCTAAGTGAGAGGGAGTAGCAGAAAGCGAGAGGAATGCAGTGATATGCATTTGTATTTTATTATTTTCTATTTTCTTTCTTCTGAAGATTAATAAGTTTTTCAGATTTTCAAACTTAAAAGAAACTGCTTCAATTGATATTTTTCAAATATGAAAATGGCAGGACACAGATTTTCTTTATTCCTCTTCCACGTGGAGATTGAGGGTTTGTATTATGCAAATCAAAATCAGAGTGGTACAGAATTTAACCTCTCAGCTAATTACACAGCAACAGCATGGAGCATATAGCTGCAAAGTGTTTGATGGGTTCAAGCCATATGTACAGCAGCAGTGGGTTGGACAGAGCTATCACTGATACCTGCTGGGAGGGCTGTCTGAGGTTGAAATATGAAATGTACTGTTGTTCTATGTAAATATCCAATGCAGGTAATTAAATAACCAACAACACTTACAGATGTGAAACTGACCTATGGGAACATCATGTCTAAAAACCCCTTAAACTTTCTTTTCCTACAGTCAAGTTTCTTGACCTACAGTAGCCAGATAATTTGGGAGGATTGGGAATGGATGCTGATCTTCTTAAGGAAGAGAGCGAGAGAAAAAAGAATGAAAAATTATGACAGTATAGAACTTTCTTGGTGTTGTAGGAGTAAGAATTTCTCCTAACACTCCAGTAAGAACTTCTCAAGTGCATATTACAATCCCCAGCAGAATTAGTAGGAGCTCCTCTTATCCTGAAAGAGTAGCTCTGTAGGAGTCCTTTATACACATTGGCATCCTTGCCTTCTTGCAATAGTATTTCCATATAAATAAATTGCTAAATAAGCTTGCTAGGATAACACATATCACAGATGGCTATACACTCAATACAGTGTAATAGATTTTAAAATGTCTGCCCAAACTACAGCGGGCACACTCAGGAACCTGGTATGCCAGCAACATGCACATTTTTGAAAAAGAACATTCTTCTTTCTCCTTGGAGCTTGAACTTGTTTTGTTTTGTTTTTAATATTTTGGGGTTTTTTTTGTTGTGGTTTAGATCTGCCATGGCTACTTCTAATGCCAAATATCACAGTATATGAGACCTCTGGAGACAACCCACCTGGACACTGTACCTACCACTGCCTTCTGTAACTGCCACTGGTCCTCATCTTGGCACAGGGAGGATCCCTTCTGCAGGGTATGCTGCTCCCTCAGCTCCTGAAGCGTGCTCTTCTTTCTGGAGAGTCGCATGCACGCCAGGGCTGCCATCCCAGCTCTGCGGAAGGTTAACCTTCTGAGTACTGAACATAGCAGGAGTCGGTGCTTTTGCAATATATAGCTAACAGACCTGTAAAAAGGACCATTAAAAATCCATCAGTGAAGCTGCTTGCTGGTTTAGCACACCTGTGTTCAGCAAAGTCATTGCTTAAAGGTGACAAGAGTTATTCTTCACTCTGTGCAATGTCTTTTTGTACAAAGCATGCCTTGGAAAGCTGATCAGGTGTAAAGAATGGGTACTGCTGTGTTACACTTCTAGTTCTGTCACGTTGAAATTAAATTAAAATGAAAACAGAAAAAAAACCCCTTAAATAATCATCTATATGATCTATATGTTGCTGGAAAGAACATTTTATCTTGCAGAAAATGCAACTCCACTTTGGCATAGGATCACAGTGGTGACACCATTACGGTGGTGTGGGCACATCCAAGTTGTTATTCTACACCACACACTTCATAAATGTGGGAGTGGTTTTGGGATGAAAATGAGCACACCTCTCAGAAACCATCACCATTTTGCCCCTCTCTCTCCAGCAGGAAGGTGTCAACATCAGCCCCAGCAGAGAGAGGCTGGTTCAAGACTAGAAACCACTCACAAACACAGCAGATACTCACAATTTGTCACACCAGTGACAAATCACATAAGACTATTCTATCTAATTTCCAGGAGTCATAATATGTCTATTTTTTTTTAATTTGCTTTTGATACTCAGACAAAAGTAGAGCAATTGCCTCTCTGTCTGAAGGTGCTAATAATCCCTCAACACTGCTTTCCACAATGAAATGTACACAAGTTTTTATCTGGGCATGCATCAGTGAAGTTTTACCCCACTGTTCACAGGTGAAACTGTGCTTACGCATCACTGAGGCATCCTAGTCTGCTTACGACACCTTGAATTATCTTCTCTTGTTTCTCAGACAGGTGCTTTTGCATCACAGTAGACAGAGCATATTCCGTTATCCAGAGCTAAAAGCAGGGAAAAGAATTACAAATGTAAGATACTATGATTCAGTCAGTCACTGCATAAAGAAACAATGGTTTATTTTGCTAAAAAAAAATCATCCCTGACTTTCAAAAACAAACTGATGCTGAACTAAAATAATTATACTTAGAAATATTTTTTCAGTTATCAAAATCGTAAACAAAAACTTACTGAAAAGAAAAGCTTTGCACTGGCTTGGATCAGCCCTGAGATCCATCTCCTACAGATTTCTTAGTTTCAGCAACAGAGGAACAAAAAAAATATAAAAAACAATATAACACAAAATACTGCATTGAGTCTTATCAGCAGGTTGCAGTAGGCTTTTTATTTTTTTGGTTTCCTTTTAACCAGTGGAGAACGCAGTTTTTATTTTCACCGAACAAAATAAAGATAATCATCTTCCATCACACATCTGTCACAGTAAACAGTGCTAATAGTTGGAAATGGAGCTTACGTGATTAGGTAAGTATATGGACTGCAAGTTTACACCTCCTTCTCAGTGATATTTAGATGAAAGAATTTAATCTTTACATGAATGTTGATGGATTTGCCATTAGACTGTAAACTTTTGGAGATATGGATTTTGTCTTAGTATGTTGCTAATATTTAAGGAATAGTAAGTCATAAGCTGAAATATTTGCAAGGCTTCAACTCTTACTGTAAGACGAAGTGTATATTTTAGGCTATTAACAGCTGAATAAAAGCAGGTTACCTGCTGATGTATCCAGAGACCTAAATTAAATATAATACCCAGGGTGTCTGACAGTTTCACTTTGTGTTCCAGTATCATTCAGAACACAAGGGACTAAATTTTCAATTATGGCAGACAGGTAGGTTTCACCAGATCAGTATGTCCAGCAGAGGATTATATGTTGTCTTGGTTGCAGGAGGGGGTGAAGCTCACTGTGGTGTGGGCACATCCAAGTTGTTATTCTATACAACACAATTCATAAATGTGGGAGTGGTTTGGCGGTGAAAATGAGCACACCCCTCCAAAGTGGTCACCATTTTGCCTCTCTCTCTCCAGCAGGAAGGTGTCAACATCAGCCCCAGCAGATCCAACCCCCATCAGCACCTCTGCTCTCCCTCCCGTTTTCTCCAGAACGCAGCTACAGGACTTGGTGCTGAAAGGACAGCGGCAACAACGCTCATCAACAGCAGGACTGAACCAAGAGAGCCGTGCAGAGACTGCCACGGGGGAAGGACTGGTGGGATTGAACCCCAGTCCAGTTGAGGGGAGCCCCACTGACAACAGCTGAGCTGAGCCTGGGCCAGCTGAGCTGAGCTGAAAGGAGGTGGCAGAAGGTTGGAAAAGAGGCAGTGACCTGCAGGACCAGCGCAGAGGGGCGGGAGAAACAGAGGCATAGACACCTGTGCAGAACTGAGCCCAGGACAGCAGCAGTGGAACCTGACTCAGGGGATTTATTTGTCACTGGCTTTCATTGTTTCAAGCTGAGGGGTGTGGGAAATGTTAGCTATGACAGTCCCCTTGCCATCCTGCCTTTATTGCTGATGGCCACATGGGCAGTGAGTGGGAACGGTCTCCATATTACCTTTGTCTGGGGAAGCCAAGTGGACACAACCTACAGGGAGCATCCACCATCTGTTTGTTTCTTCCCAGTGGTGAACCCCTTTCTGCTGGATAAAACACCTTCTCTTTTTGTATACCTTTGCTATTAATACTGCTGTTGTTAACTGTGCATTTCTTACTCCATGTGCATTCAGTAAATTGTTATCTCAACCCATAGTTTCTGCTTTTGCCACTCCCTTAGTGGAACAGGCAGGGGAGGGGAGTGGTTCATTTGAAGTTCGGTTTCCATCTGGTGCTAAAACCAGCACAAATGTATAATTGCACAACTGTGTTTGAAATTAAAAGTGGTACTGGGCCTCTTTGCTGGATATTTTCATTGGGGAGCAGTGAACTGTGCAGGAGAAAAGCTTTCTCTGTGAGCACAGAATGAAGTACTCACTCTGGGAAGTGCATAGAACATCAGAAACCTCATCATCTTCGGCTTTGAAATAAAAATGTATTTCTTTCATGGCTAGTGCCTTCTCTGTAGAATACACAGTGACACATCTAACTGACCTCTGTCCATGTAGAAAACCTTACCAAAACACATGTTCCTGAGCAGGATGCCTGACAAGGACGGGCAGGCAGTCAAGAACAAGTGACAGATTCCCATCAGAGTGCAGCTGAGCATGAGAAGCCAGCCCAAAAGACTGCAGGCACTGGAGACCCACTAGGCTGCTCTCCGCAAGAGCCTCAGATGTACCTGGGTAGCCAGATCTCAACTGATCTGAGTCTAGGTGAGTCTGATAATCACAGAGCACAGCTGAACAGTGTTTTCTCTGATTGCCTGCTGCAAGCATCAAATTAAGGTCTATCAGGTCTCCAGGTATCATCATGACAGATGGCAAACACTTGCTTGAAATAATAATTGTTATCAGCATTTCCCTTTAGCAGCTCTCTGGATATAGCTCCTGGTGTTTCACACCTCTCTGCACATGCCTTGAAGATCCATCACACTGTGTACTTTAATGTCTCTTTCAGCAGTTAAAATAAAGTCTGAAAACGACCTTTTACTTTCCAGAAGTAATTTTATTTCCAATAAGAGATTGGCTGTGGTTGAGATGTGGGTTTCCATCATTTTTGGAGGCCTGATTATTTACTGAGAAGTTGCTTTTGAAGGGCAAATCAAACAGCATGAGGGGATATATCACCAAGAGACAGAACACAGGAGATGACAAATTAATTACAACTGGAATAGTAAATGATGTAATATTGCAGCCAAGAACACAAAATATAGCACCTCACTTGCTATCAGTATGTCCTATCCAAAAGTATATCCTATCACTGTCAATGATAACAATGACAGTGCTACTTGTAGTTGTTCTTTACTTCTGTTTATGAGGAAACAGCCTAGTTCTGTAGTAGTGAAGAGTTCCTTCCAAAGAATGAGTCACCTCTTCAATTAAAAGTGCATTTGAGGTACTCTGTATGCAGAATTTATAAAATGTCTCTGCACCTCCCTGAGACCAATGGGAAACTGCAAATATAACAGAAATTCCTCCAGCACACAGTTATCTAACTGAACAGTAGAAGTACCTCAGTCATGTAAGTAGCAAGAGAACTAGAGAAAAGGAGGGAAATTATTACACCTTTATGATGAGAGGATAAATAAGGAAGATTGAGAATTAGACCAAATACTAAACCAGTGTTTTGTCTCAAAAAGAGCATTAGGAAGATGATCAAGATAGAAAGGATCATCTGGAATAAACAGGGTATTGTATGTTTAATTGGAAACAACCCCTAGGCAGCTCACCAGGATGGGCTATCAGAGCTGGGTATTTTCCACCTCTAAAATACATGAAGACCTCACAGAGCAAGACAGAAACAGAGATTTCTGCGAAGATTCTCTGGGAATGTTGAGGCTGCTGGTGTGTGGCTGAAAACCAGCAAAACAGAGACAACTACCTCTTCAGGCCAGGTGGCAAGGTCAGGCTTTGTGCTTTCACCAATAATCCAATGCTGGGTCAAGTCACCAGGCATGTCTCCAAGCTTTCCTGCTTTTGGGAATAGCCTTACTTTGCTCAAAGATAGGTCATATGGAGGAGGCAAACTCATGCTGCTGCTAGACTTAGCAGCTAGAACAGAGGTATGGCTGATTCCTGCATTCAAACAGTAAAATCAGTGACAAAAGTATGGTAAATGGGGGAGTAAAGATCTAAGGAATGTCTGGCTTCTTGAAAAGCACTACTAAAAAATAAACCAGAGAAAGTGATACAATGCACACCATGTCAAAACTGGTAAGCAGGTGCCAGTTCAGCTTTCTGGGTGTCAAGCAATGGCATGGGAATGGACGGAAATCTCATCCCATTTCTGTTCTGTAGGCTTCCAAATATTTTGCTGATTGGTCACAAGTCCATTACAAGATCTTCTGAAGCACTGCTGAAGTTAAGTATTACTCTGACAATAAAGGTGAGGAATATGCCTCTCCTCTCTGTTTTTGACATCTTTAGCACAGATTATTAAGGGAATGAAAGGAAAGTGAATTCTCTGTCTTGGCCTGTAGATGGGGTGCAATGCACACTGACTGCCAAGTGAGTCTCAGCCTGGGGCAGGAGGTGCTCCCTGAAACTGCTCTCTATAGAAATCATGAGAAGGGACTATGTGAGAAAACGATCAAAATTTATCTTCATTAGTCATTTATTCCCATTTGTCTCACTCATATCCTCAAGCCTGCAAGTAATATATGAAAATGATTTCTTTTTTTTCAGTTATAAAATTGTTCCTTTTCACCCAAAGAACATCATATTCCAGACATGCATAAATGCTAGGAAAGATCATCTAAAGGAAAGGTGGTTCAAGTAAAAGGGAAGAATGTCTTCTAGAGACACTTTGAAAAGCACACATAAATACCCTGGTGGGAAGTCTCCTGGTGTTAAGACTTCCCAAGCTTGTAAAGCAGGTGACTGTAATTCTTAGCATAGCACATTTATCAAGAGGCAAATGAAAGACATATCCCCATCTGCAAAATGCCAGACAATTTTGAAAGCCTGTCAATATGACTGTTGATTTATGGATCTTTAGTCAAACCCATAAATCTAACATCTAACATGGGATCTCCCAAATGACATAATCACCTAGCACAAGTGTCCAATATCTTCTTCTTTAGGTGGAAAACAAGTATTCCTTTTTTGTAGGATGCAAGTGTCAGCTTATTGGTTAAATGTTCATGTTGCTGTTTTACGGTAGGAAAGGGACAGGAAATACACTTTGCATTTGAACATAATATAATGGGTTATGATGTTTTTCAGACTCATGAAAGTTTGCCAGCCCAGCTTTGGTGGAATAGCTCCCTGCATGCTCTCTTTGGAGATAAAGCAGACTTTTCCAGTTCAAATCCTTTCCAAAAAGCCACAAGCATTAAGTTAAAAAAGGTACTTAGGCTCCCGCACAGAATATTGTCTTGAGGAATCATAAGATGAATTTCTCACTAAGAAAAACTCTTATCTCTTCTTGGAATTTATCCTGCAGAATCACTTTTCCTTAGGACAGCTCTGTCTGCCACTTAGGAAATTCTTGTATTGAATAAAGCCCAGCTGCAGTGCTGGCGAGTCAGAGACCAATGGGAGAGCTCTCTCATTGCTAAGTTAATTCCTCTATAGCTCTATACCTCAGTAATTACTGTCAATGATATCAGCAAACCTTTTTTTTTTTTTTTCCAGCTAGGAAGTCATCTGCTTTACATTACACATGGTAGGGCACACAAAGTGATGGAAAGTCCATTTTTTAGTTTAAATAACCTACGCTGGGCATGACCAGAACACCTGAATTCACATACAATGAATCCATCACACAGTGCTGCCCAAAGACCTATTATCTAGCAGCTGAGTGATGGAGATGAACTAATCCTTTAATTCCTTAGAGAAAAATTCCCAGGGTATGGTTCCTCCACTCAACATTGTGCCCAATAACAACAACAGAGGAATGTACAAACAGCATTTTTGGACCAAAACATCAGACTTGAGATGTCCCCCCTCTGTGGTGAGTCTCTTATTTGTTAAATGCATCCTCTCCAACCCAAAACAATGGCTGAGGTTCAATGGGACAGTGGAAGGGCCACAGCAGAGGTGCCCTAATGTGCACTCTGACGTGACATTATTCTTAAGTTGCACACCAGAAACTCCTGCTTTTCTGTGTATTTTATGACAGTGAATACCACGTTGTTTGGGACTCTGTGCTACGAGACGTGCTGATAGTTCACCTACCAGACCAGGCTGCTCAGGCCATGCATGTACAAGGACAGGCAATTTGTGCACGCTTGATGAATGTGAAAATGAACAGCAAAGTTGAAACTTGACAAGTCAGGTATTCAATCTAATCCTTGATAAAAAGGGGCAAAATAATTTTTAAAAAATTGAGGTCAGACATTGTTTCATTAATCACCGAAGGTACAGATGCCAAAATCAAACACTAAATGCCAGCCAACAGTCCTCGAAAATAAAAATGTAACAAAGCATGTGAGCAGACCCACTGGCATCACTGGTTGGTCCCAAGCATAATTTAGTTAAATTTGCTAGATAGTCTTGTGACACCAAAACAGAAAAACAGAATTGTTTTCCAAACAGGTATGTTACAATAAAGGAAATATAAAAAGACCAGGGAGGTGAATGTTGCACAACTCCAGATTAAGAAAATATAGAAGAAAAAAAGGAAATGTCTCAGAATTTTGAATGAAAAATTTTACTTTTGTATTTCTAAGGGTGCCCTAAAGTGGTTAGCAAACAACTCTACCAGATTTCACAGGAAGACCACAGTTTCCTGAATCACGGTGTTTTACAGCAGAATCCTAAATATGAGTGAGTGAAAAAGTTAAAACACTTTAGCGCAGTTTGCAATAATTAGGATTATTGCTCAGTATTGCTCAGTACCTCATTAACAATGTACTGGATTGTCTAGGCACTTTGGAGAATGAGGGCAACAGAAAAAATTATTCTGCCAGTGTTAAAGAAATCTGCCAACCTTTTATTTAAGAAGCTTCAATTACTCTATACATTGCAGCATACACCTAACATTTAGGAAAGGACACACCCTTGAATAAAGAAGGTCTTTGACTAAGCTGTGTCAGAAGCACTGTTAACAGAGAAATGGCACTGCATGAATAAACTGAAAGTATATTTGAGCCCCAGTCTGATGCTCAAGACACCTGTCTCAGCATTTACTCTTGTTTTCTACTCTGGTGTCAATGCCCCTTATGGTGGGCGCACACAGTGCAGGAAAGCTGGATGTGTATTTTTCACCTTTGCAGAGTAGAGTAAGTTTATAAATGTACATATCATATGTTTTCAATTATTGTAGTACTAATACATAAAAAATAGTAAGAAATACTTATCATTGCAAGGCTTCCTTGCCTGTAAACTGTATTTATATGTACCCTCTCCAAACAGACCCGATGAAGGTTTTTTGAACTGTTTTGTAGATGCCAAGAGTTGAGGACATCAGAGAGCAGCCTTGCCAGAAAGTGTTTATGTGCTGACAAAGCTGTCAAACACTGTGGACAGATGTTCAGTAATTACTCTCTGACTCCTCTATGCAGGCCTACATGCTCAGCATACATATTCACTCCATTCTGCAGGTAAAACTGCTCCTCCTCAGCCTAGAACTCTGTCTGGACTAGGCTGTACATTTATACACTAAACATTACCCAAGTATCTTGAAAATTTTTTTTCCGTATCCCATTTTTTAGACACTGAGATCCCAAAACATAACATGGATCTTACTTCTTTTTCTTGCAATAACTGCTCCTGGAAAAGCTTCCAGCGTCTCTGGCGGTGGTTCTCCCATTTCTCCAGCTGAGGGACCAAATTCTCCTGCCATTCCTCTTTCAGAAGCTCACATTCCCTTACAGAGAGGCTGGTCACCACAGGCAGGGTCTGAAGAAACAGCTCTGTCACCAACTCTGCTAAAGCATGGGAAGCCTTAGAGTACAGCTCCTAACAGAGGGACAGAAAGGGACAGAGAAGAACAGGTGACAAAGTGAACCCCCAGCCCTTTGGAGCTGTTTCCCTGCATGTTCCATGACTGATGCCAGTGAGGGAACCATGTGAATGCACTGAGCTGGTGACCAAATCCTAGAGTTAAAATCCAATGCCTTGAGTTAAAACCCCCAGGTTTTGTAGATGGAACAACGTACATATTTTGGTTCAAGCTACACAAGGTATTTAAAATGCAACAGTGGCAAGAGCATATGAGACCCTGTGCCCTAACTGTTGCTCACATGCAACTGCAATAGAAAAGAATATCTTGTTTTATTTGCTATGGTTTAAAAACACCTATTTTGAAAGTTGCTGTGGAAACGATCCAGTGTAGCATGACACCTCATATGCACATTTTCTCACGTCCTGATATGAAGTGAATGAAGAAAAGAGGGAAGAGTTAAAAGGGATGCTATGGCTTTTAGCTAGACAAAAGTGACATTAGTCATGTCAGTGGTTGGTACTTCAAAATATGACACTCCTCGATGCCTGATGATCAGAATTATTCAAATTCATCCTGATGCAGAATAGTTTCAAGCCTAGGAAAACAAAAATTTTCTGGTGGTTTTAATGAAACTAGTCCCATATGAACAGTTTTTAATTGCTGAGGCTGTTTCACTCGCAAGAAGTGTTGAAGTGATTTAGTCAGATGGCGTCCAAGCTAAAAACTCTGTTCTAGTTTCCCTGTCAAATATACAGTGGTGATAGGAGCTGTGCTGGCAAACTTGGTGCCACTTGAGATAATTCCTGGGGAGAAAGAGTGGGGAAAGGTAGCTTTCCCAGCTGAAAAAGGAACAAAACTACACTGGAAAGTCACACGGACACTGCAGTATTCCTGCAGGATGATAAGCTAATTTTGTGTGAGCTGCACATAATCTACCAGTCCAAAAAGCATTACTGCCTGGCTGGTCTTGCTTTCATTGTAAACCAGTTTTAACCCTCTTGAAAACACATATATTTCTTTCTTTAAAATACTGATAATATTTTTAAAACTCTTAAGAATTCCTGTTAAAAGAACAAATCACGTGTTCTAGATATTGCCTTCTTTTAAATAGACGCTTAATTACAATTTCTTAGATGATCAAAATCTAGAACCTCCCAAAAAAACACCAGGGATACTTATCTAGATGTTAAATATGCTTGTCAACAACTCATAGACAACAGAAGTTCTAGTGAAATTTTTTTTTTCAGTGGGGCATACACTGCTACAATATCCTATTGTGTAAGAACCCATTCCAACTGCTAGATATTGAATTATAAAATAAAAGTCCTAAAAAATAATAACAAAAAACTCCACAAAACCCAAAAGAGAACGTTAAAGTACAAAGACAATAACTCAAAAATAAAGACCAGAAACTAAGTTGAATGTGAAATATTGTTCTGTGCCCTCATAATGATACATTTGGGGTTCATGTAATGTTTTCACAGCACCTTTATCTGTTCCATGTTTAAGTTTATGAATATCCTTTGAACTGATTGATTTCTGAAAAATATTTTAATATTTCTCATTTAATGTAAAATATACAAGCTGTGCACTGAGTACTAAATTATTATTTTCCTCCTATGATCCCTCTAGGATGCTAATCACCATATTAATTAGCTGTTTCACAAACAATAAATAGCTTAACAGCTCCCTGCAGTAACCTCTTCTTATGGATAAAATTGAGGCACAACACTACAAAACACGTTCACTACACCTCTGAGATGAGCTGTCTCAGCTCCTTTCACTCTCTTACCTGTTTAAAGAAGGCAGGATTTTCAGAATTCAGCTCCCACTGGCTTTCTTTAATCTCAAAGTATTCTGAATTCTTGCAAATTGGACTATGGCTTTTTGAAAATGAGAACTGGGCATAAGTATGAGAATTAGTAGTCAAAGACCCAACATAATATCTAACTTCTGATAATACTTTTCCCATGTTCAGTGATTGCTCACAATCTAGACATGACAACATCATTAAGATGCAGACACTTGCTGCAGACTGTGCTGAAGGATCACTGCTCCTACTCCTTAATTATTATAGTTACAAGTTCCTCTTACAACAAGAGGCATGATTTATACCATCCTAATCATCTGTGTAGTTGTGGGCCTGGATTAGCTTGGCAAATCCAATGCCAAATTGTTTGTTTGAATTCTCTCTTCTGCTGTTATTTCGAAATCCATTACTCCAAGTTCTCAGATTTAACATAAACTCAAAGATACTGCATTTCTAATCTACATATCCCATACAACATTTAAAGAACAGTGGCTCTATCTCTGTAAACCACCTCTCCTCTGAGCTTTACCAGCCTTTCAGGACATGTTAATTCTCCTGCCTTTACTGGGTGTTCAGTGATATAAGAATTTCTGTTGGGTCTGAAATAGTTCAGAAGTTTAGAGGAGTCTGTGGCATTTCTACTGCAGTAGATCAAAACATCTCAGGCAGGGTGTTAAGGAATTCTATTCTTAAACAATGGCAATTAAATCCCTTTTGAACACATTTTGCTGTGGAACTGATAGCATTTCCCTGGCAGGCTCACAGCTCTGTTATTATTTGCTATGAAATATTTTGCAGACAACAAAAATATGGTATTTTGTTCCTTGTTGTCAATGCCTTTTTGTTCTGCCTGTACTCCCTGCACCTTAAAATGATACTGTATGCTTACCTTTGGCACTACCACAGTTACTGAAGAGAAATGTGATTAGGTCCTGTTCCCACAAAATTACTTATCTGTATCAGCTCATTAATGTGATGATCACACAGATATCAGAGCCCAGGCATCCTTGCATGCCAGACCTAAGAGGACAGCATGCTGTACCCAGAGGCCATGCCACAGGGACAACTCAGTGGCCATGCTGTTTAATGCAGCACTTGAAAAAATGGGGTAGAATGGCCTTTTAAAATTTGGAAGGGGTAATATTAAGTCTACATTTAGGAAAGACTGCAGATGTGATTGAATTCTACCCAGTAACTCAAGGTAACAAAACAGTTCAAAACTATTTGTACTCTAAGGAATGCACTTGTTTTCAAACTGCAGTAAAGTCTGTCTGTGAGCAGGGATGACACACTGTGTATTATAAAAATTATTTTCCACAGGAAAGAAAAAGAGGATCATTACTGCTTCCAGGATCTTATTTTTGGACTAGAGCCTCTACAAATATTTTTTACAAGCTTTCTGATATGCCATCTCTTGTTTTCAGAGTTTTGACTTCATGAAATTTATTCAAATTGATTCCATTAATAGAATAGCTGATTGCAGTATTGAATGAACCTGTTTATAGTACCTGGCAGTCAATCTCAAAGCTTTCAAAAAATTCCCAGAGAAATACATCAAGCATAAAGAAATACCATGCGGTATACATGGAAATAAAAGGGGCTTAGATTAAAATGCCGAGTGCATTTCTGAAATTTAAACAGGGCAGTAAATACATAATTTTGTCAAAAAACAGGGGAAATACATAGCTAATCATAGTTCACTCAAAGAATAATATTAATTCTCCCCCTTAAACCTAAATGATTAAAAGGTTCCTACCCATAGATGAGTGAATAGTGAAATTGTGAAGCAGGAAAATGTGTATAGAAAGGCTGGTTGCAGTTTATTTTACATGCCAACCACTGAAAAGTATATATTATCTCAAAGAGGCAACTGCACAGCTATTTGTTAACTTGTGGTAGAACATTTTATTAAAGAAATGAAAATATCTGATCAAAGCTGTAGAACACTGTTGCATGTGCCTCCAGAAGCTCAATGGCTTGCACACTTGATTAGGAGGTAGGAGATTCATCTCCCAACTCATATTGTATCTTACAAAGGACAGAGATTCAATACTCAGATCATACATCCCATAAATACATCAGAGATTCCGGGACACTGGACACACACACCACTGGCCACTAGAAGATACTTCACATGAACTTAGAAGATACACTCACTTGAAATAGGGAAAAGCTGATTTTATGTCCTTTTCTCTTCCATGTGAAGAATTCTGGAAAGTCAATTAGAAAACAAAAATTCCACCTGCTTTTAAGCACCCTTACATCAATAAAGCACAGTGACATTGAAGTCATCCTTAGCACAAGTTAATAAAAAAGCCCCACTGCTTGATTTCTACACATTTAAAATGTGTAGAAATGGAGGTTGATAGAAATTTCAGTCTTGCCCTCTCACTGGTCTTTGATTTATTCAGGAGGCAGTTTCGATCTTCTCTTTTGGTACTCCTTTTTTAGAAATATGCCATTGTGCATAAGGTTATGTCCTTCATGAGATGTAACTATTAGCCAATTGTGAATCTGTATAGTGGTAAAATACATTTCCTTATGCAGTAAGACAAGAGGGAAACTAGAATGAAGGCTACCCTTATCAGATATCCTGTATCAGTTTTGACTGAAGTGATCAAAACAATTCTAACAGTGCCCAAACACAGAATTAGAATGGGCTCCCATGCCATGACTTCACAGATTTAATCTATCAGATGATGCTGTATTTTTCTGGTAAGTCAGAGGGCAAAAATTTCAAATGTGAGCCTTTGAGGCAGAGGTCTCTTGATGGGGATTTCCACCTGAGACGAACTGAATGATTCCCCTTAAAAAGATTCCAGCTCTTGGTACCCAAAAATGTAGTCCAGCATCCCTAACCAAATCTCATGTTAACAAAGTTACATAAGGAAAGTAATGGAGAATCTGTACTTTTTGTCAAAAATATTTTTTCTTCCTTTTAATAATAAAGGAAAAAATCAAATACTTTTCCTCAAACTCACATTTATGCCTACCCATTCATAAAATGTCTACCTTGCCTTGCCTGTTGGGAATCAAGAAATTAGTACCTCTCTGAATTCTTCAGAGGTTGAGAGAAATGTACGATTTGAGTTAAAGCCTTTAGAGATACTAAGATATATTAATCCACGTAAGTAAATATAAGTTGTATTATTAATTAAGTTAGAAATAGGTTTAAGTAAGAACAAGCCTTTATGCTTCCTAAGTGCCTTTCTAGTGCCTCTCACAGTAATAGATATTAGCTGTCTGAATTAAAGCATAAAACTGATACCAGTTAAAAGTTTACTATTTTATAGACATAACTAAAGCAGAGCAGAAAATTGTTTTGCATTTTTTAGATAGAATCTAGAACAAAAAACCAGACACATATGCACATAAAAAAATAGAAAAACTTACCTATATAGATAGAAAAATTCATGTATGTAGACAGAGTAATTAATGTACTTAGAACAATTCATGCAAAATTACGCAGAAATGTGTAAGAACTGACACTGTACTTTGCATGCAAAAGAATACTTAAAGAAAAAAGTTTCAGCATCATTATTCCTCTCCCTCATCTCACCATCCCCATTGCTGCTACTTTACTTTGCTCACAAGAGAAGAAAAAAGAAGAAAGAAAGAAAGAAGGCCTCGGGGTCCTCACCAGAGCTCCAGTTACCAGGCTCCAGCTGTCCTGAGCTTCAGCCATCTAAAGCATTCCCCTGCCTGAAGCTCCAGGCTGGAAAAGCAACACCATCCCTGCCTGCTGCCCGAGAGCCTGGCCTGTGAGGCTCTGAGGAACTCCAGTAGTTCCCCAGAGCTCCCCCTGAATCACTTTCCTTTGCCAGCTGAGTTTTGCTACACCACAGGCCTTGAGGAATTCTTGTAATTCCTGAGGGTGTCTCCCTGAGAGCTCCTTTTGACAAAATCAAACTGTGCCTTCAGATTGCTGTCTTAATAGACTAATGCCTTTATCCAATAAATAATTTTTAGCACAAATATAGCCTCAAATATTATGGCTCCCCTTCGCACACTATAACACTTGCCCATTGATAACACTCTTGACTTAATAGCTTTCAGTCTAAATTCTTATCCATTTCATTCCCATGTCAAGCCAAATGAAATAATGTTCTGGTGAACTGCTATCAGCAAAGGGGAATTATAAATGACAATAAATTGTGTTTTTATGGTTTTGAAATAAAGGCAGAGGAAAAAGAGCTATATTACCACATACAATGTAATTCCTAGCTGTTAATTGATTTCCTTTGTGCAATCTGCATGTCTGTCTTCTTAATAATGAACTGTTATCCCCCAACCTCTTCACTTCTCCTTTCCCTACGGAAATACACGGGTAGTTCACACAACCACAACAACAACAACAACAACAACAACAACCACAACAACAACAACAACAACCACAACAAAGAGGGAAAAGATTAAAGGTTGGTGACTTTCTGATATGTTAAACTTGATACAGACTTGAGATAGCCATTAATCTGTTCAAGAGAAACAGAACTGGATAAACTGGGGCAGTGAGTGGGGTGGGTGGTTTGTAATTGCTGCCATGTAATAGAAAATTATGGTAAAAACAGCACAAAATCCCTTGTATACAGAGTAACTCTCCAGATCTTGCCCATGAAAATATTACGCTGATCCATTCAATTAGCTTTGCACAATTTTTCTTTCACTTATGATACACTGTGATAATCAAAATAATTTGCCCCATTCTTCAACACACATTTCAAAAATTAGTTATGGAGCCTGTGTCTAGACACAGACTATTCACCTACAGAACACTATTCTAATCCCCTAGTGTGGCTGGAAAGTCCTACACTATCTTCCAAATATAATTCATTCATTCACTTCAGGCATCAACAGATTCCATTGACCTTGGTTAAATCATTTTAATTGATTTATTCATGCATACACAAAACAAACCTACTCAATTATTCTATGCAAACAGTCAGCTTCCAGATCATTGAATTTTTACATATTTATTCACCAATTTGGATAATTCTTCCATGCACTGTAGCATTACAGACTTCCCTAGTGCTAGAGGGTTACATAAATCTATCTCGATCTGTTTAAAAGGCAAAAAATGAAAAAATGGAAAAGGCATAGAAATTTGGTAAGGGCTTAGAAGAACACTGTGAGAACAAACTTAGGATCTTTCTCAAAGGAGTGGCATTTACAGGTTAGTGACACCTTTTCTTCTGTTCCCAGAATACTCACTGGTTCCCTGTTCTGTCACATGGTGATCTCTTCCTTATATTTTAATACCACCTTTTTCATTGAGACATGTTTAAGCATCTTCATTTGCAAGGTAAATGACTATCAGTTAAGCTTCAGGGAGTGCAGATCTCCTGGAAAGACAACATTAAGCTTTGGGCAAGTGCCCAAACTAGCTGGTTCCACAAAGGACTACAGAGCAAACCCAGTGGGGACATAGGTCTTGTAGCAGAGAGCTGACTGCTGCCATGTGATGTTGCAACCAAATTAACTGCGATGGACAATAGCTTAGCCCAGGTAGCTTGTGTAGAAAGCATAAACCTGAGACCATGGGAGGCAGGATACTGAAGGATGTTAATGGGATCATTCCAAAATAGCCATGTTTCTGGTTCTAGGCTTCTGCTGGTTCAGGACCATTGACATATAAGGTCATGTCCCTGTCCCAGGTTTGAGACTGGACCCCTGCTCTCAGGTAACCCCATATATTGTTAATGTAGCCACACCCTGTTTTCTTTGATTGCTGCCCTTAGGACCGCATGATCCCTCTGTTTGTTTTTTTCCCATCATTAAAGTTCTATTTTTGGGACTCCATCATTCCTGTCCCTATATTTGCAAATATATATGCATATATATATATATATATATATATATATATATATATATATATATATATATATGTGTGTATGTATATGTATATATTTTGCCACACTTCATCCCAGCTGGACCAGACTCAAGAACACAGTGCTGAACTCCATTAATGTGAAGCTTGCTGGTTCCCAGCTTGTTAAGGCCCCTTCATTTAAGTCTACTCGAGCTGCAGTCACACAACTGCACTGTGGAGGATCTCAAATCCCTGTCATCTTCCCACTGCTACCTTGCCTTCCCCATTAGTAACAGCAGCTTCTTCCTATGACAGCCTGGAGCAACTAAGGGAAGAGGCAAAGTCCTGCTGCCCAGGGAAAGACTTGTGCCTGTACACGCTGCAGTTCTGCTCTGGATGTGTGGTGGAGCAAAGAGAGAAGCAAAGGCATTGTGTTTGTGAGATGAACCTCCTTGCTTTAGCAGCCAGTCTATTTTGCACTAATGCCCCTGGTTATGGAAAACGTGTGACCACTGAATTGTCTTCAGCCAAAAGTCAGACAGCCCCATTTACCTTCAGTGGGGCTATGCTCATTTATATTATATCTTCTTTCTAGCTTTTTAGGTATATTCAAAAGCAGCCTCCTCTCCTAAAACAGTTTGTAGGATCTGTATTTGGGGTTAAGGGGAGAAAGTGCAGTTGTTCTGTACTGTACTGTACTGTATTAAATATCACAGTAAAAATGTTTTATTACAGAAAAAAAAAAAAAAAAACACATGGAAATTAAGATTTGTGGACCCTCATTTAACAGATGCCAGTTGGATCACTTGCAGTTTTCATGTCCGGCAATGTTTGGAGAGAGCAGTTGTAATTTGGAATATAATGGCCTAGAACTGGGTGAACTAGCAGAATTCAAGTTTGTGTAATTCTCCTGGAAACCTGGAAATTCTAGAAAAACTTAATTCACCCAAACCAATTTTTCCTTAGTGGGAAAGAAAACTTGGCTTAGTACTGAATGAAATAGGATTTTCATTCCAGTCTTAAGTGTTACTAAAGCAGAGTACACAATAAACTAAAGCAGTATCATTTCATAAATGAGATGTAGGAACTATGTAGGATAAAAATAATGATTTTTAAAAAAAGTTTAGTCTCCAGACTTCACATAAATTGAAGAAGGGGATGGAGAAGTAGGTAACTATAGATGATGAACTGAGCACAGTAACAGCAGCAAACATGTTGACTTTTCTTATTTTACAAAGCTTTATCCTTTTAATCTGCTCTGATTCACTGGTATATCCTTCCAAGCCTTTCCTTTCTCCAAAGCAGTCATTTTTCTCAAATTGTCTGTTGCTTGCACTATTATATAAAACTATGGCAAAACTATTTGTTCTAAATAGAGTGGCTTTTATTTATTTTATCAAATGAATTTGAAAAAGTGCATGTGGACTACTGCTAATTAAGATTATACGGGGTATATTATCCTTATGTGATAGGGACCACAAGTTTCTACAGCATCCTGATCTGGTCATAACTAATCATGACAAGGATCCTGTTGAGCTGAAAGTGATTAGTTCCAGCCTAATTAAAGGTCACTACTGACTATGGTTTTGGGCTTCACCAAATAGATCAAGTTATCGTATTTTTTCTGCATAGACAGAAAACAATTAAAGATGATGCAAAAGCATGAAGCACCTAGGACTTTCCAAATCAGTAACAAAAAGAAGCGTAAAAATATTGTTTACACCAAAGATGTGAACCTATTTTAGGGAACTAACTAGAGTCAAAAAAATTTCTCAGTGAGAAATGAATGAAGAGACTGTATTTGCAGATGTAGTGAAGTTCCCATAAAATAGTATCATCCAGGGACTGTGCAGAAGAGATAATTATGTACGTAAATGAAATCTCCCTCCTGGTAGTAATGACAGACATTGTATGCTCTCAACATTACTGCAACCTAGTCAGCCACCTGGGCAGCATGTTTTGGCATTTTCTGACTAAGATGAGGTTAGGAAACCTAGTGTTTTGGGAAAATAATGGCAAGATAATACAGAAGACTGTCCTGCCTCCATCTTCTGCTTTGTCAGCCTAGCTTTCTGGGGCTGCAATTCTTGGAGCTGATCCTTTCTGCAATTTCCAGTCTTCCCCAAGGCCTGACATTGTAGTGAAGTTAGGCAATCTTCAAAATTAATTTAGCAAATGACATTTATCACTAGAAGTGGCACCTTGTAGAGATCAGCAACAGCCTCCGTGCTCTCACAGTCATCCTCCTCCTCCAGATCCCACTGTGCTTGCCTGTGTTTCTCCATCAGCTCATGGTAAGCCTAAAAGAAACATAGCAAGTATATTTAAATAGCTGAAAAGATCTTAATAGTTTCTTTTGATCCTTCCCATTTCTTCATCGATGTTCTTCCCATGTGCCACTACAACAGTAATTGTTTACCTGGAACCATAACTCAGAGGGAAATGAAACTTGCCTTACCACCTTAATTTGAGCTTATCCAGTCCCGAGTATAAAATTCCTTAGCCTCGGCAATATGGGGTTAAGTACTATGTACATACTACTCCAAAATGTGAAATGATGATTTGAAACCTGCTTTCTAGTGTATGAATACCACTACATCATAGCCAGTACTATGAGATGCAGAAAAACCATCTGACATCATCACAAAACACCTGAGTTACAGCTGTATCCCACTGTACAGGGCTTTTGCACTGGGGTTGGTCACCATGTCCCATGGTGGTCCCTTATCAGGAACCTATGATGGAGTCCTGATTTGTTTCTTGGTCACAATTTTAAGAGGGATGTAATTTTTTTCTTCAAGTGAGGACTATGGATGTTGGCAGACTCATGGAAGATTGTATTTCACAGACAAAGACTACCTCAATCTACAGAATATTGAATAGCATTATACATAAATATTCCACATTTTTATTTAATCTGCTAAGTACTCTCTTTCACTCCCATGGTAAATACGTCTTTCTTCATTAGGTATGTCAATAGAGCTCTTCTAAAGAGGACCAAAGTGCCCATAAACTCTTCATCATTCTTGCTGAGGTAGATTTGAAAGTTCACACATCTCATGGAGTCATACTATATGACAGAATTAACTGCTATAGGCAGAGCCAGACTGGATTACTGGTTTGTGTTCTTCATTGATCATTCCTGTATTCTCTGCCAGTAAAAGACAAAATTAAAATGCTCCTTTTCCAACAGAAAAATAGATGAAGGAGAAAGACTGATACAGGAGCTCTAGCCTTTCCTATATATTTCATTCTGTCTTACACAAAAATCCTATCTGCAGCAACTCAATCGTTACCACCCTACTTATAATCTGATGTGAATGAAGTTTATTGCAAAATCCAACATCATAATTGGCAGCCACTTAAAACTGAGTAGAAAGGTCAGTAATTGGCAAGTAATTGCTACCATGGTGGTGTGAGCCCCTTGATGAGGTGAAGGAGGAAAGGCAGAGAAAAGAAGTGGGTTTTGATGGGTACAGCTCTGGGATCATGGTGAGGCTTTGGAATCAATTCCTTTACTGTTGGGTTGCCTGTGGAATTATGGAACAAACTTAAAATAGCTCCTCAGTGCCAAGTGGATTGTTCTCACAAAATAATTACTGGACTATTTAAGTCAAACCATGGGAGCTGCAGGTACAAATTTTTCTTATTCTTCTAAGAATTTCTACACTTAAGACCCCATCTGTTCTGGGACAAAAGACCCTCCACTGTGCAGCAGAAAGCTTGCATTTCTGACTTTCATAATTTGTATATAGGCATTTCATAATCCTACAACTCAGCTGTGTTCTGTCCTGCAGGATGAAGTGCAAAGTTGCCCCTCCCTGCTCAGCCTGTCAGGAAGCTGTTGAGTAGGCTTAGTTAAACTCTAGACTAATGATCTTCTCATAAGGTGTACATAATAGAGCATCTCTTGCATAATGCTGTGTGGCTCTATCTTTGTAGGGAAGGGGTCTTAATGTAACATTTTTAAGCTTTGTTCAATGAATCTGGCATGTGTCCAAGAGCGTCTAATGATGTGTAAAAGGAAAATACATTTGTAAGTGCTCGCTGACTACAAAAAATATGTGACAGAATTATTTGTCTCAAGTTATGAAAAGCCAAAGATGTAAAAAGTGCTCTACTTATTCTGAAGTGAGGCATTGCCAGGCAGGTGTGCATACAGAAACAGTAACTGCATCACCCAATTCATGCAATATAATTAAAGAATATGGCCCCACGGTGCAAAATTGCAGTGTTAAGATCAATAAATTTTGACAGTTTGCTGCAGTTGGAATCTGGGTCTTCTCATACAGTAATTTTATCTAAGTTATTAGATTTCATCAACAGTTTAATGCTGCTAGATGTAACCACTTTCACCTTAAATTATTTCATAAAAATTGAGGATTGATTTTTAAAAAAACATTCTTAATAACTCAGGTTTGCAGTTATCAGCAGTTACTTGAATTTTGCAGCTCTCAGCATTTCCAGCTAAGAACTGATTTTGTATATTCATTTGGAACAACAATAACAAATCTCTATAGAAAATATGACCATGAAAACATTACACTAGCCATTATATACCGTATTAAATTATCAATTGCAAACCTTCTCTAAGGCATCCTGCCAGAAATCATAATTAGTTTTTCCTCCACTTCTCTGAAATTTGCTAAGTCTTTTGAGCCTCAGTAACCCCATTCACAGAAATGCACTTAGATCAGTGCAGACTGTTTTCTTCTGTAATTCAGGCCAGATACTTTGGTCCAGATATTTCCTATCTTTAAGCAAACACACAATATCTAAGTAAAAGATGTTTTCTACAAAACATGCAATTTTAAATTAACCCCATTGGCATCCTGTCCCAATGCAACAGCAGGAAAATTCATGGCAACAGGAGTTCTGACCATGTCCACCTGTACTACTGCACATGATTCTCATGAGGACTGAAAATTCCCAATGTTACAGAAGTGGGAGAAATCTGCAATACATTTGGCCTTAAAAACTAATAAAACAGGGAAAATCAGCTTTTACTTGTTCACCTTGAGAAAATTATGAACATCTTCAGTATGAAAAGTTTTGCTAAGGAGACTCTCTTGCTCAGCTTCCTGTCTGCGTTTGAACTCTTCTTTCTTCTTTGCACGGCACTCCAGCCGTTTCAAAATCAGGTCTTTACTTTGCTGCATGCATTCTGGAACATAAACCACAAACAATTAGGCATCACAACTCCACAGGGAGAAAGCAGCATCTGCTACTGTCACACAACATAAGCTCACGGAAATCCATTAGTGAATGAAATAGACAAGTAATCACCATGCACGATTTGAAATTTGTTTCTTACCCTGATGGCCTTTTTAAATACGAACTTCTAGATTGTTAGATGGCACTTAAAGCTATCAGGTTTTTGGACTGCTACCATCCTGCACCCTCCCTTTCAGTGGTGCTGCTGTTTATGCAAAGGCAGTGTGTTAGTTCAAGAAACAAATTCCCTATGCAGCAGCCCAAACCTCCCCCTCCTGCTTCAGGAAGGTCAGGAAGTTGCTTGTTACCTAATTGAAGATATGCAAATGCTGCTGCAAGGACAGGGGCAATAACATATGGTGGGGAGAAAAGGTCTAAAGCAGTCCTAGTTCAGATTAGCTTGAACTGGCATGCAGCCATACGTATCAGACTTCTAAAATGATTCATCCAAGAACCTGCAGTAAAAGTTGTCAAGGTCCCTCTAATTTCATGCTGGTAATGTGAACTATTTGGGACTAAATTCTTCCCCCCTTCATTCCTCCTGTAGCTCCAAGTGATGTATAAATTCATGAGTCTATTTGCATCCTGGGCTGCTGAGTGCAATTGGTGCTTTAAAT
The DNA here is from genome assembly GCA_018697195.1 of Certhia americana. Classification (NCBI taxonomy): domain Eukaryota; kingdom Metazoa; phylum Chordata; class Aves; order Passeriformes; family Certhiidae; genus Certhia; species Certhia americana. Next base: position 54,122,322 of record CM031860.1, on the reverse strand, counting down.
GTTCTGCCACTTTCATGTCTCATTGCCTGTCCACCTAAGAATAATTTTATTTGTTTCCCCCAGTTGCCCTGCCCCACAGCAATACTTCACTCCTGACACAAGCAGCTAAAGGGGAATGCAAAAGAACAGTTACCTGTAGCTGCTGTTCTGCCACTACACCAAGCTGCTTTAATTACAAGAAATTATTTTGTAGAGAAACAAAAGGAGCACAGCACTGCAGCACCAAGAAAGTTATTTATTCTCCATGCTAATTTTTTGTGCTTATCCACAGGCTGATGATGCACTGACAGAACACTTGAAAGGGCATCAAAAATACAGGAAAGCCTGCAGTGAAAATACCATTCAAATAAATGTAGTCGTGTTTTTCTTTTAAACACTATGGAGTCTTTCCTACTTCCTTGATTTGTATCTTAGGAGCACAGTCTTCCTTGGCTTTGTGCTCTGCCTGTGAATTATAGGTACAGTTTAACTTTTGTATTTAGGAGCTCATATGAAAAGTCAGCATAAGACAATAGGAATAAATGCTGCACTCCAGATCATTTTTTTTAAAGCACATTTCATTTCTATCTAAAACCAGGAGGTTGATAATGTACTTCTGGACAGAATGTACCAATTATAAAATATAGCTATATATAACTATAAACACCTACTTTGCATAAAATAAAGGCTTTGGTAGAGGTATCTTTCCTTTGGAACAGGTGAAAATTGGCAAAAAGAAGGAAAAATCACCCAGAGACACCCATTTGTGCTTAAAGGTTAGTGGATGAACCTATGTGAAAACTATGAACTAGGCATAGACAGTTATAGAAGCAAACATCCATGAATGAAACTATATCACAATATACAAGTATTTGTGAATATCAGCAAACTGTTCACTCAGCTACACATTCTGAAAGAGGATCAAGTCTGCAGCACCTTCTGTGATGATGTAACTGTCTCAGTGGATGATAGGAGAGGAGTGGATATTGACTACTTCAACTTCAGGCAGGTTTTCGATGCAGTCTCCTGACAGATCCTCACAAAGAGGATGGATGAGCAGGGAGTGAGATGGATTGAAAATGTGCTCAAAGCCCACCTAGAAGCCAGCACCTGCTGGTGTACCCCAAGGGTCAATACTGAGTGCAATCCTGCTCAGTAGCTTCATTAATAACCTGGGTGATGGGGCAGAGTCCAAATTTAGCAAGTCTGGAGCGGTCACAAAAATGGGAGGAGTGACTGATACACCACACACACTTGTACTTCCATCCACAGAGCACTTGACAAGCTAGAGAAATGGACTGATGCAAATCTCCTGAAGTTTAACAATGGTAAGTGCAAAGTTCCTGCTGTACCTGAGGAGGATCAACCTCAGGCACAAGTAATTGCTGGGGACTGCCCAGCTGGAAAGCAGCGTGGCCGGAGAGGACCTGAAGGTTCTGATGGACACCAGGTTGAACATAAGCCAGCAGGTAGAGGGAGGGGATCCTTTCCCTCCATTCAGCTCTGGTTAGTTAGGTTAGCACCTGGAGTGCTGTGTCTGGTTCTGGGCTCCACAGCCAAGTACAAGAGAGACACGGAGATACTGAGGAGAATTCAACAAAGGGCCATGAAGATGATGAATGGACTGGAGCATGTTTCCTATGAGTGAAAGCTGAGAGAGCTGGGGTTATCCAGCCTGGAGAAGGCTCAGGGGGGATCTGAGCATGCATATAAACATTTGGAGAGTGGGTACAAAGAAGACAGAGCCACTCTTTTCTGTTGTTCCCAACAAAAGGACCAGAGGCAGCTGCCAGAAACTGAAACACAGGAGGTTCCTTTTACTGAGCACTGGAATAGGGGGCCCAGGTGGAGTCTCCAATCTTGCAGATAGAATCTGTCTGAACTTGATCCTTGCTGGGCAACCAACAGCAGCTCAACCTGCTTGAGCAGACAGGGTGGATCACACAACCTCCAGAAGCTCTTTCAACCTTCACCATTTTGTGATTCTGTGAATTTATGACTGTGAGATCAGGCACAAATTGCCACTAAGCCCAAAGTGAGTAAGCAGCACTGCAGCAAAAACGTACTGCAACAAGACTGCATTCATTCTAACTATTCAGTTCACTGAACTCTAAACCTAATACCATTTTGCTATGACAATTTTATTTAAATGTGCCCAAAAGTAGCAGAAATGGTTCTGGGAATTGTGTTGAAATAGTTTCCATTATTTCCTTCTGGCTAAACGTTTACCGTAATTTTCTGTGAGTGCTGATGGGAGGCACTGAGCCCTGAAACAGCACCTATCAGAGAAGCTGGGGCTATATTTCTCAACGTTGGGCATGAGGTAACATGCAAAATGACACAGGGAGAACCTTAAATTAGTGGGTAAGTCAGCTTAAACTTTATTATAATTGTGTACTTTTCAGATAGGCAATATGAAGAGGTGTAGAAGGAAGAGGAAAAGACTTAATTTTAGAAGTATTTTTGTCTGACGTAATAAAGGAGATTTAAAGAAGGATATCTGTCTTTACAAAAGAGTGACAACACAACTGCTTTGTATACAGCACAACTGCTTCTGGCTTTACATGCTAGCAGGAAATCCTAAGACAGTGTCTTATGTCAGCAAATATCACCAGCAAAGCCAATTATGTGAACAGCAAATGGAGAAATATCACAAATATTTGTAGCAACTGTGATTCTTCTTCTACATTCAAATTAATGGAATTAGTTTATGTGAACTATAGAGTAAGTACCTAATAATACCTGGAACAAGACTATGAAAATGCCTAAAGTTAAAGTTCCCATTCCAAACATACATCCTCCAGAATAAAACTGATCCTGGTCAATTAAATAGTATCTTTTTAAAACAGAGAAGTATATACAGCTGAATCTGTATTTTTTTTACTCTTTAAAAAATGAGAACTCCTATAAGTCATGAGCTCCAGTCTAAGTACTCACCATTACTGTAATGTGCCAGCTGTTCCCAGAAGGCCTTGTGCAGATCTGTTAGAAGTTCTTCCTTTTGTCGGACTGAAAGATTATTCTTTACAGTTAAGTGGTCCAGAATATTTGACACAGTATTTAATCTACCCTTACACTCTTCTGGTATAGAGGACTTCAGTAAATCAATCATTTTCACCATAAGCTCCCAGTTGAATAACCTTTCCTGAATGTCCTAAACCAAACATAAAGTCCTGTTTAGAAACCAAAAATGCATCTTTGGTTGTGCTTTCCTTTCATTGAACTATTGATTCCCAAACCTCGAAGAAAAGTACCAAGGCATCTCAAAACCATGTGAATCTTCATGTACTTAAATACTTCTGAAAGTCTTGATCAGTACAGGCTAGCAGTAGGTTTACTGCGTGTTCACTTGCAATAACTAATCTAAAATTATTGGTGTTTTTCATTATTTGCAGCTGTCAAGAAGACATTGTTTGAAAAAGACAATAATAACCTTGCAGAAGAAACTTAAATACTCAAGGAGGATAGATGTACAGAAGACAACATGGAAGTCCTGGACCTCTTCTCAAGATACTATATGGCACACCAGTACAGATCCTCATTTTGAAATGATGACACATATCTGATTCTGATAATGTTGTGATTCCTTCGAATACAAAGACAGAGTGCAATACATACACTAAAAATTAGTATAATTGCCTATGGCCTAGCAGCTTTCATTGCACTATGAAAGAAGCAGCCCATGATCACAGTAGAGAAAAATTTCCTGGGTCCAAGTGCATCTCTTCAAACAATGCTGCAAGGTTAATGCTGTGCCAAGTTAACAGCTGGACTCAATCTCAAGGGTCTTTTCCAAACCAAATGATTCTATGATTTTCTGACCTACTGTAATTAATGGAGATGTATCTACAATGACCTCTGCAATGAGATTTCAGCATCATCACAGTAGTGACTTCAGGCAGGAATATCTCCTGTATCTGTATCCATATATCTTAACTGCAGTTGCCTATCTGAAGGAACTTGTGTACAACAGCCCAGTTTGTGTGTGACAAGCAGCAAAGACTTTTTTCATACCTGGCCAGCTCAGTCCACTGAGCTGCTCCAATGCAAAACTAACAAGCTAATAATAACTGTATCTGCTTATACAAAAATTACTAATAAATGCAGTGATTCCAATTGTACGTTAATCTATAAATTACATGTAACTCCTTCAGTACATCCTGTGCAAAAAACAATAAAGGATCTATTAGATTTAACACAACATGAAGCACAGTGCTGGTGCATTTATGAACAGTTTTTCTTCTTCAGACCATATCATAAGAGCTGACCAAAATTTTCAATTCAAATTAAAGTAATTGAACACACAGAATTACCCTCAAATTTAAATTAGGACTTGTCAGTCAAAGTGGAATAAATATTTTGAAAGAAAAAGAAATTTTATAATGCCCACAGTAACAATTCTTCATCAATTAGATCTAGTGCTCTCACTCCTGGTTGAGCTGCATTAATAATACTTTTTTCTTAAATGACTACCTAAATGGTATTATGAGAATTAGAACTCAAGTGCAGGGAGTTTACCTTCCTGTAAGTCTTCCTAAACTGCAATGGAAGTTTGCAATAAAGCTCAAAGAGACAAACTGGATTAAGCAGTCTACATCACTCCTGAGGCACAACTGACGGGCTCTGTGCTCTGACATAATTCTTTCTGTTCAGATTGACTAAATCTGTCTCAACTTTTATTTCTTTTTTACTTTACCATTGCCTGCAAGTCTTGAGATTCACTTAACAAGCTTTCTACTGCAATCATCTTCTCAGTCAGATCCAGCGTTATCTTTGTTGCTTTGGCACTTGAGCATTTTGATTGGTCCAAAAAATCCTGCTGAGCTTTGTCAGTCTGCCTCCAGAAGGCTTCCATCTGTGGAATATGAATCAAAAAAACAACCCATGTTCTCTCATTAATCATCTGCTATTTCATTACAGAAAAATGCATATATATACATGAATCTACAGAAATACAAGTCATGGACAGCTCTCAGTTATATTGAACAATTTGTAAAAAGTCAAAGACTCTATTATATATTTCATATATATTATATATATATAAAAAAATATATTGCTGGTGACACATAAACAGTAGGTCAAACCTGACCTTTTATAATAACTGTTTATTTATTAAATTAAATTATTAAAATTGTTTTTAACTAGCTAAGAATTTGTTAATTCTCTACATATTTCATCTATAAGAGCCTATAATGTTTTTAGTATTGATGGTAAGAACATAGAAGATAAACTGCATCCGTTTTATTCTGGGAAGTTGATTTAGCTGTAGGAGCAGGTACTCTAGTCAACATTTTCACAAATAAAGAAAAACTGAAAATTATTACTGTTTTACACCAGTAAAAGCCTTTCACAACTAGATATAAGCACTTTACTGGCTGGAATTAAGTAATTTATGCAGTGTCAGCACAATGTATGTGCCCATTCTGATAGGTTATTGTATGGACAATCCCTAGATTTAGGTTCTGATTCCACAAACATGACTGTGCTCTGTTGGATTACTCATACACATAAAGGCAAAAAATGCATCCATCAACAAGGCTTCTATTAAGAATCCATATGTTTTGGGAAAAAAAAGTGATTATGGCATCTGTGAGTATGGCAAAAACCCCTCTATATTCTCTGGGGAAGACTGGATTAGTTCAAGGTACTGATCTATACAAATCTGCACAGAGGGAAATTATTTTCTGTACAATGAAAAGCATCTGCAGGCACAAGAGTGACAGATCCACCGAAGGATGATTGCTGCTGGTGGATAAGTGCCTCATGTTGCTCAGCAAGGTTGCCAGCAATTATTTTTACATGGCTAACTCTGGAAAACTCTAAACAATAATTTTTCCACTGAGCAAAGTTAAAGTGCAAAAGAAAGTTGACACAGATGTTCAAATGTTACCAGGACTTCCACTACAAAGTGAAAGGCTCAGAGAATAAAAAGAAAGCTGAGAAAATTCCCAGTGTAGCACTTAAGCACTAGACATTAAAAAATGTTAACTCCTGTATGAAAAAGGCCCAAGACTGAGGTGATGGGCTACTTAGTCCAGGTCTGAAGTGCCACAGTCAATCAGCACAGGCAGCTCACAGAGCTGTCACTCTCTCATTTTCATCAGCAGTCAATTTGCTCAAACTTCAAAATCAGGGCTGGGAAGAATATTACTCAGTTTACTGGAAAATAATACATAGAATGTTCTTAACCTCCAGTTTTCTAGCCTGAAAGCTATACTGACTGACACAGTGAACCACTTTAGAGGAAAAAAAAATCTTTATTTTGAAAATCAAATGCCTGCTATCAAACTGTACTTTCATATCAAAAAATGTAAATACATTCTCACAAGGAAAGTTGCTATAGAAAAATGGTTTGCTATAAAGTAAATTCAGAAAACATACTACAACACTGCCCAGCAACTATATTCTTAGTACTTCTTTCAGCTGAAAAAAAAATTGTAGTCTCTTATTACTCTCTCACTCAGTTATGAGGATTGACAAAAGCAATGTGGTAGGATAACATTCCTAAAAGTCAGGCTATATATAGGCTTGAAATAAATCTTATCATCAGACCAGCGCCAGATATTTTTCAGCTGATAAAACAGTAGTGTTTTACAAAAAGCATAAAAAATGTTTTATCTATTAAAATCACATTGACACCCAAAGGCAATTGGAAATATTTTGCTGGGGGAAAGTAAAAATATTTTCAGCATTTGTACACATATAAAATACTAACTGTGGACTACTCAACAAAACCATTGCACTAAAGAACTCCCTACCAGAAGAATAACATTAAAGTGAAATTTTAGAAAAAATTACGAAGTTACATTATCTATTACGTGCTCAGAATATTCCCTTTCCCTCCTTTCTAGATCTTCTAGAGTCTGGAATTCCGAATTATGGGCTCCTGACATTTCAGTGTTCTGGAGTCTAGAGTCAAGTTGTTTCTGTAATTCTTCAAAATCCTGGGGGGAAAAAAATCAAGTGATTTGTTAAACAGATAAACAGACTTAACTTCTAAATTTGTGAGTGAATCTGTATGTCAGTTCTGGCTCATGGCTAAGGAAGCTGAACAGGAGTGTTCAGAAAGTTCTGTCTCTTGGTAATGTGTCTTCTGTAGCAAGCAAGGAAATCTCCAGATATATAGCAGCTCTGAACTAAACTTAATACAAATACAAACATTTCCACTAGAATGTGAGTACAGTCAAGACCATAGCCCATCTCTGCTGAATTCAAGTTTTAGTAAACACTGCTTCATGAACTTTTATACTAACCCTGGAATCTATCCACGAATATTTTTATTTTAATGCATGTGCCCCGTTAAATGGCAGCTATGAGTGTACATACTGTGTTTAAAAGCTCAGGTAAGTATCCAGGTGATAATCAAATGATTCCTGAAGAGAACTGGATGAACACACATATATGAACACACCTGTAATGCTCATAAGGGACAAATTACAGGCTGCATGATTATATGAAGTTTTGCAGTTTTTCAGTCCTTTATTAACCAGGATGACTTCTTCTAAAAGCTGATGTTGCTGACAAATAGGCTTCTGCCATTGCTTAATAAGTTGCTACTGAAAAGGGGGATTGCTCCTTTGCTGCAACATGCCTTACATAGCAAGCACTGACTTCTAATATCACCTGCTTTTGGCTGTCAATGAATTAACTTCCTATCCCTAAGTCTTAAATAAGATTAAGTAGAGTCTGAAAAGCTTCACTAACAATTTCATCAAAATCCCATGAATTTTTATGATGCAGAATTAAAAGAGGAATGCTGTCTGCAATAAAACATGTAACACTTTTTCTTATCACCAACATTTCTTCCACATGGTGGTCATAAGCAGCTTTGTTCCTTGTATGACATCCCACCTCTAAGACTGTCAGGTTTACAAGATCTTTCTCTCCATTATACAGGACACAGAAATCCCATACTAGCACTTAAACAACTGGACTTCTCTGGCAATTATTGTATCTAATTATTCAGATTTAGTCCTTGTCTTGCAGCAGCTTAGGAGCATGAGGACAACAGTGATGCCATCGAACTTCACTGAGGATTAGAGAATCACAGAATCACTAGGTTGGAAGATCATCGAGTCTAATGCATACCCCAACCCCTCAACTAAACCTTAGCATCAAGTACCACATCCAGTCTTCTTTTAAACACATCCAGGGATGTTGATTCCACCAACTCCTGGGCAGACCATTCCAGTACTTCATCACTCTTTCCATAAAAAATGTTTTTGTAATTAGGTTCTATCAGGAAACATGCTTATTCCAGATTATCTCTGTTTGTAATTTGCAGTCATTACCAGAAGACCACCAGTAGGACTTTACACATCTAATATCACTTTTCAGCTAGTAAATACAATAAACATTAATATTAAACCTGAGGATTTAAGGCAGAAGAGTGCTTTAAGGCAAAATACATTCTCATATAAATTATAGGGTACAATGACACAGATTCCTCATAGTAATTCACAGATTGTGAGATTGCACAAAGTATTCAACAACTAGAGCTCATGAGCTGATAGACTAATGTCTAGATGTGAAATTCCATCTACATGTAAGAAAAGCATAATCAGTACTGTGATTAGGCTGCTCTCACTACAAACATTCAAGACTTGGATTGGCAGGGCACTGGATTACCTTCCATGAAACAAAGCTTCCTACAGGATGCTGGACCCGACAATCTCAAGATGTGCTTCTCAATCCAGGCTTTTCTGTGACTCTAAACTGGAAAGTGGAACCAATAGCTCTTCTATTTTCTATACTTTTGTAAAGCTTTTTGTTCCTTCTGATAACCTTAAAAATAGTACTGTGACTCTACCTGAAATGCATTTTGACTGTCAATATGTATCTTCCAGTTCAGAAGTGGCATATGGACTTCGATACAAGTAGTTGAAAGAAAAAACGATGATGAGGAAAATAAGTATATTTTCCCCTGATGAAAGCCTTGAGATTCATACTGCTACTTATTTTCTGCTGTTTTATTATCAGCAATGACACCTGGGACCAAACAAAGCCCCGATAATTACAAATTATTAAATCTGAGTAAATAAGGTTCAAAATGTTCTGTTTGCTTAAATGGATTCAGCTACAACATATTTTATCTTTAACAGATTACACAGATCACTTCATACAGCACAAAGCACAAAAGCATACAAGGTAATGGAGAAAATCAACTAACAAGGGAGTTTATTTGCATTTTCTTCAGAAACAGATTACAAATGACATTGCTGTTCAAAAGGAGTAGGTGAAATGACCTGCTGTGGTGATAAAATAAACTCTTATTTTGTGTGGTCTTAAATATTAACTAATAAACCCACTTACATTTTCCTGATTTAAAAGGATCTTCTTCAATAAACCATCAGTAATCTTCTTTTTACGATGGAAGTCTGTGAGATATATCTTGAAAACCTGAATAAACATCTGTTTAAAAGAAAGAAAACAAACCCCAGGTTTAAGTGCCTGTTCGTCATTGTAAGGACATCTTTGTGATAACTTCTGTTGATTTAAATCAATCAGGGAGATTACAGCCAATCATAAGTGAAACAATAAATAAATGAACAGATAAATCACCATCGACTCTCCAGAACTTCCACTGTGAAAAATTCTCTGGTTTTGAGTGAGATACTGGAAGGTGGTGTTACACATAATCTCATATAGCCTTGTAACCAGAGAGACACATTTGAAACTATTCTTGATTGAAGAAAATGTAGATCACTCAAAGCCCATTTTTCTAAAGTTTAATGAAGCCCTAAACTGGAAGATATTAACTACTCAAAAGATACTAAATATTCATTATTCTGACTTCACCAGCAGTTAGCCACATGATACATCAAACATTTTTATACACAATTCCAAAGAAACTATCTCAAGTTCTAGCCAGCTTCTCCCGCAAGAAAAACACTTTTTTTTTTTTTCCCCCTTTGGTAGTAATAGTGTCTTCAAAAACATATTTTTGCATTTTTTTAACACTGGGAAAACTTTTGCTTAACCTTTCCCCCTCTCACCTCCATTAGAGTTTCAGTGTACGGTTAATTCACTTCATTACTAAGTGCTGCAGCATTTTCCATTTATTATGGAAATAAAAATAAGTGAAATTTAACAGCCACCTGCCTGTTCCTCATAATCTTGAAAACAAGATGACACAGAACATTCCTGCTTAAAACATATAAAAACATAAATAAATACATATTTACATAAAGAAACAGTTATTGAAGCCAATATGTCAGGTGAGCAAAATCTGGAAAATACATTATCATTAGAGCTCAGCAGAAGAGAAAACCATATAGTTGTCAAGTTTTGGATCTCACTTGCAAATGTTTAGGACAGGAATTTGACAAGTTTTGAACGCACTACCAAGATACCATATATAGTAAAAAACAAAAAAAGGGTTAAGGAAAAGACTGAAAGAAACGGATATATTTCCTCAGACCTGATGCCAAGAAAGACTGGAATCAGAGAAAGCAGAGTGGGAAAGGAAGAAATTATTCTCAGACTGATTTATTTTTCCCTTTTTTTACTTCTATCAAAAATATAAAGCTATTTAAATATTCAGCTAAAGGTCAAAGTCATTTGTGGTGATTTCTGGTGAGCCACAAAGCCTGTTAAATGCTCATTTTCTTTGTGTTTCTGGGATTACATCACTATGTTGCTACTTACCTTCCCTTAGAAACTGATGATTAACTTTGACATCAAGTTCAACCTTCTATAATCAAACTAAACTTCCTTCTGGAATCTGATCGCAAGTTCCCCTTCTCATCTAACTAGATGTGGATAATCCATCAGATGAGAAATTGCTTCCCAAGTTTACTTTCCTGTTTTCTCCTTTGGGTTGTGTAGAAATTTGTTCAGAAAATCTCACCCTTTGAAATGTTCTCAGTGGATTTAGTAAATTATAACAAAAATTACCTATTTAACACAGCCCAAGAAAAGAGGGGAGGAGAAAGCTACAGATTTTATATCCAGATTCGTATTTACTGAGCTAAAATTCAATAGCAATAATGGTGCTGTACTTGAATATAGTTAGTTACCACAAACAATCATTACTGAATATCCCGTGGCTTTACTGTACTTTTATTTTAGTTTTCTTTTTTTTATTCCTTGTCAGTTTTGTATGCTGTGACTTGATGTAGGTAGTTATCTATGGTTTAAATGGTACCATAACCCCTCAGTAGAAAATCACAACTATTGTACTTATCACAATGGTACTGATTCAATTGAACTGAATATTCAATTTTATTCCAAAAGCTTTAAGTCTTAGGAGTTGCAACATATAACAAGCAAGTTTGTCCTTAAGACAAACTCATCTATTAAACAATTTATTACCTCTTTTTATGAGCCTCAAGTGCTGTAGGTTAATTGCTGGAGTAATGTTTAAAACCAAATTTTGTAATTGCTATATTGGTAATTCACAGACCAGTATACTTCATATTTTACTTCTTTAGGAAGCTCATATATATGCAGAGTAGGATGAAAAAAAAAAAAAAAAGACAATAACGTGGAAATGCAACTCTGTTACACTACATCCCACCTAGCCAGCTGTTCATGTTATTTTCTAAACTGATATTCAACTAAGATGTCCAAAACAATGAGCTATAAATGAGATATAAGTACCTACCACATGTTTTTCTTTTCTCAATTCAGTATCAAGAAGCATAAGATCTTTCAAAGTAAGACTGCAAAGGCAGAGCTTAACATCGAAACTAAAACAAAGATTAAAAATGCATTAATAGCAATCTAAATGATGGTTACACAAAAATGAAACACAAGTTTCATTTAAGCACTAGATGCCTCTAAAAACACCTTCCCAAAACAGAAGTGAAGTGACTTTACTCCTACATTCCCTCCTTTGTCAGAAGAGATTTCTGTATGTAAAAGGAAACAAAACAAAGTAGTGCTTTTATTAAAGTTGGCATTGCAATTTCCTCTAGAAAAAGTCAAGGTGAACATAGGAATGACTGGATACAACCAGGGAAAACATGGCTTTAAACTGAAACAGCCAAAGGAGTGCATATTTTGAAAACATTCTTCATTGCTGTACTTTTACCAGTCCCCGCCCACCCGGTGACACAAATAATGGTGCTAATGAGAGTGCATACACATATATTCATCTGGGGGAACCTTGCCGTGGTGCAGCTGAAAGGAAAACAGAGCTGACAGTCCATTCCAATTACCTGTACCTCCTCCTCAGTGTCAGCAGTGTAAGACAGGAACTGTTTTCCCAGAGTAGGACTTGAGTAGTTCCCATTAAAACAGAGAGAACAGACCACTAAGTGTTCTCAAAACACCTGCAGTGTGAGATGGTATTGTACAGTGCAGGACTCCATCCCCAGCACACGTGAACTGAGCATACAAGATGTAACAAAGACATCTCCTTATCCTAACAGTGATATGCCTTTTATGAGCCTTTGGCCAGTCCTGATTCCCGAAATTTCACAAAGAACAGAATGAGTTCCAACAGCTTAATGTATTAATCTCCCTCTTGGGGTCTGCTCCACAGAGGAGGGTGAAGACCTCGGCTCTAATCTGTGGGAAAGCCCTTCTCAATAGGGTGAACTGAGACCCACCCCTGGATACCTCATTTGGTATATGAAAATTGTTGCTGGAAAGTTCTCAGTTCTTGTTACTACTATTGGTTATTTTTTGCTGCAGTATTTTCCATATTCCTAATCACCCTCCCCCATTGGATTGTCCCTTTGGATCCCTGCCTTAACCCCACTTTTTCCTATGTGCATAAAAACTGCTGTCTCCCTGGACCCTGCGCTTTTTCGGTCCGATCCCTGTACTGTGCACGGCATCTGGTTTGTTGTTTTTTCCTTATTGAAGTTCTGTTTCCAGATGACCAAATCAGAGTGGTCTCTCTCATAAAAGTCACCATTAGTGAGTTCCTGAGGAAGCTATCCCAGTTAAGTTATCTGGGACAGAACCGGGGAACTTCATCTCCCCAACAACTTCTTTAGGGTTCTAAGCAGATAATCCTGTCCTGATGTAGTGACTGTGTGCATTCATGCCCAGCCTTTCACCTTTAGTGACTGTACTAAAAACTAAAAACTACAAGAAATAACCAAACAAAGGCAAGTTCTCTGCTTACCTCTCACATGTCAGCACTTCAGGGAAGCTGGCCACCTTGAGGAAGGCCCGAGCCTGAAATCTGTCATCGCTTGTTGTGGAATGTATTGTGGTGGAGGAACTACAGTCCTCTTTGTCTCCCTGGCTCAGGGATCCCAGGCTGCCTGACATAGATGTCTCCACCACTTGATTAGGCAGAACTGCCTGCTTTGGATTCTCATGCAAAGATGGATTAGATGAGCCATCTGCCAAAGGCTGTAAGTCAAAATAAATTCACAAAGTCAATTCATACAACACAGTAAGGACAGAAACATCACATCAATTTTCAGTGTTTACATTTAAGGGAAAAGTTAAACAGTATACACAGCAAAAATGTTTCCAAATACATTTTGCATTGCCCAGGAAAGCATTCTTTCGTTGGAGTTAGCTGCTTGGTGCATGCTTTCTCTCTTCCTTTTAGATCCTTGGGGTGTTTTTCTTATGGCTCCTTAGACAGAGCCAACTTCCATTAATGTTAAGGGGCAGACAAGCTCTCCTAAATACAGTGGAGATTGACTGGACACCATGCCAAGCATTGCAGGTTTCAGAGGGAGTTGAAAGCAGCTGACAACTTACAGAATAAACCCTGAGTCAATGGACTACAAAAAAAAAGAAAGTTCTCTATTAAGCAGATAGGCAGTACATTTTCTTCCATTACTTGACCCTGCAATTTATTCTGACACAGAATAATCGTCATTAATTTTTACAAATACAGTCTAAAACCTTACCCTAAATTTCTGGTTGATGGGATAGATCACTTTTGCCTTTAATGCAAATGCTGCGATGTTACTGTTCAGAGGAGACTCACTTTCCTGTATGGAAAAGAACAGAAAACTATTTGGAAACAGCAGCAGATCTGGAAATTATTTGCTATAAGTATCGTGTGCTCCTTTTTGTTACACAACTTAAATGTTCCCATTGATAACTGATTACTGATTGTCACTCTGCTTTGGTGCAAGAAGTCTTCTCCTAAGGCTCATTCCAAGTAGGAAAACCTGAAAAGTGAACTCTTGTCATTACCACTGCTACAAAATATTTTTAATTCTCCAGGAGAAAACAAGTAGTATCTGGTATTTGCAAGGTATGTTCATTTTGTGTATTGTCACCCACCTCCCTACCCTTAGCAATGCCTAAAGATTTTACAAATGAGAGTGATAATAAAGACTTCTAAAGGATAATAAACTCCAGAGATATCATCATGGCTATAAATTCCGCCTTTCAATATAAATAAAGAAACAATAAATTAAGCAAACCCAGTCATCATTTTGTCCCAGGAAGAACTTCTTTAATACAACCTTCACCCAAAATCTAGAGAAAATAACAATGTTTTTCCACAGAACTTTTAATAGATATTGAACTTTTTCATGCAATTTTCTCCATCACATAATCTGACTTTTTGCTACTGTCTTTTTCTAGACACTGGAACAATGGGATGATCATTTGTTTTGAAAGATTAGGTATGGCTTCATGAAAGTTCAGCTATAATAGCAGATAAGATGTGTATATCCAAGCACTAGGATTTCCTATTTTTCTCTTTTGATTTTTTCATATGAAATGAAAGACTCTGATTAGTCAAAACACAGGGTTCTTCATACAGCTTTATCTAGGAAATATCAAAGCACTAATAGAGTCTAAAAAATAGAAATGGAAAGAGAAGAGCAAACTATGTAATTCATTAGACTTCTACCTCTGCACTTTTCATCTCCATTTCATTTATTTCCATTTTTGGGTTTACTGATTAAGTGTAGAAAACTTGTTTATAGTGAGCAGTCCTGGCACTGCAGTATCTCATCAGGGACAGGAGTGGACAGAGCTACTGCTCTGCAGTGGCTGGATGCAGAGCAGACAGTGCAAAGCTGGAATACTGTATTGCAGTGTGCTAGAACTAACACATCCTGCTTCTCAGCAGGCATAAATAACACACAACTATTATTAATACAGTAATTATGCTATGATTGCAATGTGGAAAGTCTCACAATGCAAATATCTGTTCTTTTGAAGTGCTCTAACCTAATTAAAAGCATGTTCCATTTATGCTTCTTCATGAAGTGTCAATTTGATGCTAGTAACAGCAAAAGTCTCTGGAAATCAGAACCAATCAATAGAAAAAAATACATATAACTTCAGCAGTTAGACAAACAGGTAGGAGAAAGTCCCCTCAAATAACAAGGTTATGTCTTAATGTCTTATAAATCAGTCATGTTATGGAAATGGATATAGTGGTGAATGACCACTTTTCAAAGACTGATCCCATTCCAAAAACACTGGTAATAAGCATAAAGATGTAAAATTGTACAAGGTCCCCCACAACACTTACACTTCAAAAAAATAACCTAATCCATGCTCATTTGTTATACTCTACTTTAACTCAAGCAAAATGACCAAGCATGTTTTGTCACCACTCCTGATCACAAAGCTGAAATGAAGATTCATTACCTGTCAGGATTCAAATCAACAGTTTAAATGTTAACATTTTCTTGAGATCCTGCAATCAGTTCTTGTTACAATAAACACCATACTAGCTGGTTTTGACTGACATTTTATGCATGTATTTAATTTACGTATAATAGACTGAATGAGTCAGCTGAACTGCACATTTTTAAAGGAGCAGTTTAAATCACAATCTTTAGCTTCAGCAAGAGCAGTCAAATCAGCTTTTGGTGAAAGATAGTGATCTAATGACTACACAGTAGGACTGGTTCTCCAGTTATTTTGGGATTATAAAAAAAAATTACTTAAGTTACTTGATGTTTTCATTGAGGACAGGGTGTTAAGTTTATATTTCTACTTTATTTCATGAATTCTCTATTTTTCTTTGAATCTCACCTCACCACAGTGGTCTTTCAGTAATCAACATTTTTTTTCTTATGTTAATAGTGTTAATTTATCCCATCAGCCTTTTGAAACTAAGGACAAATAGAGATGAAAGCAAAGAAGCCTCTGTCCAAAAGGAATACAGGATCTTGGTTAATATATCCAAGGAGTGTCCCAGGAGAAATGGAATTCATAAGGGGAATAAGTGCTCGAAATTCATTCAGCAGCCATGAATTCCCACTCTCCATCTTACACTTTTTCTGAACACTTTTTAAAGTCTCCCTCCAAGCCCACTAAAATTAAGACAATTTGGAGCAGGCCCTGGACATGCTCACTGCTACATGCAGCAAAAGGGACATCCACCTACAAGAGCAGAGCTTTACCTCCAGCACCATTTCTTCTTTGGATGTATAGGGTTCTGCTTTACTTTTCATGAGTGTGTGTTCTTTTTCATCAGTGTTGAAGCTTTCCAGAAGTCTTTGAGAATCATCTTTCTGAAATTCCAAGAGAAAACATAAAATGAAACACTTGAGATCATGCAGATTAACTGGAAACATCTTCCACAGCAGCCTGGATACATTCATGTCTTCATCATGAAAATTATTCCAGTATTAGTTGAAAATTTTGGAAAAAATACAATTTGAAAATGAATGAAAATTTTACATATTCAGAAAGAAACAATTAAAATTAACTTTTCAAATTTTCATTCCAGAAGAATTTTAATCTAAAAAGTTTTAAAAGGCTGTGAACATGTCAAATCAATCCATCTGCTCTCAAAATGTCGTACTACAGACTATGGAGTCAACTTCATGGTCTGAATTCAAACCTCTCAACTACAGCAAGTTAACTAAAATTGACTATAATTACCAGCAATAAAGAGAATGCCAAGTATTTTGCTCCCTGGCCACGAGACAAACTTCCTAAATGAAGCTTTATGTGTGTGGAAGTTCCTGTCAGGGAGAAGCAACTATCAGAAAATGTTCATCACCTTCATTCCCCAAAAGCAGCACGTATTATTGGCCTCACTTCACAAACACAAAAAGCCACTGTTAGGGACACAAATACTGTGCAGAAATAAAACCTCTGGCTGCACACAATCTTCCACACACACTGCAGAGATCAGAAAACAATACTAATGTGCCTCCCTCCAAACACTGGAAGGATTTTTTCTTTTAATGAAGAAAAAGATGGCAGCCACACTACATGGACTACTTTTTAAATTCTTTTTCAGGTTTTCAATACACTGACCACTTCTTGATGTAGTCTAATTATACTGCTGCAGCCACTATGTATATTACTGTCTTGTGGAAAGGTTCGCCTTGAATTGTTTGGCCATTTGGTATGTAAAGTAGTCCAATTTCCCAGAACACAGAGAACAGCCCAGTTTTGGAACACACTTAATCCCTTACGACTTGCCTCTATCACTTCTCCAGATCTTAGATGCTGCAATGATTCAGGTTATATTTTTGGGTTAGCCTTTTAGATGAGCTGAAGTGCAGATGTTGGTTGCTAAAAATCTACTTATGAGAAAAGAACAGCTATAAACCTCCCTCAGTAATCTTGTAATTTGCTACCATGGTAAAGACTTCTTAAAACTATCCCAGTGTATCCTATGTACAAATCAACAAACAAGGGACTTACGCATCCTCCACGCATCCAAGTCCCACAGATTCAGGCTGAGATCTATAAAATTGTGATTAACTGCGGCTGAGTGACAGATGTGTTGCCTTACTGTGGTGCTTAAAGCTGCTTCAGACTCCAGGTACTTGTCCTGCTACCAGGCTAAGGATAATTTAGCTGCTTGGGATGGAACACATCATACTCAGGAAAGCTATCCCTGCTTTTACTTTGGATACAGAAGGCTGCAATAGGTGCCGTTCAGCACTTGCTTGCTCCAGAGCATTGGTGGGGCAGATAGTGGGAAGAGGAACAGACTAAGGTTGCCCTATTCAATTGGGGAAATCAGACCCACAGGATACAACCTTCCCACCCTGAAATATGCTCTGTATGCACCAGCAAGCAGTTTATTTTTATTTCAAAATAAATAACCCTTTTACAGCAGCAGCATTGATTTTAATGGCATTTAAACATCTAAGTGCATCTGAAGATCCAGACCAGGGTGAACTGACAGCTTCTATTCCCTATTGACATATATGACATAAAAGATAAAACTGTACATGGCTACACTTGAGTTGGTAGTGGCAAAACAATAAAGATACACCTAGTGAGGCAGGGAAAATGAGCAACTGAATCAGAAAGGCTTGTACTTGCACAGGATACATTGATCCAGCACATGAAGTGCCTCCATTACCAGACTACAGTCTGGCTTCAAAAAGAACTTCAGTCCTCCAACTAAAAAGCAGTTGGGAACTAGAGAATTTGTCTCCTATGTCATGTTTAATGATGATCAACACTAGTAGATATACAGATGCAGCAGAGCTGTTACAGCTCAAAAAACGTGTGGTGAAAAAACAAGCCAGACCAGACCCTTCACTTGCAGACTGGCAGAACTCTCTGCAGGGCTCCAAATCCCCAGCTGTGCCAGCGCCAACCACTGCTACATCCAGCCAGTCCAGCACGACCTGGGTCTAAGTGTAATGGGAGAATTAATCATAAACCAGTAACAACTCCCAGCAAATACATCTGCCTGGTGGATGGGTGCCTGCCGGGTTCGGTGGGTGTGCGCTGCCTCTGCAAACTTCAAGTCCAAAGAAACAATATGAAACAGAGACACAAGCCACAGTACTTAAAAAAGAACAGCAAGCATATTATTAACAAAATCACACACTTTAGAAAACCCTGTCAGCTTGGCATCAAGCAAACTGTCAGCAGTGCTCAGACTCCTTTATTTCTTTAGGCATCCGTATGCACACCCTCTTTGCTGTGGGTTAGTACTAATACTCTGTAACTGTGTTGTAAAATGAACGTTGGAAAAGTCTGTAAAATGCTTGGAAAATAAGATTACTGGTTTAGGGTGGAAGTTAGTGTTTATTCTCGATTGTCTCACAAAGCTTCTGAAAGCCGTGTACGTTTTCCATTAACCCCAAAGCAACACTGCCTCGCACACGAAGCGGTGGTTGCGAGGAGCAACTTGCAGGTCAGAGATTGTGAGAGATACAGGCCAGAGGGGGCAACACTCAGAACACGTAAACACTTTCACCGGCCTCCTTTCAGAGCTAGTCCGTTTCTTTCAGAAACTATTTAAAGGAAGCAGTGAAATCCTTTCCAGCAGGGGTGTGGCAGGAGTTAGGGGGTCCCCACCGATCCCGGCTGCAGAGCGCACCCTGCCGCGCCGCACGCCCCGGGCACAGCCCAGGCTGTCCCGAGCAGCAGGAAAAGCTGGCAGCCGGCACCTCCCGGCCCTCCGTCCTTCAATCCTTCGCAAACCATTCCTGCTCCCCCGAGCTGTTGCCCGCGGCCGGCCCGCGTCTCCCTCCCTCCCTCCCCGCCGGCCCCGCGTACCTCTCCGCCCCGGCGCGGCCCGAGCGCGCAGCGGCAGAGCAGGGCGGCGGCGGCGGCACCCAGCAGCAGCCCCAGCAGCACGGCGGGGGCCAGCAGGGCGGGCAGTGCCTGCAGCGAGTCCGCCCAGAACTGCAGCCCTACGGCCCGCAGGCACTCCTCGGCCACCGCCATCGCACGGGGCCCGGCCCGCGGCGAAGAGAGGGCAGGGCATCAGGGGAGGTCCCGCTGCTCGGGGGGCCCCCCGCTCCCCGCCCTCGCCGCGGTGGGAGGAGACCGATGGCGGGTGGATGTGGCGGCCGAGGCCGGGCCTGACTCGGGGTAGCGCCTGGAAAATCTCCACGGAGCCGTCCGCAGCCGCGGAGGGTCGTCCTGCCGCCATGCGGTGGCCGCTGGCCGGGCTGGTGCTGGCGCTGCTCTCCGCGCCCGCTCAGCCCCTCGCAGCGGCCACCGGGCGGGGCCCGCCCCGGCAGCCCTGCGGTCGGACGGCGGCTGGGGTAAGCGCCGTGCCCGCCGTGTGCGGCTGGTGAGCGGCCCCTCGGGGCGATGGCGGGCTCAGGGCAGGGCCCGTGTGACGGTGCAGCAGCCCCGCGCAGGGCTGCGCTATCGGGAGCGGGGCCCGGCTGAACAGCGGCCGCTTCCCAGGCACTGGGGCTGGGGGCAGCGGCCCGAAAAGCTGCCGGGCGTCGGCGTGGTGAGACAACCAACAGGTTTTGGACAGGGTCCTCAGTACAAAAAAGATAAGGAACCGCTGGAGAGGGTCCAGCAGAGGGCCACGAAAGCGATGAGGGATGTGGGGCGTCTCTTAGGAGGAGAGACTGTGGGACCTGGGCCTGTTTAGTCTATAGAGAAGACTGCGAGGGGATCTCATTAATACGTATAAATAACTCAAAGGTGGGTATCAGGAGGATGGTGCAAGACACTTAAAGTGGTATCCGGGGACAAGACAAGGAACAATGGCCATAAACACCTCAACATGAAGAACATTTTATTGAGGGTGGCAGAGCACTGGCACAGCTGCCCTTGGAGTCTCCCTCTCTAGAGACATTGTAAACTCACTTGGATGTGTTCCTGTCACCTGCTCTAGGTGGCCTTGCCTTGGCTGGACTGAATGATCTCCAGAGGTCCCTTCCAACCCTAATGATGCTGTGTCTGTGCTTCTGCTTCTAAGCAGAGGCCCTTGGTCTTTATCTAGTCACAGGACCTCTTCTCTCTGATGTCAGTCTTCAATGCGGAGTGCAATAGCTTTTATATTCAAAATAGAGTTTTTATGTTCATTCTTTCTCCTTATCTAGGTTTGTGACAAGCCATCTTGAAATGTGTTGACATAGTAATTTTTTGTCCATGTGGAGATTACCTTACTGTGCAGTAGGGGTTAGAGTGGATCATGGATGGTAATTTGTGGTAGGATTACAGAAAGACTAATAAACAGGAAATAGTATTGCAGGAAAAAAAACAACCAACCCCCCCCCCACTCCACCCCCTCCAAAACCAACAAACAGCACACTACCTTACTTTACCAGAAGAATAAATTAATGTAGAACTTGGAAGATCTTGTATAAATTTCCTGACAATATTACTGCATTAAATTAATTAGTTTTGAAGCATGATGTGAGTGCAAGTCCATGGAATCAGCACTACTTGCAGATGTGGAGCCCTTTGTGATACCCTCTGGTATTGTGGATGCACTCTGCAGCAAAATGGAAGACTTCTGCTGAGTACTCTGGCTGTATTTTCCACTGAGAACTGAGTGTCAGATCTGGCAGAAGGAAGAACAAGGACTGCCATAGCTGACACACATGGACATACAAACACCATAGATTTTGTGCATCAGCCTTAGTAAAACCACACAGGAATAAAGTCCTGGAGCCTGTGGAAATCCTGGCTCCTGCCAGTTGTGTGCTGATTTCCTAGAAGGTAGGAAATAAAGCTTGTTATCTGGGAAGCCACATTTTTAGCGTGGCCTTATACATGCTCAAACCACAGTCTGCTTTTGTTGCAGGCTCACAATGCAGCTGTTGACATCTAACACTGAAATTCATATAAATGCTGATTTAATACATAACAGTAATATTTGGAATTTATATTTATAAACAAGATTGTTTTTAACATAAAAAAACGTACTGGTGGTTTATATTTTCATCAGCATTCTAAACTGCTATTACATCAATTTAGTGGGCTGGTGCACATTTCCCTGATGCAGATAGGGCCATACACTGCTCTAGAAATGCCTGGCAGGGATTGATACCCTTTTAATGCTATTTCTGTTGCTGCATATCCATATGCATAGATGGAAGGACACACAAACAGTAGTTGTGATCCCCTTGTGGGCCATTCATTCAAGAGTGGGACACAATGATCTGTGAGGGTCCCTCCAGCTCAGAAGGGACTGACTCTGTGTATAGTAATAATTCTATCTGATTTATTCACCAGACAGTTTTTTGTTTCAGCTTGCTGATGAAATTTCCTATTCTTTCTGTGTTCTTGAGGTGCTTGGTTGCTCGAAATTCATTGTCATACAGACTGTTTAAGCAAATATGAAAATACATTAATAATGGCATTAAAGAACTTTACCATACCTCAGCTTGTGTGTAAGAATCCTGGAGACCAGGAGGAGACCAAACCCAAGGTATTTGGAAATAGCCTCTAGTGAAGAACTCAGTGCCTGGGATCTCTCAGATCTCTGTTCCAGAGCTGCTCAGAGTTTGTTTCATGTACATGCTAATGTTTGTTTCTTAGTCCCTTCTTTCTCTCAAAGAGTTGTTTCCAATCCTATGTGAACATGTTTTCCAGAGGCTCCTTAAACCCCAGGGCTCCTGGTGCATTTGTGAGATATTTTGCATTTTCTGTCACGTTGAGGGAAAGTGCCCTGTCTGAAGGGAGAAATATTTTCATATAAGGATAACTAAAGTTACAGCTCTAGCAATAATCAGTCATGGCTTCCCTGAGCAGGCAAAAAAGAAAATTGCCCCTAACATGCTGTACTATAACAGCGGTGTTGACATAAGTTAGTACTTAACATTACTCACATGCAGTGCTTGGTAGCAAACAGAAACAGCAAGTGTGTCTGACATCACCAGGCAGAGTTAGATCCTTTTTGATCAGCCCACGTTCCTAACTCTCTATTAGCTCCTGCAAGGAAGAATTTTTGATAAATGAGAACTTGCTTATATGATTACTACATCTTGATCAAAACACTGGGCAGTAAAACTCTTTAAAAACACTGGTTTCTTCTACTGGTGTTTTGAGCTGTGATTTCTGTAGTAGTCTCTGTGGTCCAGGCACAGGCAGGAGGCTGTCACAGATTGCCTTGTAAGCTGCAGTTTTGGCATGTGGCCCCTTTGAAAGGCTCTGTGTAGTTCTGTGGAGGAAAAATGAATGTAATATCAGGTGGACTTGATCATCTAATATAGGCATATTCCTGCTGCCTCCTAGTGATCAGATTTTCCTGTGTCCTCAAATATGCCTATGAGAATGGCAAAAAAAGATTATTTAATGAAAGCAAACTAATAGCCAGCCCAGCTCCACTATTGTGCAGGGTCTCATCCTGATAATATGAAGTGTAAGTACAATTTGAGCCCCAAGTGTGTGTATCCATGCTGAGCAGCAGAGCCTCACACTGCTTAACAAGCTGGGGTGACTTCTAGAGGCATGTCGTGTCTCTTCTGGTAGTTATTGTGGAGAAACTTGAGGATTTGTAGGATAGGGCTTGGTGTAATTATGAAGCATAAATTCAGTGTAAATGTTCAATAATAGATATTTATGAAAAGAGTTCTTTTTTATAATTGCTCTCTTCCAGGGTTTTGAAGATGATCTGTGGCTTCAGAAAGAGATGGATTGCCTAGGAATGGCAGGTATGCAACAGTTTCCTCTCTCTCTTTAGCATTGTGAGTCCCAGGCCTCACAGGGCATGGGTGTGAAGGTGAGCTGGGGCCTGGAACTGCACCCTGGTGGCCTGCTGATATCAGTGGGACTCTCAGTCTTGAGCTACAGGGGAGTGTTTGCACAAAAATTAGGAACAAGATTGCTTTAGGTTCTCCGAATGGCTCATCTAGAATGAAGCCCTTGTGAGAAGGCCTTAGTTCATACCCTGCTGTGAATCATTTTTGGGGGAGCCCTTTTTCAGTATTAAACATAATGGTGTACAGGAGCACCCTCTGATGTCCAGGGTTCCGAGGTTTGTGAAAAACTTTTACTTAGAGCTGATCAAGATGTTGCTCATTTTCAGAAGCTAGCTTAACCCCTGTGCATTTACCAGCAGAGTTACAATACCTATTCTTGAAGCTATTTTTATAGAGCTCTGGAACTACAATGGCTCATACATTTTGTCCTGGACCAAAGACTGAATGTTAAAGACTGTTAGATGTGGTGGGTTAAAAACTAGTGGGTATTGTAGGTGTAGAGATACTACTGGTTTGCTGGTACTCTTCACAGCAGATACCAAGTATTGTCAGTGATCTCAGGTAGGGTGAGCATCTCCAGTGGAAGTTGCCTAATCTGATCGAAACAAGGTATCCCAAAACTTAGACAAGTCATTTTGAGCTTGGAGTGGCTGCATCTGAGGGCTGAGTGAGAAAATCACTTTGTTTCTCTGAGTCTCTGTTCTTTAATTTATATGTATGTATTATAAATAGCGTTCTACTTCAACCGAGTGTGGTGGAGATTAGTATATCCTGAAAGGTTAGGACATCCTCATATAACACATTAACAGGGCAACACAATGTGTGAAATAAACCTCTCCATCAGTACGGTTCCCCAAGAGATGATTTCATGACGTATATTTGCTAAGAAATTACATGCTTTGAAGCAGTCATCAAGTGAGATAGCTCTAATTTCTTTGCCCTGTGCCATGGCTAATTCACAAATGAGTTTATTAATTTAAATATGAAAGCAAGTAATTCAGATTTGCTGAGCTTGGTTTTTTCCAGTATTTATTCAATGTCATCTTTGCTGTGTGCATCTTCCTTTGTGATGGGTTGCAAATTATTCATGTACCATTCACTGAGAGAGGAAATGAGTGTGGTTTTGTACTTAAGAAAAACCTTCTGGCCCTAAAAAAACGTTGAGGATTTTGACTTGCAGTATCATTTTGTTAGTGGTTAAAATAGTGTGGCCAGCAGGACGAGGGAAGTGGCATCCCTCTGAACTGGACACTGGGGAGGCTACACCTCAAATCTTGTCTTCAGTTGGCCCCTCACAGCAATGCTGGAGTGTGTCCAGAAGAAGGCAGCAAAGCTGGTGAAGGGTCTAGAGAATGAGTCTTATGAGGAATGAGCAGCTGAGGAAGCTGGGGTTGATTAACCTGGAGAGGAGCCTCAGGGGAAGATCTTAGCACTTTCTATACTACCTGAAAGGAGGTTGTGGTGAAGTGGGGGTCAGCCTCTTCTCTCAGATAACAGGATGAGACAAAATGGCCTCAGGTTGTGGCAGAGGAGATTTAGTTTGGATAGCAGGTAAAATATCTTCATGGGAAAGGTTACCAAGCCTTGGAAAAGGCTGCCCAGGGAAGTGGTTGAGTCGCAATGCCATCCTCAGAGTTATTTAAAAGATGTGCATTTTTGAGACGTGGTTTAATGGTGAACTTCACAATGCCAGGTTTGCAATTGGACTTAATCTTAAGGATCATTTCCAAACTCAATTATTGTGATTCTATGAAATTCTGGCATTTTGTTAGTAGGTAAACATATGTGTTAAATGAGGTGTTAAATGAGTGCTACAAGCACTGAATTATATGCTTGATTTTATAACTGAAAACTGTCCCATTCTAGTAAACATCTATTTTTAACATATTTAAAACTGAGGTTTTAGTGATTTGCGTAGTCAGAGTACTAGATTCTTTAGCTTTTACTGAAGAAGTTCTTGATGAAAGCAGAGAGATGGGAACTTCTGCATAAAACCTTTGTCATTGAGACTGGCAGTGTGCTGAAGTGTGAAATGGTTTGTGACAGCACACTGATATCAGTGTTTCTGTTGGAGGCTTTTTAGAGTTGCTCCTGCATAAGATGAGAAAAGACAACCCCAAAATATTCCTATGACTGGGAAACACAGTGGATTTTTGAGAGTTATATTTGAGTCTGCTCTGATTTATTCAAAACAGACCTGGAAAGTAGATTTGTTTTTTCTTGTTGATGCCCATAGTTTCTTTGACATTGTAACAAGAAAAGCTAATGGCAGCATTCAAAACTGAATACTGTAAATTGCTACCTTTGCCTGTTCATTGTTGTGTGTAATTGAAAGGACTTCAAATTGGATCTTGTATCCTGGATGGTTTTCAAGACAGGGAGTAATTTAGAACAACAACAACAACAAAAATATAGCAAGCAAGTATATTTAACTCCTTTCTTCCCTGCTGAAATAAAGCAAGGTTGTTCAAAGCTTTGCTGATAAATTTGTGGTGGGTAAGCAAGTAAGGAATCTGAATGGAAATATTCAGCCCTTGAGAGCCATAAATCAGAATTAATGTCTTAGTTAAATTGCTTTTTTTGCTCTCATTTTTAATTCTGAACTTGAAATTTTACAAACTTGTCAGTGTCTTTGCTTTCCTACTGTAATTTGGCATTCTGCTGCTTAGAATGGTCTGTAAAGATAGGGGAACCTTAAGGACATACTGGAGTTCTTGATGTAAACCTATTGTAAGACTACTTTAATTTTCTTTTATCCTATTTAATTGCTGTAGCCAAGAGTAACCTTCACCTTAACTTCTATTGTGGTGTTGTGTTTGCTGTTCTAATGGTGAGTTGTTGATGCCCCTGACACGTTCAGGAATCAGCCCCTTGGGCCCAGTGGTCAAGGCTTGTGCTGTGCCAGATCCATGTCCTTCCACAGAACTAATTTCAGAGCAAAGGATCATGTGCTGACCATGATCAGGGGACAATTTCTTTCCTTCGAATACCCATCCTTCTACCCTTCATCATATGAACACAGACCCACTGCAACTCTTTACACGGCAGGTCGGATCCTCAGTATTTGCACTCCCTGAGCAGCCAGTGAATGCAGTGAGGGCTGCAGTGGGGAGCTCTCCTTCCTAAGCACATTGCCTGTGCCTTGAGTGGGGCAGCTGGAAGCCCAAAAGAGTGATATGTCGCTACCCAAGGAAATAGTGCACAAAGCTGGAGTGGAAAGTAACTATGTAGGGAGAGCAGCAAAGAAAATTGGACATTAAATAGCAGAGACTGCTCTGATCAACTGTGCATTTGTCATTTCATATGGTGGTGGAATGCACATGTGGGGGACTGAGTGAATGCTACAGGAATGTGAGAGGTGAAATGTTACACCAATATTCCAGCTCTTGCGGCTATATTAATATTTATTTTTGTGTTTTCATTTTGAAATTCAATACAAATTCTACCTGCTGGCCCTTGGTAATTAGCTAGGAACATGCTGTTAAAGACAGAGTTCTGTCATATCTGTTTATATTTGGTTTATGTAGAATTAAATAATGGGAAAACATTTTACTAATGTGCTAATTAAAAGTAAGATAAAGTATTTAACAGCTTGATAATACCTTGTAAAAGTAGGGAATTATTAATTAAAAAAAAAAAAGAAATTTTTTTCTTAAAGATTGTGATATCTCACATCTCAAAAGAAAGTGAAATTGCTGTCATTCTTTGATGAACTGTTTGATTTGGCATCTTTGGAAATGTTTACAGGAAAGCCCCAGATGAAGCCCCATGCTCTGCAAGTTTGCTTGCTGGGAAATGTTTTGGCCTGAGGTGCTGCAGTCTGGGAATGCCTGGTGGCAGCCTGGCAAGCCCAGCTGAGAGGGAGCTGCTTGGGCTGTGTGGAAAGCTGAAACTGTTCACCTGCATTGCAGAGAATTTCTTTTGAAAAGGAGTGGGAATCTTTGTCATTTAGAAACCAGTGAAAATGATGACCATGCAGCCTGATAATGGCTTTTCTGAAAACAGCCAGAAAAATGGCAAAAATTGAAGCTGTATGAAGAAAAAAGTGGAAGGAACAAGGAGGCCTCAGAGTCACTGTCAGAACTGGGATGCATCTCTGAAGGGCCACTGTTGATGGCACCATGGAAACAAATTGCACTTCTGAGTAGCATCAAAAAAAAAGCTCTATGCTTCTCAGTGTAAGGTTTCAGCAGTCAAGTGTTAGTGTTTTGCAAGGTCAGATGAATCTATTTGTTAAAAAAAAAAAAAAAAGCCAATTTCAGAACAGAAATCTATAATATATGTGAAAACGACAGGATGTATTATGCCTGTACCGTCCTTTCTCAGATATTTAGAATCCAGTTTTTCAGGCACCCAGCAGACATCTACAATCCTCATCTACAATAGGAAGAGACTCTGAAGAGACAGGAGGTGAATTGATAAATACAATTATGTTAGCTGATGTTGAGTATGCAGCAAGTTATGTGCAAAAGCAGTTAAGTTCTTGTAGATTAGCTGTTCTAGTGACAGTTAAATATGTGTGGATCAGAAAAAAGTTATTTCATTTAAATGACAGTCAATACTGAAAACAAGAATGCTACAGAAAAGTGCAGCTTTACTGACAGCTGATCCAGGGTAATATAGACAAGCCTATATTGTTAAAAATTCATAGGAAAGATGAGAAAAATTCTGGAGAAAAGCCATGACACAAGTTGCTGTATGGGTGTGCATCATTCTGGTTGAATCTGTCTAATCAAAACCTTCCACTGAGTACTGGGAAGATACAAGTGGATTTTCAGAAACATCCTTGTCATCATTCTCAATGTTGTGGCTGCTTAACATAATGTTCAACTACTTCAACTATTGATGATGGAGCAGTCAAATAACATTTCTGGAGACTTCAGCTGGGAGTTGGGCACATTATCTTGAGATTCTAAGTGGTGACAAAGCATAGCTTGAAAACAGACTCGTCTGTGTAATTATTAATCCAGAGATTCATTCAGAGTCAGGGAACATGATCAGTTAATTAAATTGGTTGCTGTGGACTTGATACTCTCTAGAGGGGGAGTATCAGGCTTTGCTGTCACATGTAAAGTGCAGTTGGATGTGCTTGTGGAGATGTTGTACAACACAGGACACAAGATCAAAAGATACTCTATGAAGCAATTACACACTTCTTGTTGGCTCATCCAAAATTCAGAAGGAAGTGATCTGCTAGACAAGAAGCACTTTAAAGGTAGTTGTTGCTCAACAGTGTTCATACATTTTGTCATTTTGACTTCGGACTATTACAAAGCCCTACAAAGAAGCTCATTCAGGGTTTCTGTTTACTGTAAAGAAAAGTGCATTTCCTGTAGTTAGGCAAGAAAACAGAAAGGAGATGTGGCACCCCACCTTCATAGGAGTAGGGTGACAATTGCATTAATGTATGAGAGACACAGCATATATAAAATCAATAATTTTCAGTGTATGAATATATTTATACAAAACTGCAAAGAGGCTTGATTAAGAGGTAGAAACAGGTCTAGAGCCATTGGAGGTGAGATGCAGTATGTTTGGATCTGTTGGGGAGTTTGGATCTGCTTGGATGGCTAGGTGAGCTCAGATTGGTATTTAGCAGGTTAGTACTGCACTGAAAATTCTGCACTGTTTTCATTCTGAGTGATTTAGACCATTGCTTAGTCTTGAAATAGAAATAAGCTATGCATGACTGTCTTGAAAAAATTCCAACCCCGAAGGTACATGGACATTTGTTGTAATTATACGTTCCTGTTCTCACTGAATTTGCCATGTTGTTTTTACGGTCCCTAAATTAGTCCGTGTCTCTCACACTGTTTAATAGCGGTTTAAATATTTAAGTAAAACTTAGAGAAGTGAATTAAAACTCATCATAAAATATAGACACCAGCTTTCCCTGGCCCATATATCCACAATTTTGTCAAGTATAAACTACTCCCTTCCAAATCAACATAGGAAGACAGGGAAGCTCCCCAAGTGCGTATCCACCTGGGTTGTGTAGGCAACAGGATTGCATCTCATTCATTATGTTAACAGAATTATTTTCAGTGATTTTTGTGCATTAATGCTTTAAGGCTCCCTTTAAGGGTCCAGTTCTGAATGCTCTGTCCATGCTTTTCTATTTGCAAGTAATTGTATTTCCCTGTATTGTTCTTCTTACAGTGCAGTGGCTTTTCAAAAAACCTGCTCCTTCTCATATTAATGAGATTTTAGTGTCTTCAGCTTTTCATATTTAATCAATATATAATAGGGTTTTTCATAGAAAAGTAATTTCACAAATTACTTGCCTTTTTAATGGGTGCTTTTGTTCATATTAATGTATATTGCTGAAAATTGATTTAAAAATAAGTAATAAATGAGAATAATATTAAGTAAAAAATGGAAAAAGTAACTTCTTTGAACATCAACAACAAGCTAGAATTTTAAATTTTCATAACATTTTCTCTTTAATTCAGCACTTTTTCCTTTTGGCAATTTAACACATTAAATTATTTATTTTTAGTATAAGCTTCTTTTATTAATGTCATAAGTGCTTTTACTTTCGCATATGAAAGTGATATGATTTCAAAACTAGGCCTGGTACTTTGTGTAATATCACTGACTAATCTTTTATAAAAATTTAAGAGTATAAGCTAGCATTTTTATTGCTTATTATTAAATTTATGAGTGTTCAATTTGATGGCACTTCAGCTGAAATGTAACTGAGACACATCCTCAACTGAGAATCATTTCAGTTCTGAATATGTATTGGCAAGGTCACTGCTCAATTGGAAGACTGTTTTTGATGCAGAACACCTTTAGCACTGATGCCCCTCACATTGTGGATTGTTTGATTTCTTTATGCTTTGCTGAAAGTTTCTTGGTGTAGAAGATATTAACAGTTGATATGGCTTAGACCTTTTAATTCATACATTAAATGTTTTACATTTAAATGGCAAGAAGTTTTCTGTGGGGTATGTGGGAGTTCCTTAGGGAGGAAACCATTTTGTTCTGACTCGGGCTGAGTTTTGTAGGACAAATCCCAACTCTGTTTCCTGGCTGGCCTCAGTCTCTGTTGCCTGTCGTGATTTTGAGTGCCTTGAGAGAGAGTATCTAGTTTTGTGTGGACACAAGATGCTGTGAGCCCCCTCCCTGGCTGAACTCTGCACCAAGCGGCTGCCATGCAGGACCCAGCCTTAGCTCTAATGCTGAGTGTTGCTTTGGTTTTTTAGCAGTGCCCTTTCCTGTGGTCATTCAGACAAGCAAAGCCCCTCACCAGCTCTTGACCTCTGCAGCCTCAGACAGCCAGTGGAGCCATTCACTGTTTGCCTTGATACCCTCATGGACAAAGAAGGTGTTGTTCAAACGAGAGTCTGACGTCAGCCACCTTCTGGTCAGTAAAAGATGGTTTGCCATTTTGAGTATTTGTAAGGATTGTAGCAATTCTGGAAAAACTGAATGTTGGGAATTTACTATCCAGTTAGTACGTATCTAGCTCTGTCTCTGATAATTGTGTTCATCAGCAACACCAACTAGTTTTGGGACTTCCAAAGAATTGCTGTGATGGGTACAGCTGTGTGATTGCTTTGTAAATTCTGATAGATGCTTAGTAATGAAAAGAATCTGTATAATCTGATGAACTTTGTGCATAGTGTGGGTTTTTTGTGAATTGTGATAGTCAAAAGATGAATATTTCAGTTAAGATTCTAATAATTACTTGTGGCAATAGTAGTTTTACACATTTGGACTAGAAAAAAGATTTAACTGTTGGGATAATAAAACTCCTAAACTTGAAGGTGATTGGTACCTCTAATTTTTTTTTTTTATGATTTCTTTATTTATATACTATAACTTGTTGCTGAAGTTTGTGAATTATGTTTTCATACACTATGTATATTTTTCCTCTTTCTCCATAGCCTGAAGATGTGTCCAATATGTCAGTGTCTTCTGAATTTGGAGTAACCTTTCAGAAATGTGGTATGGTAAGTTTTCTTACATTTTTCTTGTTAATTTGGAAGTTTGGACCCAAATGACCTTTAAAAAGTGGGAGTTTAATTGTGGCCATGCTGAGATTTTGGGAGTATGTTTTGTAACATTTTGATGGTATGATGGTCCTATTCTCTGAGAAGCACTGTTTTGCAATGTTGATTCAAAACAGAAATGAGTGAAATCTCTCAGGCTTCAGGGCATTTTGGATTGTGGTTGAAGTAAAAACCTGACTTTTCTAAAACTGCAAATGGGCAAATCCCAATGAACTCCAGAGAAATTATCCAAGAGGCTGGGTAGAGATAGAGACAAATTTTACAAGATGAAGTAAACCTTCTGAGATATTCCCCTGGCCCAGCTGTGTGTGCCCTACCTGAGTCAAATGTGGACTTCTTTTGAAGGATGAAGCACTGACCCCTGTGTTGCCCATTGTCTGGGCAGCCTAACACACAACTGTAGAAAAGCTATTGTGTCATAGTCTGCATATTCAGTGGGACTCACCTACAGCACCGTATTTAATGAAGAAAGGTTACATTTGATTTGTGTAAATGCTTATGAGGAGCAAAGACCTCCCTATTGTAAGAAATTTTTTAACTTCCCATTTTATTTTTATAAGACTGTTATTTTTCCCTTTTTTTCTCCTTTTTTATTTTCCCTTTCTTTGCACTGGATGAAGCATGTATGAATTTTTATAATTACAGTCAGTTCATCTTAGCTGTCTCCTGGAGAGAGAGAGTACATCCAACTTTAGGACCAATCTGAATTCAGCCACTGAAATGGTGCCTATGAGGTTAGAGGATTCAGTAACCAGTACAGAAGAGGTGACATTATAACCTTCACCAGATCAGCTGTGTAGAGAAGAATAAATATGCATCACATCTCATGAATCTAATTACCTCTAATGTTGTTATTGAAATGGCAGCATATCATGATTAATGAGGATGAACAGTGAGCATTTCAGACATAAGAAGTAGTAACACAGGATCCTCTACTCTTCTATCTCTGGATTCCCAATGTTTATACCAGAACCTCTCAGAAACAGACTTTGAAGCAGTCCCATGTTGTTTTTCTCTGCTGTTTACAACACAGCTTCACACAGGCTCGTTAAAAGCTGCAAAATAACTGCTGTAGAAGATTAAAGGTAATCTGTTGTAGATGCTAGCTTTATCAGAAAGTACTTTTGTAGTGCTATTAATTGCAAATTACTGAAAACAATGCAATTATATGTGATTGTCTTCTACCTGCAAATGCAGTTCACATTTAATTTTCCTTGGCTTACCTTGTCTTCTTCAGTCCTATTTCAAGTGAACAAATGCTTTCATGCAAATAGACAGACTGGCCATATGGTGTTCTTTAGCTGTTTTAAATAGAAAAAAGTGAATTGCAGATTTTCCTCCTCCTGCAATGAGTTACTCCTCAGAGCATGGAGATGTCGTATGATTGCTTCTTGGAGTCTGGATTTTTCCAACTGTTAACATAGAAATAGCCTTATTGAAACTTGAGATGTTTAAATTTTACCAGTATTTCCAGCACCCACTGTCTTCCTTCTTTCGAGAAATGTATTTCTTTAAGAGCTTCATTCTGTAGTATGACATGAACTTTTCTGTAACAGTACTTCACAGTGACAATAATTCTTTGCAGAGCTGAAATAAATATTAAATATAATTTCTTGTCTTCTAACACTTTTACCTGTCTTGTTTCTTAGTTTCGTAAGAATTCGTGCATTGGAGA
Organism: Certhia americana; assembly: GCA_018697195.1. Taxonomy (NCBI): domain Eukaryota; kingdom Metazoa; phylum Chordata; class Aves; order Passeriformes; family Certhiidae; genus Certhia; species Certhia americana. The sequence goes on along the minus strand of CM031860.1, from coordinate 54,089,380 downwards.
TTATCCATGATTCTATAATCTTTTTTTCTCCCTCCTTTCCTGTTTCTAGTTGTTTTAACTTATTCCTAATAAGGAAGGATCCTCCATTCCTTTCAACTTTCATGGCAATTCCTTTCTCCTGTCTTTTCTCCTGTCATTTCCATGTACTTGCTGCTCTCCCTGGTACCTGAAGTGAGATTGCTTGCTTGCAGGGGGTGATGACACACATGAAGCACTTCAGCAGCAGAGAGAAAATAGAGTAGGTGCTTCTGCATCGTCAGTGCATGCCATTGGGTTTGGTTCCTGTAGATGCCTGGCAGCCTAACCCTCTCCTCCAGATGCAAGCAGAAACATCTTCAGGCGAATTAGAGGAGCAACTTAAAGAAGATAACCAGTGGTCACTGATCACAGTGGCAGCACGGTGTAGAGGAGTTCTTTCTAGGAGCAGTCAAACCATACCTGTTACTTGATTCTCATCTGCTGATTTCAGGGGGAAAAAAATATGAATTCTTTAAACCCCTTTGCATTTGAGCTGAAGTCTGATTTCCAGTCAAAAATAAGGAATGAAAAGCATGGATTTAACATTAATGAGAAATGTGGTTTTGAGACTTTTTTTCCCTGTTTTGTTTTGGCTTTTCTTTTTAAAGCAAGCATCTAGCCTTTGTGATAGCACATGAAATGTTGAAAGGCATCTTGACTGCACCATGCCAGTTCAGAAATCAGGAGAGAGAAAATCTGACCAAAATGTAACACATTTTTAATACTTGATGGTTTTAACTCTCAGAAGTTGATGAATAACTCATGATATACAAACATATGAAACTGGTAATGGTTTCCTCAGAAACACAACTAAGCCTATTTTTATACATACATACATTTTTATACATTGTTTGCAGCTTCTAGTACAATAAATAGTTGGGAATTTTGTCACTTAAATAGAGGAATGTAGACTAAGCCATAATAATTTCATTAAGCTGTTTCTTCTTAATTCATGTAATTCTAAAACTGTGATCTGGTTCTGTGCTGAATTAGTATGAAATGCAGAGATCAATGTAAAATGAGACCATAGCTACGTGTATTGAACCCTGTGGCTACCATGAACTCTGGTGTGATATCTGAAGTCCATCACAATTCATATTTTTAGAACTCACTTTTCATGGGGACTGCTTTATTATGTTATATTTGTTAGTGTCCAGTTAGCATACACATTTCCTTAAAAGAAAGATATAAAAAGAGAAAGGTTCATCTTGAATCATAATTCTGTCAGTTAAGGGAGTATTAATTTGGTGTCATTATTTGAAACCTCATGAATCATCATGAATATACTATAGGTCACCTTATTATTATAGATCCTATAAAAGATTTAGACAATTCTGGTTTAATATGAGTTTCAGAGGAAGGCAGTTTGGAAGGTGAGAGGTCAGTAAGCAATTCTGTGCTCAGACTAATTTCATTTAGAGGGTATATTTGCTCAATAAGACTTAAGGGCTTAATGGAATAAATAAATAAAATCACATGAGCGTACATTGCTAGAGATTGGTGATTAGTGTATGACCTTCACTGCTAATTGGAAGCAGAGCCATGAACTCCCAAGTTCACTGGTGGCTCCATCTGCCCTCACGTGGGAAGGGCAAGTCGAGACAGCCAGCATCCTTCAGAGAATGGAGTTGCTATGCAAAAAAGGGAAATAGAGACCAAAACTGCATGGAGAGAAATACTTTGCAGTGAGGCAGTTTGCAAAAGAAACATCCTCATGGTACAAAGGTACAAATTTAAGAATTTTCCAAACTCTGGTTATACAGTTACAATCCAGTTTTGTGTTGTGCACAGTATCTCAGAGATAGTCAGAGTTTGTTTATGCTTCTGGTCCGTATGAGCTGGGTTTCCACCTTCTGGCTTTCTGCCACTGTCTCCAAGCAACAGCTTTACATACCAAAGATTAAAATCTCACTAAGAGTGTGACATCAAACTGAGTGTAGTTTCATTTTCAGATCACTCAGAACACCTTCAGAAAATAAGCTTACACATATAATGAAGTTTTATTTGTAATCAAAGCTATGAATTTTGCTGTTGAGATGCACATACAGCCATCTTGCACCATTAATACTAATATTTCTGTTTTCAGGTGGATGTTGAACATGACCCTCAAACTGCATACATTACACTTGTGATTAATAACACCAACACATTGCTCTCAACAAACATTACAGATCTTATCCTCCTTGACAACATCACTGGTCTACATGTTCAAAAAACCAGTGGGAATAAGACCACAGATGGCATACAGATTTACAGGAAAAGTTTCTTGCAAGGTAACAAAATCTGCAGTAGAATACCCCTGATAACACATGTCAAAGTGCATCTGTTAAAATCACAGTATTTATTTATTTATTAATTTAATTAATTAATTAATTATAGTGGTGTAAATTATTTGATTATCAGTTAATACAGGTGAAAAAGTCTGGGAAAGGCTTTAGGCTGCACTTTCCAGTTCTTTCAGTTCACTGTTAACTGTTTTGACTCCCACCTTTGAACTGCTTCCAGTCTTCCAGGCAGAGAACTGAGCCTCCTATAAAAGTTGCCATGAAAAATAAAAGAGAGTCTTTCACAATTGTATTTGTTCATTTTGGGTATTTTTAAAAACTTCTGCAAAAGGCATTTTAATCATATTTTGAGCCTTCTTTAGTCAAGTGTGGCAGCTCAGCTTGCTGAGGTGTTGAGGTGCATTGGAATTGCAAAAGGCCATGCAAACAGGGCAAATGATTCATCAGAAATGAGGCAGCTCTTCTCAGTATCTGTTCTCTCCAAACTGAACATATTATCAAGTTAAAGCAAGTAATAGAGAAATGAACCTCTTTCAGTTGTGAAGTCAGTTTGTTCCTTTTCTAATTGGTATCAATTCAATCAGTGCAGACACATTAAATTTTGTCTTTCTTGATTTCTTCATCTCCTTTTTTCTAATCACAAACATGTCAAAAAAATTAGCAGCTTGCTTTTGGGAGTCACGATATTTTTCCAGAACTTCAGAAGTGTTCACTGATTTCTTTTTATGATAAAAGTATCTCCGGTTATGATAGTTTTATGGTGAAAGATTTCCACATAGAAAAGGGAAATAAGTACACTTGGGGCTACTGTCTGATTGCAGTTGGATAGCTAAACTCCATTTCTGCTAATACCAGTGTGAGCAGTGGTACTGATTGCAGGACTGGTCTTTTTGGAAATGTCAAGGCATTGCTGGCTTTCCACAGAGATTTCCTGGAAACAATTATCCCTGAGAAAGAATAGAAAAATGGCTTGCATATCTGATCTAGTAAGCCAAGTTGGAGCTGATACATAATTAATTTATAATCACTGAATCAACTGGAGTTTGAAGCTAGCTTTTCCAGACAAAGCAGTGTGAAAAGTACTGAAGTGGAAGAAATTCCAGCAGACTATATTTCTGCATAGTTTGAGGTTAGGTCATTACTAAATTAGTCCCGAAGTGAGCCCATACCTTGCCACTAGGGCTGGACAGAAATACTCTGTCTACACTGGCCTATGTACTGTCATGCTCAATATTGGCTGTAATAATTTTTCTGTACTTCAGTGCATTGTGAATCAAAATTCACCTGAAATCTGTCAGATTTCTCTTTGGTTTCATCAAGGAGAGAATCAATAATTTAGAGGTTAAAATGTAGGCAGTCCATTTAATAATAAAAATTATTTTAAAGTAATCCTATGTAGCGTGTTGGTATCAAAAAATAATGCTTTTGGGTAGGTCGGGGCATCATTTAATGCAGTTTCCAGATCCTGGGTTGAATTTGCTTGCATTCTTAGAGGCAGCAGATATGAAGGACGTTGCTGAGCTCAAGTGGCCATGAACTGTCTGCTCTGGTTGTGTGACATCTGCTGTGTCAAAAAGGAAAAGCTCCAGTGCTGTCCCAAGCCTTTCCCTGGTTCCCCAGGGACCTTTGAGAAATTTTCATGGAACAGAGAAAATCTATCCATATTCTTTTTTTAATAGGTGGAGAACACTTTGCAGTCAACTACTCTGCACTTCTTGATGCAGAAGAAATGTGGCATGGCAGGGTCCTGATGCTGCCCGCAAAGCTAACATTCAGGAGTTCATCACAGGTGTTTCATTCACAATTTTATTCTGCTCTTCACAATTTTTGTAAATGAATCAGACTCCAAGGTGGTTCTTGCCTGCCTAATCAATGAAGACATCGTGTAATGAAATTAAATTCTTAGGCTCTGATTGTTTGCCATGAATTTATAAATGCATTAATTATTCTTCATAGCTGAAGAAGTCCTAGACCTCCTTAAGTAAAGTATTTTTGTGTGTTGTCTTGTAGCCTTTCTTTATACTTTAAATATTTTTCTCCAGTTTATTAATCTGTCCTGGAAATAAGTGTCCCACATACATGTGTATTCCTGAAGTCTAAGAGAGATTGAAAATTTTGCCATATTTTAATAATAAAATAATTTAATTTAAAAACAAGTGGCAGCAAAAGAAAAATTCATTGCTCATAAGAAAGATCTCTTTAGTATAAGAGTTCTCTGGGTCTGAAAGATTTTTCAAGAAACTGAGAAATCTCCATTCTTGCTGATTTTTGAGAACCCGGTTGCATCAGGCTCTGAAACGACTGGTCAATGCTGGAATTAGCCTGGCTTTGAGTAGGAGACAGGACAAGTGGTTTCTGCCAAAGTAAAATTTTTCAATTCTTATAACCTGCAGATGTATTTTCATTTCAATTACCCTTCTCCTTGGTTTTGGAGGAAAAAATGTTACATATGTACAGGAGTGGTGGAGAGGAAAACTTAAAAAATCAGGGCATGGTAGAAGTAGGGAGTTATGTACTGATTGTGGTTCTTGTTCTGTGCATTCTCAGCCAACCCAGATTTTATAGGCAAAGGAAAATGTAGTACTTTGTGCATTGGGGTATGGGGAGTGTGTCCCACAGAGCAGCTTCTTCCATGTCTTTTAGTGTTACCCCTAAGTACACTGCATTTTCCTATCAGATTTATTTCAGCTTTACGCTTCATGAGAAAGGTATCTAATCTTCTAAGGAGAGGTTTTTCTAGAGACTCTAGGCTGTTTGCCAGTGGATTTTGGTTTTTTTTTAATATGGATAATTTTTTGTATCTCTCTCAGAATAAAACACATCTCATATCGTTGACAGCATCATTTACCATAACGGAAGAAGAAAAGACCAAGGTAAATTCTATGATTTGGCTCTCCTGCTTATACTTCTGGATAATCTAAAGTAAATCCTAGGAGCTAAGGCTGTATTTGCTGTATTTTTGTACTTGTGTCTCATCACTCAGCTATTGACTAGTAATCATACACAAGTTCTGCCTTCTCAGATTTTAAGAAGAAGAAAACAGGGCTTCAAGGACTTTTTAAGAGGTCTTTTTTGTCTTAAACCAGCAATATTTAGTATGGAAAATCTAAAAATGCCATTATGCACCTTGCCATGTTCTTTTGTTTGAAGAATCATCCAGGCACAGGAAACTGTGATGATGAGTATCATCACTGCTGCTGCTGTGCCTAACCCCCAGGAGAGAGCTTTTTGTTTTCCCAAAAGGGTAAAGGCATCCTCCACCTGCTGAGGAAAAGTTTCTGGATGATGCTGATTCTCAAGCCTGAGAAATAAAACTGCAGGAAGAGTGGCATAGTTTATGCTTTCGTTTTTTAACTAGTCATGCTTCCAGTATGACTTTCTGTTCTTGGCTTCTGAAGTAATTCTGAAAAGCAGTTTTTAACAGGCCTAATAAACCTTCAAAATTACATTGATTGCAGTAGTATTATTCTTCTAGATAGTATTTTTATAATATTTTTATTAAAAACTCTACTTCATCCATCAGTTTCATTGCTAGGCTGCTGTTGCAAGGGGTTGTTTTTAAAGAAGCTGTGGCTTGGTTGGCAAGAGTACTGGCATTATTTATGTTCAGACAGAAGCAGTTTGTTTCACCATAGAACATTTTTGCCATGGCTGCGCATGTGGATAGGGCTTGCCTGAATATTTCCTGAGGACTAAACTACTCATTTCTTCTATGGACCTGGTCCATGAGTTTCTCTCTGCCTTTAGAATAAGTAATCTGTTTGGCGATTGGGCACAGGGACCTCTTGTTCCACTACTCTCTTCTGCTGGGGATGTCTGCCTTCTCAGTTTTTATTATTGTAATAGATACAATGTCCAGATGTGGCTTTCTTGTAATTGAAGATCAAGGGCCCATTCTGTTATTTGAAGCAATGATTAAACATGATACGAAGTCAAACTATACATAAGCTAGAGAACTCATTGTCCCTGGATAAAGATCTAGTAATATTTAAAAGGATTAGACATTTGTATAGCTAAGAATTACAAACGGACTTACCATGGATCTATTTTTTGGAAACTCTTCGAGGTGTAAACCATGAAGTAGCTGGCTGGGTTAGAAAAATAACTTCATGAATGTTTTTTGTAAAATTCGGTGTGATTCAATCTGCAGCAGTTACTGATGTCTTAAGCCAAGTCTTTAAGCTACATTGGTCTCTACTGACCATGAAAATTTCTGCAATCTGTTACTATACATAAAACCTTTTTAGTGTGCTTATTATTTTTTCCAATTTGAACTTGATAGTTAGACCTCAAAAAGTTCTTGTGAACTATTCTGTTGGTAGGTAAAATTAGCCCAGCTGCATTTGAACATAGTAAATGAACAGGCTTTGTAACTAAAACGTGTGGCAAAGATGTGTGGAAAATACCATAAATTTTTAAAAATAAAGCTTAAAAATTATGTAACACATCATGTTTCACATGCATAATATTTGACTTTGGGCTGTGGCCAAGCATAAGGTGTTATGGAGTGAAACCAGTTTGTGCAAGGAAATTAGGATTAGCTGGAGAAAGTGTGATGTATTTTATTTCATTCATATTGTCAGCTGTTATAAATGCTCTCTGTCTCAGATTTATTTATTAAAAATAATTATTTAAGCCTGTTCATGGGTATGTTAAAGCCAATGCACATATGTGACTAAGTGGACAGTAGATGTTGACTTTGGGAATGACAAGTGAAGAATTAATTGCATAGTCATGACAGTGTCATGCTACATTGGTCCCATCAGCTTCACATGATTTGCCAGCACTTAGATACTATGCTGTTGTTTAACGTTTTACAAACCCTGTGGATTTCTCTTCCATGCCACTGGAGGAAAGTGGTTGGTTACCTGGAACAAAGTAATTTTGTGGGTTATGAAATAAATATGGGGGTTGCTCATGTGAGTGTCCGTGCCAGATGTCATCCCACAGTGCTTCAGGGCCTGTGAGTACTTATGTGCCTCTGCCCTTGGCTGTGCAAGTTTGATGCTGAATGGGACACTGATGAAAAGGGAAGTTCTCCCATCTAATCATGTTGCATGGGAGAGATGATAATTTCTTTACACGGATTTTTATGAGTCTTGCTTCCCTCAGCATTATGCAAAGCAGTGGGAGCACATCAGTTCTTGAAAGAAACTTGGGCCTGTAGTGCCTCTTCCCACTGTTGGGATGGCTTTAGAGGTTCACATAAGGAATGGCTTTTGTGGCTTACTGATGTGTCTGTGGTTTGAAGGATAATCTTCAGGGCTAATACTGGTCTTGACTCGAGCCAGGGCTCTGGCACCTCTCCTGCATCTTCCACTGTGGTGCTTTCAGATGGCATTAAGCACCTGCTGTGTTCTGCTTGGACTGACAGCCCTCCAATGATGTGGGCTGTCCTTCCCGAGCCCATTTTCTTTAAATATAAAAGCACAGACAAAACTGCCTGTCCTTATGCAGACTGTCTCTCCCACCATGGGTCTCACCTTTTACTTAGAAAGCACAAAGTCATTCTGTAGCCAGTGCTTTTTTTTTCCCCAAAACTTAAGCAACTTCCTTCCAGATTTGCTGCATCCATAGCCTCACCTTGCTTTCCCTAGAAGTCTAGAGAGATCCTAAATTACACAGAATTCCTGGAAATTAGAGAAATGCAAGTGGGTTCAGACAAAACGAAGAAGTGGTTTCCAACCAGCATTTTTTCCCTAAGTATTATCTATGGCATCTCCTGTTCCCTGAAAGTGAAGGGATCTCAGTCAGAATCCTGATGTGAGAGAGGTCTTAAATTGCAATAAATGATTTTCAAATTGTAGGCCATGTTTGAATATTGTTTCCTGTGCAGAATTACCATTGACTCTCTGGAATGCTGTCAGGTTTCTGCTCCAAGAAAAAAGCCAAACCCAGCTTGCGAGCAGCATGTTAATTATTTACCATTCCTAGCCCCAGCAGAATGATCAACTCATCATGTTAGTGGTGAAACATTATACTAATAGCTGTGCTATGTTTTTCATTGAAAGATCTCATAGAACTAAACAAACACTGAATTAACTTTTGCTGCATAGAGCATGAAGTAAAACTTAATTTTTAATGCAATTCAATTTAAAGATTAAGTTAAGACTTAAAGTGAAAAGTTTACAGACTTATCTGGTCATGGTTCCAGTGCTCCTGCCAGCCTTTTCTGACTCAGGCTAGTGCAGAAGCTGCAAGGTTGCACACAGATTGGGTGGGTGTCAGTTGCATGTTTATTCTGAACTCACATTGGTAATTTTTCCCTATGGTGTTTGCTCAGTTTCATTGAATCAAGAAATGGCCATTAATTCAAGTAAACAACATGTGACTGACTTTCCAGAGTCTATGAGCAACATCAAATGCCAGCAATTTCAGTGAGACTGCTTAGAAGAGTAGCAACTTTGGAAAACAGGCTATTAATTATAGGTGCCTGAAAGTCACAGCAAAAATATTCAATCTGTGGACTTCTCTTGCTTGAATTACACAGGAATTTTGACAAGCTGAACATAGCAAACTGTGCTGACTTGGAAACCTATAGAAAATACACACTTGTTTCAAAATATTCATCAAGATATAGTAATAACATGATGAGAAATCCTGAAGTTGTGGGAAACCATTTAAAAATAATTTACTGTTTGCTTACAGTAACAGTCTTTGAATTACAGTTATGATCTGATCTTTATATGTATTTAGAATAACATTTTAATTGAATGATATTTTAATTTCAGATTTTATACAGCCGTGCCATCAGTGCTTCAGGGTTCTTCATTGCTTTTTTTGTTTCTCTTGTGTTGACATGTGGTGTCTTTTTCATCATTTACCGAACCCAAATATTAAAATGGAGTTTCTGTAGTAAAAACCAGGTAAGTTGTACTGCCTGTCAGGGTAGGTTGTTTAATTTTTTTCACTGGTCATATGTGATGATATAACTTGCTCACTAAGATTGTCTGAAGAGTTTTTGAAGAGGAAGAAAAAGCCACCAAGTGACAGATTTGGCTCATAGATAATGTACTCTCTACAGCCTCTAAACTTTAGTGCAGTCAGATTTAGAGGTAAGGGTATGAATGATACTCTGATCAAAAAAACTGCTGTCAGTACCTCAGTGTTGGCTCTAGATCAGAGGGGGAATTACCCTTTGCCTATTTGTTTCTTTCCATATTCCTCTCTTCCTCCCCTCTGTCCTTCAGGATTAGAAGCAGGTTGTCTCTGGGTTATAGTAAGTTGCCAAGGGAGTATACAACTTATCTTGAACAGTAACTTTTTTTCTGATTATCAGGAATAGTGATTTGAATTTTGGTCTTAGTTTCTTCAATGTGCAATAGTATCTTCAGTTTGAAGAAAGTATTTCAGTATATATTGGACCGGAGAAAGAAAATACAGAATCTGATAAATATTAATCAAGTTGGTGCAATTCCAGCCATTCCTTCTATGAATTATTTTTGTATGTGAGAATGCTACAGTGATTTGAGCAGTCCTAAGAGAGGTTTGCTGAGAGGTTTGAACCCCTTGGGTGCCGAAAGGATGGTGGATCTCTCATCCCTCTGGACTGACTAGAGTAGCTCACAAATTGCTTACAGTCTTTCTGTGGTTAAAAATTACACCATCAGTAACTTTTACTTATTTTAGGTCTGAAAAATGAATCTCTTTAAATGTAAAGGATGTGACTTGTTTCTTTTTACAAAAGAAATAGTAATAATGAATTAGTTAAAAAAAGGTCCAGCTTGGTCTAACGTTAGACCATGTAAATACCCCATGTGGGGTTTTTACACAATATTATTAGCCCTGAGTCTGAAATCTCTGTGAACTGAGTCAGTTCCATCATGGATAGGATTAGGTTTTCCATGTTACTCACCTCATGCTGTAATGTTGCTATATGTAGTCTGTATACCACGGCAGTTTTTAAAAGAATTACCTGGAAAGTTTGAAGTGGAAGACAGCTTCCTAGATGACTTTCACAAATGTTCTGTGTTCTCCATTTCTTCATTTGTATTCCAGATCAGTTATATACTAAAAAAGATCAGTCTGAAATAAAAGTAATATATTTGATTTCAGATACCTCTCTGAATTGCACAACCTCTTAGTACTCTTTCCAGTTTTACAGTTTGATGATAAGTACAAACCTTCTCACCGAGTTAAACTGCAATAAAATTAGATCACACTCATTATACACTTCTTTGTAAAGTTTGCCACTTTTTCTCCCTTTTTCTTTTTCAGGAGGTACAGCCTGATTTCAGCCAAAATCACAAACTGGAGCATTCTCAATTTAATTCAGGAGATCTCTTTAGTGAAGATATAATTTTGAATGACCAAATCATTGATATTCTGTCCTTTGAAGAACCTGGGAACATGCTTCAGTCTTTAGAAGAGTAAGAATTCACTGCTATTACATTACATTTATTTTTTTATCATCGTATTATCAGCCAAACCTTTGAATGTTTTGAGTGTCTCCACTTTTTTTAATAGTGTCTGTTTACATATTACTGCACTAGCCTAGGTTTTTGAACTGTTCTAAACAATCATCTCTGGGAATGGAAAGCCATCATATTTCATATTGATTCACTTGTAGAAGTCATAACTCCATCTAGGCCTTAGGCATGCAAGTTTTCCAACCCAAATAAACACCTTTCTTTTTCTCTCTGTGGTTCACTACATGAAGGGAAACTTCTTAGTGTGCAAGAAAATACTGAAAAAACTTCTTATTGTGCAAGAAAATAGTATTCTACTATTGCTTAACACATTCTGCTTTCAAAAGGGTGGCTTTTGTCCTAGAAAAGAGAGCCCCTGCTGAGTGCCAGCATTACTGTTCAGCAGTGTATTTTGAAAACAGCTGGATCAGAGTCTAAGTTTGTAGTGCTGCCAGAAAGATTCCATGTATCTGTGATTGGTGGGACCACTTGCTAAACCACATACACTCCTGATACTGTTGAAAGGCTTTTTGACAGAAACATGCCACTGTTGAAGGTCATCTGTTCTTCAGCTGAATTTTATAAAAAAGGTCTTATGTGAGGATGGGCAGATGTTGTTTATGCAGTCTTACCTCCTGGTAAGTGAGGTTAAAGGCAGTATTATGCAACTATGAAATCTGTAGAAGCTGAAAAGTTACAGGACCATAGGTAGAATTTTCTTTCTTATAGGGTAACATTATTATTTTTTCCCTTTCCCTGATAATTATAAATTGCACATTGGTCCTTGCATAACAACTCAGGCTTTGCAAAGGCTTATCCTGAAAATAATTTTGTGAATATTAAGAAGAACAGGATCAAACATTTTTTTAAATTCACTCTAGAATTATTTTAGGGATAGTTAGTATCTAGTTAGGTTGAAAAAAATTGCTGGACTATATTCAAAACCATTATGGATAGAAAGGTAAACATTCTTGCAAACCTTTGGAAAGGTTTATTTGTACAACAACAGGTTTATTTCTAAACCTATAAAACAGGATTTATATTTTAGTTTGGATGTGAGTCCAGGGACTGAAGTTTTTTAATGTTTTTACAAATTCAGTGCGTATGTCTCTTGCTTCCTTTTCTTTCCTCAGTTTCTATTTTCTTTACCTCTAAAGAGGTATAGTGTTGCTGTGAATGAAGTAGATGCCCATTAGTCAACACTCACTAACCTGCTTCACCTTCTAAGCTATATTTTCCTTTTTCCAGGGTAAGGATAGTTAGGTAGACCACGAAGGTATCCAGAGTTAGAGTGATTCCTGTGTGGGCATGATGAAAGAGGATTGAAAGGGTAATAGGCATTTTCAGCCAAGCAACATCATCTTACTTGTATGCTAGCTTGGTAATTCCTTCTGCACGTTTTGGTACAGGTATGTTTCATTTTTTTGTCTGTGTGACACACATACAAACTTGCCAGCTTAATTGCTAACAACCTTTTCATTGCACTATCATGGTTGGAATCATTCTGGTCTTTCAGATACAAACAAGAAATATATTCTGAAAAGTAAGAGCCACATGTTGTTTTCTTCTTTGCAACATAAAGCTGTTCTTTTAAGAAAGTGACAATGCCAAGTCGTTTAGGAAATACATCAGGAGCATGTGTTTAATATTTATGAACAGGAACAGCTTTGGAGTATAGACAGTTTGCAGTGTCAGTAGGATAGGCTAGAGAACAAAACATACTTTTAATGTTTCATAAGGAAGCTTCTTGGTTACTCATTTTGTGAATTTTGTCTTAATAAGTCATGTCCTTGATGTACATTATGCAGCAAAATAGCTTGGCTTTTATTCTCAGTAGGTTCCTTTCTGTGTATATTATTGAATATCGTCCTCTGGGCAGTGAATACTAATGAGGGGAAGCTATATGATTTGGATATTTGATGTGCACACTAGAAGATTATATTCAAAAATGTTGTGGATTTCTTTTTCTATATGTCTGCAGGAGAATATAAAAAAAGCTGAGCAATATGGGGTTTTCTCCAGTGTGATGGAGCTTGACCATGCTCATAGTCTCAAAAGATACAGATATGTTAAAGGGACCTTAATTTCTTTAAATGGCTTTTCACTACTACACCTTTTCTTTTTAATCTTCATTTTGTACAGCAGTGCTTCCTTGAGTTTGTCAAGGCCTAGCTGAATTTGAACCTGCTTGCTGATATACAATATGTACTGCCCATTATTTTGGTAAATGAGTAAGTCATATGTATACATTGCAGCTGATTTTTCCCTGTGGTAGACGACACTGAGGCCAAGGTATTAGAAAACAGGATCAAACTGTCTCCAAAATTTTGACAGAAAAATAAAAACAATTTACCATGATGTTAGAAGTTCACTTTTTCTTTTAAAGTCTAAGTTTCTTGCTATACATGCCAGTTTGATTTGCTGTGGAGCCAAAGTTCTATTTTTCTAAACCCTGAACTTAAACGGAAAGTAAGAGTCATAGAATCTTAAGGGATTGGAAGGGACCTTAGAGATTCTGTAGTCCCAACCACAAAAGCAAGGACACTTCCCACCAGACCAGGCTGCTCAAGGCCTTATCCAGCCTGGCTTTGAGCACTGCCAGGGATGGGGTATAAATGGTCATGTTGTCATAGCACCTAGGCTTGAATATTCCTACACAGAAAATGGTGAGAAATAGTTACATGGTTATTACAAAAAAAAAAAAAAAAAAATCTGTTTTTCATGACTTGGAAAGAGCGTAATTAAAATTTTGAAATTTTTGAAGAGATAGCATTTTCAGTACTCTCTTTTTGTGAAATGTGTGCAATGCAGGAGTATAACTATAAATAATAATCATGTTGATAGAAGATGCAGTGAATGGTCAGAGTATAAACTCCAAACCCTGCATTTGTAGTTCTGTGTTATGAATGCTGCTAGAAAGTTAACAAGTGTGTAATCTCTACTATTTTTTTTCAAATGAGCTCAAATGCTTAATATATGATAGGAGCCTGTAGGACTTGGGAGCTGAAAATAACAAGTAATTTGAAACTGATGAATATGTATCTTTTTTCAACTTAAAAAAGTCACTTTTCTTTGATGTTGGCTTATTGTGAAGTGTTTAGAATTGTAAGGGTCATTTCTGCTGTCTACCTGGAGTAATTTATCTCATCCAGAAGAGAGTCTCCTTTTGAGAGTTGTGCTGTTCCTGATGCTTTATTCCTGATGCTTTATTTATATAATTTTTAATGAAGATTGATATCTCCTACCATTTCTGTCGTCTGAACACTCACCCTGCCTGGATAGATCAGAAGAATCTGAGGTGATCATAGCAGAGCTGGAAGCTCCTCAGGCACTAATGCATAATGAATATAGTAATAGTACTTATTTATTATTTTCTTAGTATCCAGGCTGAAGTTGGTGTTTTTGAAATCAGTGGCGAAATGTGTAATGACTTCACCAGAAGCAGAATTGGAATCTTTCATACACTCTTTTTGTATAGTCGAAATAGTGAAATAATCATTTTCTGAACTCTGCTGCAACAGCAGTATTGTAGGTAGATGTATTTTTAAAACTGATATTCTGAAGATCACTGATTTATCATAGTTCTTATTTTCTGCAAGAATTGCAGAGGTTCTCAGTCTCTGAAATTCTGTATTTTGAAAATGTTTTCTAAACAGATAATTGTAAGACTTGAAATATATATTTCTTTATATTGCTGTGGAGAGTTAAAGGAATTTGATAGGTGAAACTGCTGCCAGATCTAATGCTTAGACTTGCTCTCAGGTTTCAGTGAATCTTTGTTTTCTGAACAGCTTCTGGTCTCTCAGTTCAATTTATCATCTTTTCCAGTTTTTAACTTAATTATTATTTCTTGGTTATATACAAGAATCCTGGTTTTGGTTTTGTCAGCATTCTGATTTCTTGAAAGCTAAACTCAACCTGTGATTCATCCATGTGAAAGCATCCTTAGATATTCCTCCTAAGGTACATCCTTAGATGTCCCTTTCTTAGCAATTTCATTTACTGATCTGATGTCTTGTATTCTCTGTAGGCTGCTGCATGAGCTGTGCTGAGTTCACATTTGGCTGTGTAAGTGTCACAGCACTGATGGATGAACTCCCCCAGTTCAGAGCTGGCTGCAGGCCAGTACAGCTGCTGATGTAAAACAGAGCATCTTCAGACCTGTGCTAACATGGGAAAGGCAGCACATCCCACTCTGGCACAGGAGGCTGAAGAATTTGGGCTTGGGCACTCAGGAGCTGTTGTTGGGTGTTCAGACCTCATGCAATTGCCTCTGCTTCTACTTTAGTACAGTTTGACTCCCCTGCGGAGGTTTGTGCCTTGTACTGCAGCTGTGTAAATCCCTGCCCTGAAGTGTTTACAGTCTCTGTTGAGACTGGACCCAGCAGAAGAGCATGGAATGCAAAGGAAGGAAAAAAGGAGGGAGGTGTGTAAGGGAGGAAGGTATGGGGCTGCACAGAGGGGTCACATTGACATGGTACTTTAGAAAACCACCAACAAAACACAACTAAATGACAAAAAAACGAGAAAAAACAAAATGCAGCCCAACTTATTGATACTGTATTACTAACCCCTCAATAAATGGATAATTGGTGAAATATACCACATCAGCAGCTTTTGAAGACCTCTAATGCCCATTATGATCAAATTGACTTTCTTTGCTTAGTGGCTTACTGTGACTAAAGCCAGCCCTGCAGGAACTGGTTTCTTTGTGATTCTTCTTGTCTGGCTCTTTCTCCATCTTCCCTCTTGAAGTGTGATAAGGCAACATGGACCATAATGCCTGGATGTTGTCCTCCTTTTCCTTACTCCCTGCAGCTGTCCCATTGTCACTTTGCCTGTGGGTACAGGACAAGTGCTGCTCTGGCTGTAACAGTGGGTACCACTGGGCAGAACTGCTTGTCTGTCTGTCTGTCTGTCCTTCCCTCTTTCCATTCCCCTCTCCATCAGGAGTTGGTGCAGCTGCTGTGCCTTGGGGCTGTGAGTCACTGCTGGAGACAAAGTGTCCACAAATGACTCTAAATTACTTAATTGCATGCTTTTCAGGAGCCTTGTGTATTTGAAGCAATACTTTTACAGAAACAGCTATCATGCAGCTTTGTAATATGTGTGCTACTAATTGGCTTCCATTGGTACAGGAGAGATGATCCTTCTGAGAATGACAGACTTTTCTGTTTTGATGGGAAAACATCACCGAAGGGGAATTTGCTTAATGCATCTCTCCCCTTTAGACTTCAGAAAGTTGTCACTGTAGTTTCTTGTCTTTATAAATTCAGAATTAGTTTGAAAAATGTGTTTGAAAGCCGTTAGTTATTTTTAGGACTGTTAAATTCAGCAGCTGTTAGTTCTCCTGTTCAAAAATTCTCAGTGTGGGCATGTAAGTTGAATAATAAGACTTTAAGACACAATTACTTGGTCATCAATGAGAGGTTTCCTTTTTTTGTAGTGTGTTGTGTTGTTGGGTTTTTTTGGTGTTGGGTTTTTTTGTTGTTGTTGTTGTTGTTGTTGTTTTCTTGGGTGTTTTTGTTTGTTTGTTTGTTGGGGTTCTTTTAAAATTAACTATAATTGCTTTCCTGACCCCAGCTGCTTTTCTGTATTCTTTCATTAGGTCTGTGGAGGACATCAGTTGCTCAGGCACTCTACTCTCTCTGCTTCTCTGTGTTTGGCATCTGGGATTCTCCCCTTCCAGATCTCTCTGACAGATTTTTAAAACCTCTTTCTCTTCAAGTGAGTGAAAAAGCTTTACACTTGCTGTTTGAAGTTTCATTTTCTGTGTGTCTGTTCACCTTTCCTTACCCCACCCTTTTGTGCCACTTGCCTTCTGTACTGTCCTCATCATTTCTCTGCATGCTTTGTCCAACAAAAGCTTTCATCTTTTTCATCAATAGGTTGCCATCAGCTACCTGTACTTCATTAGCTTTCATGTTTCTATGATGCTGAATATGCTCAGGAAGTGAGGCAAGACCTTTTAAACATCAATTGCTGTAAAAGGCAGAGTGCAGAGCATTTAAAGCAAATTATTAAATGTACCTTGGCTTCAGGAGACACAGTGTCAGGCTAGAATTTTCTTTCCCTATGTGATATGAAACATTTAATCTGGTTGATTGTAAACATCGTTCTTCTGGGGGACTTTAATTAAACCAAATTAAAGTATTTGGTTTATTATATGTACAGGAATCCTGTGTTTTACTGACTGTTGATGTGATGCAGCATGTGAGGGGTGCCCTCAACTTCTCTGTTTTGAGTAAAGAGCTTGAAGCTAGGTTTCTGATGTGTGTGATGAGCTTGTCTCATTTCTGCTATGTGAAGATCATGGACCAGAAGTAGAGCACATCACATGGAAAGGAGCTTTCAAGTTTTTGGAGACTTTTCTTCAGCTGCCACTGCCAAAAGGTGATGGTGTGGCTGCTGTCTTCGAAGATGTGACCTGTGAGAGCTGTGGCTTGTAATTACTTTTTTCTCTGCTGGTTACCTTTAGTTTGGTGGAACAGTTCATAAACTTCTCTTCCATTGCCACCTTCACCAATGTGCTGTCAGGAAAATGAAAAGTGTGAGTTGCAGGTTAAATACACCTGAGATCTTAGGAGCCTCATTGTTTACTTGCTGTCACGCCAACATCAGGTGATTATTATCATTGCTCCCCCTGCTTTTCTGTATGATGTGGAGTTACTGGGGTACTGTAGTTCTTGAGGGTGAGAAAGAGCATGGGAATCTTGCTCAAAAAGGAATCAGGTTGAGTCTATAATGACTTGCAGCAAGTAGGAAAAAGTGCTGTGGGAGGACTGAGGGAAAGATAGTAGGAAATTTTCTGATAGTGTTTCATTTTGCTTTTCATTTTTGGGATCACTGATGAAGAGTGGATAAGTAACAGGGATGTGGGTAAGGAATTGCATTAATCTTCTTTGAAGCATGCTTTAAAAAAACACTGTATTTGTAATAAGGAATAAGTTATGTGTTATGAACTATGTAACAATGTGGTAGAACTGTGAAGTGTTAATTTCCAGGGAGAGAGATGAGGAATTCAGTCTTTCACATCTCAGTGAGAAAGGGTTAGTAGGTGCTGGGGTGACCATCTATCATTGCATGCTTGAAGAACAGAAAAATAATAAGGAACTTGTTGTTCTGTCAAACAGAGAGTTGAAAGTTGTAACTAATAAAATTCTGAGGGTAGGATTGCCATTTTTTTGAGAAATTATGTGACAGAGCAATTGATTAAAATGTTTAGTTCTTTGTTAGGAGATGCTTGAAAACCAGGATGTTTCTCACAGAAGACAGATATGCTTTAATTAAATTAGAACTGCAGAAATAAAAGCAGGAAGTAAAACAGAAAAATAAATCTGGTGGCTTGGATTTTGCTGGCTAATAATGAATTAGTGAATCTATGAAGGAAAGCCTCCTACCATTGCCGTACAGTCATTAGAGAAATATTATAGCATAAATCTCCCATTCTATGAATCCTTTCTTTTGTTTAGGTACATTTACACAACTCTGAAACGCTTCTTTTTTTCAAGTTGTCACAAACAGCTTGATAATAACTGGCTGTGCCAGCAAAAGTCCTGAGGCTATAAACAAAGTGATTTAAGAGAAAACACACATCTGTATCTTCTGTGTTGCTTCAGCATCCTGTTACCTTGATCCTGCCATCACCTGCCCTCTGTCCTGGAGTAAGGACTCTCCCCAGGAATTAGTGTCCTGAGGTATTTTCCCATGAAGGTGAATGTTACCCAAGAGAGCTGTGTACATCCAGCTGCAGTGTCTGTCTGTAGACAGGACAGAGAAGCTGGATGCTTGTTTTGCCTTGGGGATATTATAGCAAATATTAGCTCTTAGAGGATCTTGAGATTACTGTAAGCAATGTTTCAGGCTCATGGTGCATCATTTGCAGGAATTTCTCTTCCTGAATATAAGGAAGAAGGGGGTAAAATGGAGGAGGTTTAGTATCTGCAGCCAGCCAGCCAGCCCTGCAGCAGATCACCAGGATGAGCAGCACAGCCATCACCAGTGTGTTTCTGTGGTTTCAAGAACATGCAACAAAAAATCAGTCTGTGGTGGATGATTACATTTCAAAGCTACTCTCCCAAATATTTCAAGTATTTGAGTCATTGTAAGAGAACAATTCCATCTCATCAATTTCAAGATGGGGAGAATATATCTCTTGTGCTATCAGGGAGGCAGTGATGATATGTCAGTGGCTTACTTTTAATTAAACTTTGCTTACATAAGGAAAGGAGAGTTTGACAAAAAAAGCAAAGTGTTTCTAGATTTGCATGCCTTCATTTACGATTCTGAATGTAATATCATTCTACTCTCCTGCAAGTCTTACCAAGATCTTTGCTATGGATTTGAAATTTATTCTGAGATTTTTCTGTGGAAAAATTAGACTAATAATTTAGCCTAAGCAAAAGTATGAATGGGTTTAATCTCCTGAAAGTATGTTTTGTTAGTCACATAGAAATTCATTTATACATGATCCATGCACAGAAGAATACAGTGTTGTGTATTCATTTGTAATTTGACATGCAGGAGCAAAACCCACAGAATTTTCCAGTGTGGAATTGACTTCAGGTGTAGAATTTAGAGTAGTTACATTATATATGAAATTAGAATAATTATAATTATAATTAAACTTTAAAGAAAAATGAGAATTTATTTTTATACAACATGACATACTGCATTTTCTAAAAGCTCTTGTATTTCCATCTGGTTTTAGTCTCTTTTCTAGGACTCTATTAATGTTCATGAGAGAAGGATCCCAACTATTTTATTTGTATCAGCATGTAATTGAAACTGTCCCCTCTTCCCTGCAGAGAAGGGAGTACACCAGCCAAGAATATGAAACAGTGATGTATCAATCTAGATGGGTCAGTGAGTTTAGAACTATTTAATGAAGTCAGTAAAATGTATAGTCTATTCAGGAGCCCATTTGATGTGTTTCCCAACAGAGATTGTGGGGTTTGGGGTTTCTTTGGGGGGTGGGGTTCAGACATTTCTCTTGGCTTTTATCTGAGGGATTGTTTTGAGTATTAGTAAAGAAAAGATTTTTCTTCTGTCTGAAATGGAAATGGAAATATCATTAAAGTTGCTGTAGTAGAAGTTGACTCACCCTGCTGTTTAATGAATGATTACTATCATGATTAATAAACTCATATATACTGTGATGCTCTTGCACATCTCTGTCATTTCATTACCAATTATCGAGAGAATCTAGATGCAATCTAGATACAAGGATCATGTTTTCTGACAGAAACTTCCCCTGATCTGCTATTTCTAACAGTCCTGATTACTTTTGTACAGTTTGGAGGTTGCCAGCCTGACACGGGCAGATGCTGATCTCGAGGCCAGTCGAATGCAGATCTGTAAAGAAGTGATTGCTATGATGTTGAAGAACATGGTCTTAAATCACAGCCTCTTTCCTCATGTGGAGAAGAAGATAAGTTCAGTTTTCCAAAAGCAGTTTCTTGCAATGGAGAAAGAGATTCAAGAGGAGTATGAAAGGAAGATGGTGGCTTTAACAGCCGAATGTAATCTGGAAACAAGAAAGACAATGGAGGCTCAATACCAAAAAGCAAGAGCTGCAAATGAAGAGGCTGAGGAATTAATTAAGAAAATTAATGAAAAGGTAAATCTGGTTTTAAATCAATTTTTAAATCAATAATGCAAGATATTTTGCATTATATGTAGTTTTATGGGGATGGTTTAGAACAGCTTAGTTATCCTCCTAGAAGAGTAAAGATAAAGACCTACAAATAAATATGTTCAAAAATTCAGATGTCATAATTAGGGTAGTCGTTATTAAGAAATTGTGTTTAATTGATCAGAAAATGAATTTTTCTCAAGAGAATCTGTGACATCTGAAAACAAAGGGTTGTCATTACCCTGTTTCTTTTGGGGTTTTTTATAATCACTTATACTATTACAAAGTGGTGTCTTTTTATTTACTGAATTTTACTGCAGCAGTTTCTGAGATTTCAGACACTGTATGAAGTATTTTGCACATTCAGAGCAGAACAGACTCCCAGCATCATAAACCTTACAGTCTAGGTAAAAAGTTTCCAATATTTATGTTCTATTTTTGAAGAAAATTAGAATATAAGCACAACCAAAGGCTGATTTCCCTCTGAAATGAGTGAAGGCAAGCAAAGCAATCCATATTTTAGATAGAGCAAGGAGTGGACTTCTCTTGGAAATAGTCCCTTTATAATAAATAAATAACTGAAGTCAGAGTATGATTCCTTACAATGCTCCAGTCTTCCTTGTCTTCTTTCAAGTATATTGAATGTTTACAATAAAACTGATTTCCCCTTACCCTTTTTCTTTATTATTATTTTTAACAACTTCCTGTGGCTTGGAAGGATTCTGGTAAGTTTTGAATGTTTCATCTCTGTAAGCTTAAAATGCCGAAATTCCCAAGTTGACATTCCATGTTTGTCTGTTAAGAGGGTGACTTGGTGGGAACAAATAGTACAGTTTGTAAATACTAGTGAGGCTTCTGATCACATAGTGTTTGCATATCACATACCCATAATTGTTAAGTCTTTTATGACAATTCATGATTAAAGTTTTGACACAAGAAGTTATTTTGCTGAGCGTGACCCATTAAAGGTACTCCAGTATGCTGAGGCTCTCAGGAAGAACTTTATTCTATTAGGCTGTTGCATAGAGAAAATTAATAGCACAAGGGTAGTGAGCCAGTGAGTCAACAATTTCTTTGATGTTTCCAGATGAGTTTTAAATTGTGACTCTTTGTAGCTTTACATCCCTGTAGGAGATGCCTGTCCTGAACTAGAGGTGCTAGAAAAGCAAGGGGTGGGAAGGAAGAGATACTTGTGGACACCTTCTGAGAATAAGGTGAACTGTACTCTGCAGGAGACTTTTTCCATCTGTTGGATATAGAAGGAGCCTAGACCTTACTGAGATAAGTCTTGCCTTTGCAGAGGGGCCTGACTGAAACTCAGTGTGTGAGCACACACTAGATATCCTCTCACCAAAGTGACTTTGCTTTGTAAGAAATGTATTGGTGTTGATTCAGTCTGATTTGTACTGAAAATCTTGACTAGTAGAAGTCAAGCAAACAATTAAGGCCAGTTCAGTACCTGTCGGAGTCTGGAATTCTGAGAAATATTTCTTTGCGTGTTTAAGAGATTCTAAGATCTCTGACAAACAAGGTTTTTAAACTTTGTTCATGGAAAAAGGGCTTTTAGGCTCTGGAATGAAGCAGAGTTTTCAAGAATGTGTTTTAGAGATTAGAATAGTGTGTAGTTTTATCACAGGGTAAGAATTTTAGATATATGGGGTTTTTAGGATGTCAGACAGGAGAAGGCAAGATGGAGGAAGCACATGGCTTTTGGGTTTCTTCCTTCTTCCTCATCTGCCTCCATGTTCTGCAGTGAGGTGGCACGTTATAGTTGGCTTAGAATAGAGTCTAACCTTCTAACAGATAATAGTTATTGGAGCAATATTATAAATACTGATTACGTGGATTGTAGTATAAATATCCATGCCACCCTGAGGGCAGGGGTAGTTGAGGATTTGGAATTTAGTATTTGGGGGGTTTGGGGTTTTGTGCCTTGAACTGACCTGCAATGAAGAGCTCTGCTGGTCAGGAACAGAATGTGACAATAAGAAATAATATACTATGAAGAAAGCGTAAGAAGGGACACTGTCAGTTAACTTCAAACTCTCTGGCTGGGAGAAAAAACTCTGTTTACCTTCTCGGGTGACAGAGGAAAACAGCCAGTAGACAGAAACGCAAAACAAAAATTTTTTTATAAACCCGAGAAGTACCTGTCCTGATCCATTTACCATATCCTGTCATGTTGCTGTTCACTTTTTTGTCTGTAGAAGGACCTGGTTTTATGCTTCCCACTGTATGTGATCCAGAAGGACATTCTGGAGTGTGAGGGTTGGCTCAGAGCCATTCTTCTGGGCAGCAGGTGTTCTGACACCCAAGCGATGGCAGTGGAAAACAGCTAGAGCAATAACCTCCTCCCCTTCTCAGCCAAAACACAGAATTTATATTCCTTGCCTTTTTGATTAATTATTTTCTGTCTGCAGTGTGTCTCTTGGGAATGAGATGTGAAGTGTGGAGGGCAGTTCTCCTCAAGATAATTGGTATGAAATTTAGAACAAGACTGACACAGTGAGTGTTAGGTAGCTCTGCTGGCATAAGAAGCATTCTTTGCTCTGTGGGACATGTATGTTTTGATTCTGTAATGACTTTATGCCATCTGAGATTAAAATTATGAATATGTAAGTCTTACTAGAGAACTAAGAGGAAGTTTTTTCTGGCAAAGAAGCTTTTAAAGTAATTGCCATTTAATTCTTCTCCATGGTTGTAAATGTAAATCTAAAATGATGCTCTTGGATTAATTTGTAGAAACTGATAGTTAAAGTAGGTCACCTATAATAAAAACTCCTAGAGATTTTTAGTAGAATAGGGGGTTTTCTAATTTACGTTGTTTTAAAAATTATGCTTACTATTATTTCATAATTGTGTGTTATATGAGTCTGAGTATGTTTAATTTTAATGTGATTTCAGGATTGATGAAATCTAAAAAATTATTTTCCTCTATAGTCTTTGTGTTGAATTTCATGCCATTTTGTATAATTTATCTTGTGTAAGACTTGTGAATTCTAAAAGGTCTTCGTTATGCCTTGGAAGTAGTATCTGGATTAGAGACTGGTAACTGTACAACCCTGCCATCCAAACAGATGAAAACTATGGAAAGTTACACTGATTCAGTATTAGCCTTCACTTAAAACTGAAATGACAGTAACTAAAGTATTTGTACTTAAAGTATTTAAAGTATTTAAAGTATTTGTAAAATTCATATGAGCTAGTAGCACTGATAGTTTAAAATATGTTGAATTATGAAAACCACTTCTGATCCATTTGTTTATTTCTTCTCTGCAGCCTGCTGTAGAATACAGAAGTCTTCTGGACAAACTTCACAGACTGGAGCAGGACTGCCTGAAGAGGTTCCTTTTCATAAAGCAGGAGGAATATTTTGCAAAGGCTTATAGAGAGCTAGCTGTTACCCAAAGAAAGGAGCTCCATACTATCTTTTTTACACAGATAGTAAATGCCACTTCAAAGGGAGAACTGAAGTTGGAAGCAGCTAAAACATTAGTGGAAGGTTACTCTAAAATACAGGTAATAGGATGGTATCTCCATTCCTAACCTAAAGACAGAATAAAAACCTGCAGTAATTTTCAAGAAATGTTTCAGGATTAATGTTATCACTGTCATAACTAGCTTTCATAGAAAGTATTTTAAAAAATTCTAATGCCTTCATTATGCACATCTAGACATCTACACAACTATATTGAGGTACGTGCGCATGTTCAAAACCCTCTAGGCATCAAATGCTCTTATGTACTTCAGAAGATGTACTGAGCTTCCCAGTACTGAGCTTTCTCAACCTAATATGTAGGTTATTGACATTATGGTGTCTGAAGTGCTATGATTATGTGCTTAGAGGGGTTGAGTATCTCCAGGTTATATGATCGAGGGGTGCTGATGAAGAGTATGTTCAGGACTGAAGTTTTGTTTTCAGTTACATTTTAAACGTCTTGCAACAGAATAGCTTGAGCTGTTTCCTCATGGTTTGCTTTTTTTGTTTGGTTGGTTTTTCCTCCATTTGTGTTGAAAATTAGTGCTCTAGATTGCAAAAGTTCTGGGAATTTTTCTCCTGACTGCTTCCTGAGGAAGAGTATGATTGTGGTCCTGCAGGTTGAGGGGGTAGGTTAAAAAGCAACATCTAGAAAGTAGTTGTCAGAGCATATAAAGCCACTCCTAAAAACCTGATGCACAACCTTAAATACAGAAGGTACACATGGGCCACTGTCAGAGGAAGATGCAGCAAAGCACTTTGTGCAGGAGATAGTTAAGCAGCCAAGTCAAAGAGATAGAGCAAGTCAAAAAAGTTTTGACTGTGTTTTGGCTGCTCAGACAGGGGTCATGTAGCTAGAAGACATTGTTGCTTGGCTGTTTATGCTAGCAGAATGTCTGCTATAGAGCAGATATTTTTCTGTGTGCCTATAGACAGTGCCTATAAGCCTGGTCGCTGCCCAGACCCATCTTTAGATATTTGAACCCTTCCTGTTCCCCACTGTTGGAAGGGGGAACTTCTAAGCCAGCCTGGGGGACTGGGCTTGACTTTCCCTGTGCTGTACTCAACATACATGGAAGAGTTGGCTTTGAAGCCAAACTTAGAGACAGACACTTCTGAAAACGTGATCCTTTATGTAATCATACAGTACATTGTAAAGAACAGTTCTGCTAACACTGGTAGGGTTGCTTGTGTATGTAATTGTGAATACCTGATCAAATGACCTGTTAACTCAGGGCACTCAGGACGTGCACTAACTGTTCAGGAAAGTTCCCACAGTATTGAAGTAATCAGGCCAAAAGCTCAGCACATTATTTTTGTTTTGTTGAAATAACCATAATCATTTGATGTGATCATTAGAGTTAAGTTGATAAAAGCTTATTGCTTTACACTTGTAGGAATTTTCTAACTTTGCCCTATTAATGAAAAAATCTGGTGCGATACTCACAGATATTAGCTAAAATTAGCATTACATCTAATTAAATGTTCACATTTGTTCGCATTCTTTCCTGTAGGGTGACATTGAAGAGCTAATGGATTTTTTGCAAGCTTGCAAGAAATATCATCTGAATAAAAGATTTTCTTACAGAGAATACCTTATAAGTAAGATACAGTCAAGGGATTCTCATGTCTCTGCTCTTATAAATGCTGCAGCAGCCCAGATATCAAGTCTCGTTAATAAGACAGAAAGGTAAATAACTCAACTGTTTCCTTGTCAATCATTTGACTACTTTATCTCACAGACAACAGACTCTTCAAAAGTCTTTTTTCTGTGTTACCTAGCAGGGGAGTTGCATAAAGTGTTATCTTGTAGTTAATTCTAAGAAAATACTTTGTTAGTTAAATCCCAGCAGGTGATAAGGTGAGGTTTTGTTATCTGTGTCCACTTTGTACAGCACTAAGATGAATTGCTGGAAACATATATAGTACTTGTTTGTAATTCTGAGCTCAGTGGGAGTCAGACTCATGTAAGATTCTCAGTGTCTTTATACATCACTTATTTGTGTAAATACTCATCAGTCATGTGAAAACTCATGCCAGAGTCCATTGCAACATGTACCAGTGAAAACCATTTGTCTACATGTTTTATGCACAAATATCTGGATTTAACAGAAAGAACAATTTTGATTCGTGATTGAATGTCTTTGAGGAGCTGGATGTACAGTTTCTTTTCAAGCTGGAGATCATGAATATTATCTAAAGAAAGTAGATTAAGTTTATAAATAATGTAACAGGAGGGTTTTGACTATCAGAAAATGCACCTGTTGCAGGGAATTAAGAAGTAGATGTCAGGTAAGTAGACCTGGAAATGGACTGTTTTAATACACGCATTTAATTTATTTGGGATATCATACCAGACCCAGGCTGACTGAGTACTCTGTGATAGGATACTCAGAAGCAAGGTGGAGAGATATAAATGGTGAATCAGCAGACACACAGAGACATAGTTATTTAAAATTGGGTGGCTGTGAGGAGCACTGAGAGACACATCATGCTGCTACCCAGAGAACTGTTAGTTTGGCATATGGAGAGATTAGTGAGGAGCCTGCCAGGGCAGCAAAATATGTCAGTGTACAGGGAAACAACCTAGCACTGCTGCTGTTGGTCCTATGCATGAAGCTTTATTTGTGTATTTGAGATGTCTGTGTTGATGTTAGTCATTGACAATATATGAAATGTGCATTAAGAGAACTAGATGAACACTGATCGTTACGGTGTGTTTTTCTTCCATAATGTTAACTTAATTTAAAAGTAATTTAATCTTAATAAGCAGGAAGTCTGTTAAAAGCTATCAAAGATTGCATCTGTTGATGTGACAAAATGATTTATCAGGGGTTTGTGGTATCTTTTCCTTGATTTTCTTTTTGATTCTCCTGAGTTCTGCCTCATTGGAATCATACTCTTAAGTTGAGCTCAAATCGCCCTGAATTTAGCCTTGAGATTCATTGGTTGGAGAGAGCTTCTTCCAGTACTCTTGCACTATTTTGCTAAGATCTGCAGCTGTGTGTCTCAGACAAAAACGTACTGGAATAGGAAATACAATTCAGACACTTCTTTCACAGAGAATTCCCTTCCATCAGTCCATGCCTCTCTTTGGAATTGTATTATAAGGTCTGAGATGTTTTCACAGATGATGTGTTTATGAAAAAAGCCTTTGTGAGAACTTCTGTTTAAAAGTCTTTGTGTGACCATTCCAGTCTCAAGCTGGAAAAATCAGTTTCACCCATTGTTTAATGCCTTTTATTGCACCTAACAGTCACAAAACAAATCATCTATAAAACAGAAAGATGTAGTGTTAGTTAATCGAAGACTTCATGGATCTCATCCCCAAGAATGTATTAAAGGTGTTAAAAAAACCTTCCAAAACCTCCCCAGACTTCCAAAAGCAGCAAGCATTCTTACCAAGAGGAAAAATTAATTTTTCTAGCACTCTCCTGTTAAAACTTTCAGAGTACGCATTGGTTGGTTGTCTGTGGGCAAAGGACACATATCAATAGTTAAAAGTATAATTTGTAGAAAAGCAATCTGATTTGGCTTTCTGGGCCCAGAACTATTTTTTTTTCCTGTAACTTTTCTCACCTGCTGTAGCAGTAATTCCTCTCAGACAAATGTTGGCCAATATTTCATTCTTTAGGTGATGTGATTATAAAACTCCAGAATGTAGTATCTCAGTTTATTTTCTAGTGTTTTATTTTCTGCAGTCAAACTGAAATAGTCTAGTATAACTCATGAGAAATTCATAATTACATAACATAGGCTTGTATTTCAGTTTCTGACTAGAAAGTGATTTTGGGAATGTTTACAAATTGGAACATTAAATTTGAGCAGCAAGAGAAGTCTGGTCTGAATGATGCTTTAAATTTGTAACCACAGTATCCTCTTATTTTTCACTTTATCATTGAATCTGTTTGTCTAAATATAGATACAGCTCTGTCTTAATCTATTTTGTCCAGCTTTATAAAAGAGTGCCTTAAACTTACTGCTATAAATGGAATTCTAAAATGCAAAACTTAAATGGAGAAGAGAGAAAAGATATAGATTAGATACACCACAGACAGATGCAGTGATAAACCAGCAAATAGATATTGAGGGGAGAAGTCTTTTAAAAATGAAGCTTTAATAGTATGTTTAAAATTTATCAAATAGCAAGGCAATTTCAAACTAACATGAAAAGAATTCTATGTGGCTAGAAATAAATGTAATAAAATCAAAATAAGCCAGTTCTAGGGAGGGCTGTGAACATTTTAAGTGAAATAGAGCAGCCAGAGTTTTCAAGCTGTGTTTAAATAAAATGTCCCATTTGTTTGGACTAGTTTTTGAGTACTCCGTGTCTTTCAAAAATCAGGTCTGGACTGCAGATCCAAAAAAGCAGGAAAGGAGAATTTAAAATCTAACCCTGTAGTCATGGATTTGAGGGATGGCTACATAGGCTCTTTGTTTTTTCTTAAAGAATGATGGGCAAAAGGGCAATAATTGAGGCAGTGTTTATCTTGGGTTGTTCTTGCTATCAGTGGGGGAGCAAGGTTCTTGATGTTTTTAAACTATAACATCTGTAAAACATTGTGTTATTCTTTTGCCAGTATCTTCTCGTTCACAAGACATTTCCTCTTCAGTCTCTTAAAAATTGAATTCAGTTCTTGTGACTCACTAGGTACAAACAGTTTCTTATATAAATTTCTCCCAAAACTTAATTTTTTTAAGACCTCAAGAATTTCCTGTGTACTGTGTTTCTAAAGTGGTCAAAAGATTGAAGCAAGCACATTATTTCTCTTACGTCTCATTCTTCCTAATAATCATCATTTATATGGACCTTTTCCATAGAATGTAGTTTTCCAACCGTGACTTGGCTTTTTCTGGAAGTCAGTAGTAATGCGTCAGTATGAAATTTTCTAAGCATCTCTTGAAACCTTTCCAGCTTGTAGCACTGTGCTATGTAGGGAGGGCATTTATTGCCCTGAATTGTTTACATGAATTGTTATCTGGACAACAGCAAGATGCCAGTTCAGCAGGTGAAATGTAGCTGGAGTAGCCTGGGCAGAGATATGCAAGTTCTCTCTTTGTAGTATCTGAAGAGTGATGTGGTTCAGCCTCCACGTACGTTCAGGCCTGTACAGCTTTTCTGCTTCTTATCTGTCTGTCTCCCTTTTGCTTTAGTGATGTTCCTGTTCCTTCTCCAGCTTGGATGAAACAATTTTCCTTTGCTGGGGTGCAGCACCCATTAGTTGGTTCTCCGTAATATTGAAAGCAAAGTCCTACTTTTTTACTTGAATGCTCTCACTCTGTATTTGCTCCCTAATTTGTTTGCTTTTATTGAATACAGAGAAGTCAAGGTCTCTCTCTGACTGACCAGTGATACTGCTGCTGTTGGCTACACACTTCATCTCTGTATCTTCCTTGATGCTCACTGCCTTTGGGAGGATCTCCCTTTAAACATCCTTGGCATTACCACAATATTCTCCTTCATTAAATTTCTCTTTGTTCAAAGACATGTGCTTGCACATTTCTTCAGTGATTAAATGTCTGATATGCTGAGACCAGGCAGTTTATCATATTGTCTCATTACCTTTCTCCTCTCCTTTTGTTTTGCATTTCTGTTTGGAGTCCTTGGAGACTAGGACATCTTTTGTTCCTAATACTGTAATTGGTTTTGTATTTATATGAAACCAGAAATGAAGATGCCAGGATTGAGCCTTTTAGGAATTACCATAACACCAGTTAATATAAGTTAGCATATAAAGTGACATCTGCTTCTGTGGTGGGATACTACATCACCTACAGTTTTAGCTGTGGACATACTGGATCTCTGAATAAACCAACTGAAATATGTAGACCCTTTTTTTTATCCTAAAGATATGTAGCTATATATCATCTTCCTATCATTCTATGTTGCATGAGTTTTCTTAAACTTTCATTTGCTGTGTGGTTCCTGCTCATCTATATTTTTTCTATTGCAGACTCTTTTCACTGCTCTAGACAGGGATTTTAGTTGGATGCAGCAAGCCTGGGATTTTTTCCTCAGTACAAGAAAGGATGAATGTGTTAAAAAATAATATTTTGATTATTATATTTCTTCACTTCCTCACCATAATTAATTGCCTTTATTGACATATCTTTTGCCATGGACTCAATCAAAAAAGGAGGGGCAGGACTTGGAGTTACCAAATATGGGCTAAAAACTTGGTGCTTTTTGGGAGTTTGATGACATAACACTGAATTTTAACATTGATTAGTGTCAAGGCAGAAATTACCTGGTACAGAATGATGCTTGGTGGATTACTCTCAAAATACTGAAAGGTATTTTAATCCTCTTTGCAGATTGAAGAAATGCAATAGATAGACTTTGAAAAAGCTCTGCAAATGGAGGATCTCTTTCATTAACGTAACTGTGATAGTTAAGCATAGTTATAAGCATATCTGAGTTTCTATGCAGCACGTACATTATGTAGGGGTGATGTTTCAGATAGTTTGTGGATGCTTGAGCAGAAGATGGGGAGGTGTCAGTTATGGGATCTGGCCACTCTGGTTACAGTGCAGTGGGTGCAAACAAGCTAATTTGGTAATCTTCTGCTTTATTTTAGCTCTTATTTTGAGGATTTTGGTTGGAATTAAGTTGCCACAGTAGCAATAAATCTTCATAAACCAAAATGAGACTTTCCTTTTTAGAGAAAGACTTGCTTACAACATTTAGATACTACTTTAATTTAGGAATTGGGCTAGGTATCACACTGGAATGAAACCTTGAAAGCCCTGGATTTGTCTGAGTCCTGACTCTGTAATGTTCATGTCTTTGAAAAAGTGGGGACTGGGTAGGTAAACCCATAAGGTATCTTTATAGCATCCAGGTTCAGGTCAGGAATTGGTGCTTTCAATTCAAAGTTTCACGTTGACCATTTCAACACCACATTTTTTAAGTCCAGTGTGCTTAATAGAAATTATAACTCACAAATGTCCAACAGCCTGGTCTGAATTAAGATGTTATTTTGTTCTTCTGTTGAGTAAGAAAGATTTGGGGAACTTGTAGTGTAAATGTAATAACAGGAAAGTTCTGAAATTCAGTTTGAGTTTGTGGAGAGGGATATTTTTTTAATTGTTGCAGGCACTGTTGAGATCTTGTTTTCTCTTTTGAGATAAAATACTGTAGCAGCTGGAGGTACACCACAGACTTGAAGTTCCACTTGAAAGCATTGTGGACTTATGGCTGACAATTTGCTGTTTTAGATAATTGAATTTCACTATTATTTTGAAATTTTTATAATTCTTCTGATATAAACTAATTAGGAAGTATGAATATAAATATTTTGTGGATATGATTGCTTTGTTTATTAAAAATAAATTTTTGTTCTTTTGGCTTGATTACATGTTTTAAAGTGAAATTTGTTTCTAATGAGGAGAAGGAGTTGTAAAAGACATAAAAAATGGCATTCCAGGGACATTAAGTGAAAAAAATTAAATATGAATAATATATAAAGTTTAAATGTCTCATTTGAATATCACTTACATTACAAACTGATATGTAATTGGTTTTGCACTTGCCTGTCCTTCCCGTCCATCCATCCTTCCCATTTCTTTTTCATACACCTTCACAAACTGCCTCAATTCTGTGCTCATCTCTGAGATTGCCTTTCGATTATCCCCTTCCTTGTTTGATTCTCCCAGGTGTCACTGCTAAAGAAACAAAGATCATTCTTTGTGTCTAGCTGAGCCTTTTTATGGTGCTCAGATATCCTTTTGCTCTTAAGAATTTGGGATAACAGCCTTCAAACACTATTATTACAGAGCGGGTCATCTACCTGAAAGTCATTTGGGAATCCTGCTGGACCGAGCTGAGACTGAAATTAATTTTCTTAAACAGAAATTTGATCATGATTTAAAACAAGAAAAGCAGAAGCTTTGCCAGAAACTCATTACCAAGCGAAGGTGGGAAATGCTGCAAAAGGTAATTATTTTCAATGTATTTATTTTCATAGGGCTTATCATGAATTAGATATTGAATTAATTGAAAAATAAAATGTAGTTCTTGCAACAGGGGTCAACACTGCCAGGAGCATGGTTTAAAATAAGTGTCAGTTGGTTTCAGCTGTGTAACACCATGTTCTGTATTAGTCATGCAGTAATTCATAGCTGTTCTTTTAGAAAAACCTTCAAGAAAGTAACTTAACTTCAGCTTAGCTGAAGAAACTTCTGAAGCTCCTCTTCTTAGTGTAATGTGTCCAAGGGGGTCATGACAAGATTCTGTAACATGCAGACAGGCAAAATCCAACTCAGGTTCAGGAGCTGGTGAGGGAGATGGCTCAGATGACTGTAACAATTTTCTGTGGATTTCCTGGCCATATTCAGTAACACACTTGAAATTCAGCTACAAACTAAAACTATTTAAAAGATGTTTTACCTATGGTTGATTGTGATAGAACTCATGTCACCTCAGCCATCTGAAATTCAAAGGTAACTCCAAAAGATACAGGCCATCTCATAATGTAAGGTGACTTGCAGGTGATCTGACAGGGAGTTGTTGTCCAAAGGTATCCTTCAAAGTTACCTTTCTCTGTCTAAAAGATGTAGAAGAAACTATTTTGGATTAAGTGGTAGTTCTTAAGATGATTCAGGTGAGGTTGATCTTATCTTTTGTAGGATGTGTTTCACTGCTTTGTGCTCTTTAACAGATACCAATGTGAGCTTAGATAACTGGCCTGGTGATGGTGACATCATTTGTTATGTTTATTCTCAGTGTAGGTAACTTTGGTTTAGCTTTCCAATGAAACTGCAAGATGGGGAAAATAAAAAAAAGCCCACAATTTTATTTTTGGCAATTTTTAAAAATTATTTTCCTCTTTTGGTATTAGATCCAGATTCACGTCTGGAATACTGCCAGATCACTGAAGTTCAGCTAGCTGAGATTATATCAAACCTCATGAGGATGCATTTGTTTAAGGTGTTAGATCTTTTATCTAGCAATAGTCCATATTATCACAGTCCTTCTATCTAACAATAGAGTTTTCACAGGCCTTGAAGGTGCTCACAAAGCCAATCAGTTGAGGGCTAGGTAAGCCTCTGGACATTTAGAAGCAGTTTCGAGAACGTGGAAAAGCAAAAGTATGAAATTTCGTGTTGCTATGAAATTCATACTCAAGGAGCTAGAGTGCTTTTTTCTTAACTTTGTTCCTTCTTTTGATAAATGAATCAGCAGAAAGAGCATCAGAAGGAGCAGCTGTCACTTGGAGACCCCTTCAAAACTACTAATGAGATCTCTCAGTACCTGAGACACTGGAAAAATCTTCTGAGTGGTTACGCCACTGAATTTGAAGAACTTACTGAAAGGCTTGACAATGAGGCCAGCGAGGAGCTGAAGGAGCTTCTATTTAGCCTAGCAGAGAAAGCCACTGAAGAGCTTAAACGTATTCACTGTGGGGTGTTTGTGCAAGAACTGGTCAAGCTCAATGTGCCAAAGTTGTTCCTGCTGGAAGCTGTGGAGGAGCACAAAAAGGAGATGGTGGTTAAACATGCACAGCTTGAAAGGGAAGAACACGACAAGAGCATGGCTGCTGAAGAGCTGCTTCAGCTCACCAGGCAGAAGCTAAGCCAAGAGCTGGAAACAGGCATCTCAAACCAAAAAAAAATAAGGAGCTGGGAACAGTCAGTATTCATGCAAGTATCTCTCTGCATTCTTTTCTTAGTTCCTATGGCAAATAGAAGTGAACTGGGAGTTTTCACACCTGTCCAGTTGTAATTCCTAATGAACAATTTTCTGTTGGGCATTTAGCAATTGATTTTTTTTTTCTAAGCGCTCAGCCCATGCAGTACCAGTGGGTGAGCACTGCAGTGGAAATCCCAGGAAGCAGCAGTCTTGAAGCTTATGATGTGGAATAAAGGTTTTATACTTCTGTTCATTCCATGGGAGGTATCCCTTACACGTCTTTCATTGTTATTCTCAGTCTGTTCTTTGAGGTCCTTCATTTTGGAAATGCCAGTTAATATGTCAGACCTAATTGGCCCCAAGTCCAAGTTCAGTATATTCCTTCCAGCCAAAAGTCGAGCCTTACTCAACAGGTTTGTTTTAAGCTTTGGCACAGTATTTGCACATAGTCCCTGAAGTACCCAGTGAATATCTGCCTGTCCAGCTCATGGCTCCATGCATCAGATTGGGCTGCTCTGGCCTGCAGACAGACTGTCCCTGGCACCAAGCCCTGAGCCAGACAGGCATCCTGGCACAGGCAGTGCTGCAGACAGGAGTTCTGGCCCCTGAACTGTTAAGGCCATTGCTGGTTGCTACAATGTGACCATGGGGTGGTGGGAAGGCAGGTGGTGGCCTTGCCACAGTTGGGAGACTTTGCACATGGCTGTGTCCAGGAGTGCTTGTGCCTCTCACAGTGGGCAGCTACGCCCCTGAGAGATCAGGGAATGTTTGTGAGCATTTCTTCTTAGCTTTCAAGTACATTTATGTCTGGTTGTTAGATTGCCGAATATTTGCAGTACTACGTTTCCTATACAATGTCTGTTTAATAAGAGACATTGTTAGAGACATGGGAACATGAAAAAATAAAATTGCAGCTTTAGGGGGAGCAACTGGAACAGGCAGAACACACAGCTATAATAAGCTGTGGGCTTTGAAGAAAATGTAGCAGGCATAAGAGATTGAACAGGGAGGGAGAAAAAAAAAAAGAGGAAAAAAAAAAAAAGACACTGGTAAAAGTTTCTCCTTGATGCCTCCTCTTTAAAGGAAAATAGA
This sequence comes from Certhia americana, assembly GCA_018697195.1. Taxonomy (NCBI): domain Eukaryota; kingdom Metazoa; phylum Chordata; class Aves; order Passeriformes; family Certhiidae; genus Certhia; species Certhia americana. The sequence goes on along the minus strand of CM031860.1, from coordinate 54,054,834 downwards.
TTTGTATGGGCAGTTTTATCCAGACAGAATCTTTGTAAGTTTTCCTGCCACATGTTGTAAAACCACATAACAGGAATATAAAAAAATCTTTACCCATTACATTTCCTTTGCTGAAGAAAAAAATTCCATTTTCCCATTTTTTGCCATTTTTGGTTTTAATTTCAAGGACTTTGTATTTTATTCATCATTTTAAATAATTTTCTGTGAGTCATTTATATGTATTTTCTAGTTTATCTTAGCTATGTCTTGTTTACATTGCTGAGAGCCAACCTGCAGGTATGGAGGTAGATTATATGACCCAGCAGGACTTTCCTGTTTCTGACTTAGAATTCCATAATAATTGTGTTCCAACCTGCAGTGTGCCTGTCATGTTTGTTAGATGCTTTCTTTATTTGAAGCAGCAGTAAGCTGTTTGTTTGTTTGTTTGTTTGTTTTCAATACAATGCAGGAAAACACATACCAAAAAAATGCAGCAATAACTGTCCCATTAATAGCCCCTTAAAATCATCACCATCTTTTTTTCAGTCCATTGTCTATCAGTTCCGGTACTTCAATGACAGATGCCAGCTCACATGGTTATGTCCCATCTACACTCTACTATCACAAATCGTTATTTTGAATGATAGCTTTTCATTTTTGTTGCTTATCAAAGACACCATGGGTTATTCCAAAATATTTACGAAGATTGTTAATGTTTACAGTTCTTTTTAAATATAGACATGGCAAAACTCCGTTTGCTGTGTTTTATTTCATATCTCTAAATATAGATCTATATACATGGATTCGTAGCATGGATTTTCTTCCATGAATCTAAGACAAGATGACAAATGGTTAAGTGTACTATAAATGATTGTTTGGAGTAGTCTTGTCTTAAAGTAAACAACTTTCTGAAGGGAAAAACCTCATGCATTAAAATTGTAACAACTGCTCTTTGCTAAATCAGTAGAAAGAACAAAGGATTTCTAAACTCAAATATTTTAGTATTGGCCTGGTATACATTAAATAAAAATATCAGTACTAATGAAACATGCAGTATATTACATTTTTCAATGAAAAGTACTCTTTCAAAAACATGCTGTCCATGTTTTAAATACAAACATCCTTTGTGTAATAAAAGAAATTTCCAAACAAATAAAAGTATGTTATTTTCTGTGAAATATTCTTAAGAAACTAAGCTAAAAAAAGGCAAGATGAATGTAGTCTGTGGTTAATCATGCTTGATTTTTAAGTCAGCTTCAGTTTGACCTGATGATCAGTTCCTTAGAGATCTGTGTTAGAACCTTATTTCTACAAAATGGGAACTTTGAGTAATTCAGATTACTCTTAAAATACATGGTGTTTTTCAGACTGAAAAGAGCCTTTTTACAAATAACAGCTGGAACCTTGTGACCAGTTGATGGAAGAGATGACATATGCATTTATAATAGAGAGATATTTTATTTAATCCTTTTTTCTTTCGTAGTAGCTGTGACTGCTAAGTGCTGGGAAACAGCACAGAGAGATTTTATGGGAAGCTTTTATCTTGATTTCAGCTGAAGTTCAGGGATAGTATTGTCTGAAGATGTGTAAGGATTCTATGCATAGGAAATGTGCTAAAAATATTAATTTATTTTTCAAATATTCAAAAGCTGTTTTCCTTTGAAAATGCAATTTTTAGAGTCCAGGAAGCTTTGTATGTACCCTCAAAGGTATTCTGTACATACTAAGCAGTTCATTGCTGTGTGTGTGGAATCACTAACTGATACACGAAAAAGACCAAAAAAGGATGATCACTGCTGAGTAAAGTGTTTGTGTGCACGTCTCTTATATTTTATACAGTATTGCCTAAATCACTGAACAGCAAATGGGTCTTGGTTTTCTTTTAACAGGCAACTCCTGAGTTTACCCCTCTCACTCTCAGAAGAGGAGTTGCTTAGAATGAGGCAAGAGTTGCACAGTTGCTTCTCTCAGGTGGACAGCAGCTTGGCTTGGCCCAAGATAAGAGCAAGAACCTTGCTTCAGGATTTTGCAGTGGAGCAGAGGAACACCGAGGTGCTGAAAGTTGAGAAGAATTTAGCAATGACCAACAAACAGGTGGGAACAGCGTGGGATCAGTGTGGGGATGTGGAAAGGGTTCCTGGGGGTACCTGTGGCTGCTGGTCTTGGCTGCAGATCTGGGTCTGCAGCTTCTTCATAGGTGCAGCAGCAGTGTACACTTTTCCTGTCTGCATGGACCAGGAACTTAAAGATAATTGTTTGAGCCGTTGGATAAATTGTTTTCATCACATACACCTGTGTATTTCTGTTGCTTTTGTGAAAATTCTGTGAGTTTCTGAAAAAGAAACTTCTACATTGTTTTGTCTGTTTAGGAAAGTAAAGTTCCTGAGTTAGGTGGCCTTTCTTGGCAAGAAATTGGGCATGATTTCTCTTTCTTGTTTCCAAAAGATTTAAGTGTATGCAGACAGTTTGGGGTTATTTCCCCACATCTAAATGTGTAGAAGATGAGGCATACTCAAAGAAATATTTCCAACAAGGAATTTATCTGCCCATCAAATCTAGAACTTTTTAAAGAACCCTAGGAGGGGTGTTTTATTCTTTCAGTAAAGTAGAAAAGCTGTGAAATCATAAATGGTTTTCAGTTCTTATTAAGTATGGTGGCAAAAACTGTTTCCTGTATTAGTTGTGTCTGATGCCATCTTAAAAGGAGGACTTGCCCTTGCTTTGTTTTAGTTCAGTTATGTTTTCTAAACATGTAAACTATGTTGGGTTAATTGTGCTAGGAATTAGCCTAGTTCAAAGCCTTAATAGTTCCTAAAGTACTAAAGGGTGGAAATGACTTTGCAAAACCTTACAGTCAAACAGATGTTATCATTTCCCCTAGAGTACATATACTTAGTTGGTATTCTTGTAAAGAAATAGAAAGGTCAAGAATAATTTGATTACATGGAACGGTGCTTCTTAATATTATCATGGTTCATTTGTGATTCATAGACTGTGTTGAAAACAATGTAGATCTTAAATTAATATTCTTTGTTCTTTTTAACTGTGCTGAGGAGACAATGTTTCAGTTAAAATCTTCTCTTATTATCTCTGCTGAAGCTTGTTTAAAATCAAATTTATATGCTACGAGTTTTCATGGAAAGGATGAATATATAATTCTACTTGAAAGAATTTATTTTTAAAAATTCTAACTTTGTCTGAATGTCTGAAACGAATCATCTGGATGAATAGGCAGCACCTTAATTTCAAAAGTACTTTCTCAATGAAAGTCATATTTGCCAAGTGTTTCATTATTTGGTGGATGTGCCAATAATAGCAAGTAATAATCTTAACATTAGCATCCTCATATACCTTTTACAAATAAAGCATTTTTGCTCATCTTGTTACAGCAGCATTCTAAAATGGGAAAAACAGGATCCAGGAACAGAAATAAGTTAGATATTCTGAAGAAATCTTTACAGGACAAAATTTTAATTTATGAAGACTCAGTGAAAGGTGAAGATTTGAACAGGGTAAGTACAATCTTTTCTGGACTGAGGTCAAAACCTAAATCTTTAATTATTAAAGATAGACAGTATTCTATCAATATGAGTAAGAACCAGAAAAAAAAGGTGTAAGGTATAGTGGCACGATGCATCTCCCTACTATTGCCTGCATTTGTCAAGATGTTGCATTTCACACCTAATAGTTTTTGCTTTGTTTTATTTTTTGCATCTCAGTTACAGAACTGTTTTTATATCTCATCCCTTTTTCTTCCAATGGTTCTGGGTCTTGGTGTGTGCAAGACTACAAGGCTCCCCTAGATCCTGTGGTTTTCTAGGAAGAATTTCAAAACATGGAAGGTGCTTCAATGCGTGCTTCAGCTGAGGAACATTTAGCTCCTGGACATCTGCTGACACTGCTGAAAATCCAAAAATGGATTCTTAGATCCAAAAGCATTTTGAGTAGGGTTTGAGTCTGTTTGTACAGAGCTAACTGAAACAAACTCTTGATTCTGGTGGGTACCTTTTAAACACATACCACCTCAGTCTAAAGTTAATCTTTGAGAAACAAGTGGGGCCAATCTTAATATGGTCTTTTGAAGGCTTTTTACTTCCCTGCTAGTAGATGTTGCAAGAGATCTTTCACATGTGTATGGTATGGGTAATACTAGCTTTGCATGTCAGGAGGACATTGCCATGGTAAGTTTGTTAAAGGTAGGTGGTGCACAGCTGTAAAACTACACACAAGGCAAGTGTCATTAGTAGTAAAAATTGGTAGATAAAATCGTTTCAAAAGTGATTACAATATCAATTTTAGATTTGTCCGATTTGGTCAAAAAGCTATTTTTATACCTCTTTCTCACGCTTTTTATATGCTTGTATCCTGAAAAATAAAAAACACACGTTAATTCAGAAATAATTTCGCTTTTATGTGAGAGCAACACATTGTTTAATTTGGTTGCAGATGATGAAAGGAAATGTTTATCTGGTCTAGCACCCAGTCCTTGAAAGTGAGAGCTGTCTGCAGCAAGAAGGCAACTGTGTTCTAGCACCTCTCAGTAGTTTAATAACTGTGGTCCATGAATGCGCTAATTTAATGGAGGCATTTAAATTTTTGCTTCAATACCTAATGTCCTGATCTTCAAAATTTAGGTGATTTTGGTATTATTCCTTGAATGTACATCAGATTATGGGCTAAGCTTTAGCCCATAAATACTACCTTATTAAGGCAGTAAATAATACTACCTTATAAGGCAGTAAATACTGCCTTACATTTTTATTAGAATCTCGTTTTAAAATTGGAATGGTAGATTCTCTAAGTCTCTTTGTTCCAGTTTTATATGCACCATCTGGCATAGCTGTAATTTTTCTAATTGTATGTCTGGTTTCAGAGCTGGCAAGAATCAGAAAGAAACTCATGTAGCTAGGGATAGATAGTAATACCAGTTGAGTGATGCAGCATTTTGTTTGTTTAAGTGCAGTTCCTTTACTATATAATGTTGAAGGTGTTTTGCTACCCTTGTTGTAAAATACTGTGAAATATTTTTTACTATTTTAAAATATTTAATATTAATATAATATTAATTTAAAATATGCATTAATAAATATGTTGAAAAGGTTAACTATTTCTAACTGTCCTGAGACATTTCTTCCTTATATTTAGTCTAAATCTACCCTCTTATAGTTAAAACAATTGCAGCAGTGATTTATTCCCATCTTTCCCCCTTAAGTATTGAAAGGCTGCAGGAAGGAGTCCTCTGACCCTTTTCTTCTCCAGGACAAATATAGAAAATATCACATGAGCAAGAGAATATCACAAGCATATTTGGTTCCAAATCACATTTTACATTTACATCTTTGTTTTGGGGTGACTTTATGATGCAGGTATCCCCGCACCAGCAACCAGGACACTCTCTCTACTGGATAATAGAATTTGTATGATACACAACCATTCTCAGCAGGTCTCTTACCAGAGAAAATTTGTGGGCATCATGTTACATACTTACCATCTTAGGTGTCTAAAACATTGATGGAAGTATCCTTAAAAGCTTGTTTAAAACTAATCATAGAGTCAGTGATGTATATAGACATACATAATTGTGATTAACATGAATAGGAAGATGATAAGGTTTTAAATGTCTTTAGTACATATAATTTTGATTTGTGCTAAGATATTCTGATGGCCAGAGTCAGGTTTTGTGCTAATGGGAAGTCATACAGTGTTTAAGGACTACAGCTGACCTTTCTGGTGTTGTAGTTCACACCAGCAGGGCAATCACTAAATCTTCATTATTTTTACGCTGGTTAAATGGGGGAGATTGACTACATGTACGAAGGGGTGCCTGCTGTGTTAAGGTACTAGCCATGTAATTATCCCAATTAAATAGTCAAGCTCGTCTCTGCCTGTTCTTTAAGAGAGAGGCCAAACTTGATGGGATAAATGCTTTTCAGTAGAATGCAAATGTGACTCTCTGCTCTCAGAGGCCGCAGTGGTAGTAAACTGGACCAAAACTGTAAAAGATTTTGACATTCCTCCTTTGATGACTGTGGTTCTTCCATTCTGTCACAGGGAGTTTGAGCATTTGAGCATTGCTGTTAAAATACATAGTACTGGAAATTTCTGAAAGTGTTGATTTCTGAAAATGGTTGTCATTGATTTGGGTTATTTCGGTGTGCTGTTAGATTTGTCAGGACAAAGAGAGAATTTAGAGACGGAGTGAGGAAAAACCTTGGACTCTGATATCCAGCCGTGTGTGTAGATGGGCATGTGGGGCAGCAGGTAGTATTAACACCAAATAGTGGTGTTGGAGTTCTTAGGGTTTCATGTGCATTCTCTAGCTGTGTTCTCTTTCTTACAATCCAGCTCTTTGGGCCCACAGTAGCACAGGGAGAGAGAATAAAGCCAAACTGATAATTGTTTATTGTCTTTTGAAGATTCAGATACCTAAATGTTAGACATGCAGCGTAGCCATCGGTGTCTAACCTAGACATCCACCTTACAGTGGAAACCCATATTTTAGGGTATGAAATCTGCTGGGAAGTATCTTTTCCTTTTCTTTGAGTGTGAAGTGAGTTCAGAGTGACAAGCTCAAATGGAAGCATCTAAAGATGGTATTTGGAGCTGGCTGCTATACACATTGTCCCACAGAAAAATAGTCACAATGCAGAGTCCTTGGCTGTCAATGTCAGTGGTACAGCATGGAGAGCTCATCAGTCACACTGCCTTGGATCGTGTGCCTGCATATGCTGCACTTGCCTTTCACCCTTGAATAGTTCTGTGGATGTTCCATCAAATATGTGGCAGCAACACAGTCTTTGAGTTAAATCACTTTGATTTTATGCTGTTTGATGTTGATCCAATCCAGTTTTAATCTTATTTGAAATCCATTGCCAATAGACTTTTGATTTACAGTTTAACTTTGTTTTATATAAGCAGATTTTTCGTTATTTGCTCAAAGAATAGTGAGTTGAATGTCATCAGTCAGCATTAGCTGACACTTGCCAATTTGAAACTAAATACAGTCTTTCTGTAAGTTTCATGTTTTTTCTGAGTAAAAGGGCATATTTTATCTTTCCATTTAACCATAGGTAACCATAGATTTAGTTGTATTTCTAGCTTTTAATTTTATTATAATAAATATTATATAGACCCTCTGTTTTGGGCTAGCATTTAATATTGAACTTTTGACTACTATAAAAGAAAGCCTGATCTCTTTACAGTATTTGATTGTACTGTAATTTTTTTTTACAGTAAAAGCTTGGAATTGAAGGTATAAAAGCACTTCTTGCAATAGTGTATTACATTATAGGATAACAGCATTGATTTATTTGCTGTCATAATCCTGCTTGTTAATTATAGAATACTAAAATCATAACTGTGCATGTAAGAGTTTCTGTTAATATTTCTATCTTTTGTGTTTTGTGGTTTTTTTAATAGATTAAGTATGAGTTGCAGCTTGAAAAAGAGTGTCACCTGCGCAATCTGGAAAATAAACTTGGAGAGTATATTGCTTCTTTAGCCTTTCAAAAGACTGTTAAAAAATCCAAAATGCTGGAGCTGTATACTGCTATCATAAATGTGCAAGCTTTGCTCTTTGAACAACTGAACATATCAAAAACTCTGTCAAAACTGGAATGTATTCAGATTTTAGAAGCACATAATCCTGTAAGTAATATAGTTGTTAAAAGAAAAAAAAAATCCTGTTGGAAAACAGCAACAGAGTATCTTTGATTTAGCTGCTGGTTTGCAGCTTCTGGTGGCCCAGATTTTAATTTCTGTGAGTATATGCACTTTCATGCATTCAGTAAAAGACATAAAGAGAAGGAGAGCCAAGGAAGATTGTGTATTACTATTTTTTTTATAGTTGCATGCAGGCAGAAAGGGTAGTATTTTGTTGGCTTCTTAATATTTTATTGATTGAAAGAAAGACAGTTGAGAAGTGATTTGGACTCAAGACTGGAAGAGTAAATTGTTGTGTCTGTCTTACAGAATTGCTCATGTAATAATGCTGTTCATATGCAAAATCCATAATCACCTGGTATGTTTCAATTGTCATGTTTTTGGAGATTATCTATACAACCTCCTACCTGTCTCACTCCAGGCACACTCATGCAGTTTAAATAGCAGAAAATCTGGAAAAACCTCTTCCCTTCACCTTATTTATTACATACTTGATATGTGCCAATTTTCTAATCCTTTTTTAATACTTCAGTGCTCTGTTTTCACAAGGACTTTTTTTTTCTGCATCTACTATTTGAAACCATCCAAGTGAGGCTTGGGGAGAGCACTGGAGTAGAACAAACAAAATGGGTTTTTGAGAAAAACCTCTTTGCTAGAGGGCATCATTAGACAGCTACTGCTGTGAAAATTCCTTGTTAAATTTTAATGTGGTCATGTCTACTGAGTTTCTCGTAGAGTGGCAGTTAGAATGCCTCCAGTTTTGCATGAATTTGTATCTGTAGCAAATAGAGAAAGTTGTATGAAGGAAGAGTATTTTTGTCTTTTATGCCATAAGTGTGAAGGGGCTTTTCAGAGAAGTTGCTTTTACATTCTCTGTCCTTGAATAGGTGAAGGAAAAGGATTGAAGAGGGGCAGAAGTGAGACCTAGAATAGCTAAAACTGGGTTAAATACAGCTGATGAGGCAGAGGAATCTATTAAAATTCAGCATTTTCTCCAAGGTACAAGTTAGGAGGTGGAGCTTCGAGACAGTATGCAATGTAAAGGTTGAGGTGGGACAACAGTGACATTGGAAATGAAAGTATGAATCCTTCCTTATAGTTTCTAGTTGGCTTTGTGACCAAAGTGACATCTTTAGCATGGGGGATCCAGTCCCCTGAAGACTTTGGATTTTAACCTTTTGATTTTCAGAGCATTTTATTTTAACCCTAACTTTATCAGACTAATTATGAATTACTGCCTTTTAACTTAAATCCCTTTGATATTCACTGTTAATTTGGCATAACTAAAACTAGTTAGTCTGAGTTTCTCAAAGTGTTTCAGTGAGTTTATGCAGCTTACAAATGAATTTGAATGGTGGTGTTCCTTAATTTTGATCTCAGCTATGCTGGCAGTATATTTGCTGGATGGATGCACTCTTCTGCAGTGGAAGGTTTCAGAGAGCATTGACTTTAAGCACAATGAAAATTGAGTCATAGCTTTCCTCATTGTTCTGATAACATGCCAGTCATGTTTACTGAAGCTGTGCAATGAGTTGAAAAGTGTAATGACTGCAAGTGGCTGGGTAGAATAAGAAATGAATAAAGTAATATCAGAAAATCTGATACCATCATCTTTTTTCTTCACTCCAGTGAAATTTGTTCTTTCAAGTTAAATTATAACTTCTTATCATGCATTTTCAACCTCTAGGAGATTGAAGAACTTGTCAGGAAGCTGGAGTATGAGATGTTGCATAAGGAGTCAGCGCAGCAGCATCTAATGAATAGGCAGAGGTGGATTCTGGATGGTTTGGGACTCTCAAATGAAACTGTGGACACAAATGCAGAAAGACATGTGACAGTTTTGTTAAGACAGGCCATGAATAAATGTAGACAGTTTATAAACCTATACCAGCAAAGGTAAGGTCTTTGGTCTCGCGTTTTACTATGTTACTGCAGTTCTTACAGACCATAAGATATTCTGGAGAAACAGGAGGAATATTCTGCTGTGTTGGGGAGGGACCACACATCTGTGTTTGAACTCTGCCTTCTTGTACTGTGGCCCAGAGCATAATTGAGGAGTTGGGAATATTGAAATGAGACAGATGAAGTAATAATATCTTAGTAGCATATAAATTGTGCAGTGTGTTGTGTGGCAGTCACCATTTTTTTTGACAGGGGTAGTGGAAAAATAATGATACTGCTTAGCATTAAGGCGGAAAAGAATTTTATTCCAGTTACTTTGTCTCCCAAGAAAATAGGGAGGGACATCAGAGCAGCATGAAATGGTGGGGTCAGAGGAAATAGCTGAGACAATTTATATTAAATTTCCATGTCCATTGTTGTACTGTAGACTGAATTCCCTTGCACACAATTATTTTTGATGAGATGTATAAACTCCCCTTCAATTCAATTTTCCCTGGCCAGTTTTTAAGTAAAGATATCAGTGACAAATAAAATGCATCTTGGGAGGTATATGGAAATATCTGTCTTGTCATAATGGCTCACTAGCAAAAATGGGTGATAATTTGCAAAATTGCAGCCTATTGTATTATTTTTATTAGGGTTACAGGAGGTAGAAATAACTTCTCCATGTGTATTGCACAGTATTAAAAGCCTACCACATTTCAAGCTTCATGTAACATCCTCAGTGTGCTTCCCATTAGAAAGAGTGTTTTCCATAAATCACTGATATATTAAAAATGGCTGTGATTGTGGTAGATCTCTTTTAATTCTGAAAGGCTGGAGCTCTACTCAGTTTAGATGAACAACTTCCATGTTGCAGAAGTAAAGATAAATCTTTGCATGAGTATCCACAAGCCAGTTACCTATCAGGGAAACCTTCAAAGAAAATGCAACTAGGCTTTACTTGAAAACTTACTGAAAGAAACAAGTTTTGTAGTTTTGTGCATTGCAGGATTTGTACACAATGTCGCCATGTTTTGGTCTAGAAAAGAAAAATAATCATCAGCAATGAGAAAATTAACTGTTTAATATTATATTTCAGCTACAAAAAGATCCACAAGTTACCTTATTGTGGTGGTGAAATTTAAAGAGGAGGGAAGAGGAAGGGGACAGGTTGAATCACATTGCTTTGGAGTGATTCCACATTTGAATTGTGTGTGAGAGCATAGCCTTAGATTCTGCTCTAATGTTTGCTTGGGGGTTCAGGGAAGAAGGGAAGAGAATTTGTCATATTTTAGAAGTTAGGCTGCTCAAAGCAGGTTTGCTGACAGGCAGTTATGCTTCCTGAATGGGTGACCTTCAGATTTTGTTTCCTATAATACAGTCATTGCACCTGGGAAGATTTCAATGTTAATTCTGTCTTTCACTTCAGCTTTAGAGATGAGCAATGGAATTGCGTGGTGCTTGAAGATCTCCTGGAAAATATAGAAACTAATGCATTTTTGGCAATTTATAGTCAGGTAAGCATGAAATTGTACAAAGCCTCCAAGTTTAAATTACAGCTGTATCTGGATATCAGCTTTTCTTCTTTTTTGGGAACCATCAGATATATTTAGTCTCTGCTAGTAGTTGCTACCAGTTTGCAGCCTATACTGTCAGTCACTTCATTTAATTCTGAGCTACTTTCAGCCTTTTGAATTTTACTGAGTTATACTTCTGTTTATTCATTTACAAATCCTTTCAGGGTTTGTCCTGTTGAGTTTCATTCTGTGGAGAAGCTGAAGCGTCTGGTTATTTGCTTAACAGACAGATTTACAGTTGGATTTTCATGTAATGAGAAAAGGGTTTTGTTTAGATTTTGATGAGTGTTAAGAATGATTTGCATTGATTATGTTTCAAAATTAAATGATAACAGGACTGCTAGTTAAATTTTCAAGTGTCATTACTCATGCTTGTTTTCAAAACAAATGTCTTGTCTTCAGGTAATTTGCTGTGTGTTGGCTGCTTGTCAATCCTACAAAGGCCTTAACCATGAATCTCTTGACTGACCCCAGCTTTTATCTGCAGGCTGATCTTGGCTGAGATATGTAGTTTGCATCAAAAAAGACCTGGGGGAGCAGCTTGCTGTGTCCATGTACCTTGCATCCCAGTGATAAGTGTGGTCACAGTCCCCTATGTCATGAGTTGGGAGCTTCAGAGACCACCCTGTCAAAGGAGGACCACTTGAGTCTAAGGATCTCTTATCTTTGTTTCTGCTAAGTCACTCCAGAGGATTTGTTCCATAATCTTACCAAGCACTGAGGTTAGGCGGACAAGCATCTGGTTCCCCACATCCTCTTTCCAGCCCTTCTTAGCTGATGGGTGTCCCACTTGATAACCTCCAACTGGCACCCCTCCAGTTAGCCAGGACTGTTGGTAAATGATGGAAAATGCCCCAGTGGCACTTTGCCAGTTTGCTCAGTCCTCTTGGGTGGATCCCACCCAGCCCCATGGACTTGTGTGTGTCTGGGTGGTGTAGCAGGTCACTGACCATTTCACCTTGGATTATAGCAATTCATCTTCAAATTTCTGTGATGGAGATACATTGTGAAAGGGCTTGTCAACAGCGTGACATGTATATTGCAAGTTGAGAGGTTAAAATCATGGTTTTGGAGGTTGCATAAGCATGCAAACAGAGTATGTCATCATTGTCACAGTACCCTGTCCTCTTTGCGCTATAGTAGGTAAACAGTGACCCTTGAAAATTGTCAATCTTGACATGTTGAAGACAGATTTAAAAGAATTGCTGACACCTCACTGCACTTGAAAAACTGGGTACGCTGTTCACCATATACTTCGGGTACTGTGCGTTATGTTTCACTGATAAGATTCCCTGAAGAAATAATTTACTTGTGTAAATACTCATCAAATATACCATTGGGGTTTTTGTGTTTATATTTTTTCATAAAAAGTGTAGCCTGGATGTACCCTGCAACATACTTTATTGAAATTCCATAAAACCTATGTGTATTAACCCTTCTGATATCTAAAGCAAAATTTGTATTCAGTAAGTATAATAGTATAAAAATTCCCAACTATAATTCCAAACCTGACTACTCTTAATTCAACTGTAAAGAAGTATATCCTTAGTAGAATATTAACTTACTAATTTATTAAGGCTCATGATATAACACAATCCTACTTTGGGATCTGCTTATCCTGTGAGCTGATGCTGGAAATTGATTTTTAAATCCCTTTTTCCCCCTGTTTTCTTGCAATTTATAGAACACATTACATTGACAAATGTTAGGAAACTATAGCTGTCTTACACTCATTCTTTTCTTTAAAGAGGTTTTTCCCCTTTAGACTAGTTTTTGGAACTGTAGATGGCAAGCTCTCAAAAAAAAAAAAAACAAATGAAAAACAGGTAAATTTTGCTTTCCTGTGTTTCATGTTTCAGTGTACATCCTTGTCGATCTAGGTCAATAAGAGATTTGTTTGAATGATATTAAGTTCAGGATCATAAGTCTCTAGCTGAGATGTTACTTTTGAATAAACTCTTAGCTGTAGCCCCAGGAGCACTAACTGCATTTTAGATCCAACAGATGATGCAGGCAGACTGGCAAGTGGAAACAGCACAGGAAGCGTGAAGCACAGCATGGCTGGAGTTCATTGATTCTTGCATCAGTTGTTTAAATATACATTGTTCAGTCCAAATACTTAAAAACTATTCTGCTGTTTTTAATCTACCATTCATTCCTGGTCGATATTCTGGGAATACAGATGAGGCTATTAGTGGCGCAAGTAGGACTTGTATCCATTTGTTATTATAGAAAAGCAAATTCCTGACGTTTGTGATACGTTACCAATAATATACCTGAAGAATCAAACTCATCCCGTGCTGAAGGCTTTTCATCTGACCACTCCTGTGTTTGCATACACATTCACTTCTTTCTGCTTCTGGTGTGGGTAGCTGTGAGCATCTGAAAATGGTGCTCAGTGCATGTTCACACACCAGCACTCCCTTTGGTGTATGTGTGCCAGGTGCATCTGCCTGATGGGCACCTCTGCCACTTTTGGGATTGTTTTGTGGCACCCGACAGAATTGCTTAATTGTTGGTTCTGCTGTGCTAGAAGAGTATTAACGTTTGCCTCTCAGTCCAGGTGATACTTGCTGCAGAAAGACATGGGTCAGAGAAAAGAAATTTTAAAGCTGAAACTGCTACAGAAGAAAGCAGTACTTAAGTCATGGTGTATATCCATAATAAATAACTGGTTTAAAGGTCCTGAGTACATTTAGCCAAAAAGAGCAGAATAGGTCTCAGAGATCTGTCATGTTTATTCTCACTTAATGTTGCATTTTGTAAGTTTCTAGAAGAGCAGTTTTTAAAGACCAGAGTACAACACAGTACTATAGAAATTAGACTTAAGTGCCTGTATTAAGATTTAAGCTCTTATTTGCATTCCTTTCCAAAGAAGAATCAAGTAATTTCTTTCACTGAATAGCCTGAGCAAATATCTCTTTGGTGTTCAACTTTTGTGCCTGGTCAGGCTGAAAGTACTCCAAGAACTGTACCAATTTACTAATTTTTCATCAGTCTTAGGATTTTGTCTTGTTAATTGTGTGATTTCAGTGGTTTCCATGGAAAATCTATAACAATACTGAAGAGGGCAGAAAATTTTGGAAAGTGGCTAATTTTCTTCCTTTTAGAGAGAATTCTCTGCTTGAAGGACAATTATGGGAAAAGGAGGTTGATTGGTTTCTTTATTTTGTGTAGCTGTCTAAATTTGGTTTAAGACTGCCTTGCTGGGGCTGCTTTGTTCCTTTCAAAGAAGAAGATTCAGTTAATCCAGGGATCTCCTAGGTGAATTCACTCCTCTGAAAAGTTGTCATGCAGGAAAAGAGGCAAAGATTTGTTGTGACTTTTTGAAACCACTGTGGACAAAAAACCTGGCTGTCATCCTGCATGGTGGAGCGTTTTGGGGTTTTATGTGACATGGGCTTTGTAGTCATCTCCTCCATCAACACTTACAGGAGGGTCTGCAGAGTGGTGATAACTCAGCTGTCATGAGTCATCGTTTTTGGCATGTTTTACCTAACTTCAGCTACCTTGAATAGACAACAGCATTTTTTCTGGCATTCTTTGAGGCATTTAACTTGCTTTCATTTGCCTTACTCTTTCCTTTCCACATAGTTCTCAATATATTGTACACTTTTCATAGACATGAGAGATCTGCAGAAACAACCTGGAGGACACTGTATTTATGACAGCAGAAGAGAAAATATGGAATTTTGGTGTTTGGAGTGGGGCAGGAAATGGGGCTGGCTGAGTGTCTATAGAACAACTAAATTTGAACTCAATCTATTTGACCATTATATGAATATGCTTTGCTACTGATGTTTGGGCAAAAATGGGCAGGAAACCAAAAAATAATACCAAAAGAAAAGCAGGTGTTTTCCTTCACCTCTTAATAGATGTTACAAGCTGTCCTCTCAGCTTATCACAGAATCTGGTGTTCAGAGAAGCTGAACAATTAAGTGATCAGCCTGACAACATGTACAGTTTTTCAAGGCTATTTTTCCCTCTGCAATTTTACAGACTAAGGAATACCATATTGCTTCCTTGCTATCTTGAAAGGATTTCCTTATAGTAGTAGAATCCATAAATTAGTTAAACCTTGCATGTTAAAGTATAATTGCTTTGTGATTTTTCAGACCAAATGGCATCAAGTACACACCCTAAGCAAATATGCCAAGATCAACTGATTATTTAGCATTTACATTGCAAAAATCCCAAATGAAATGGACAGCCATGATATACATAGGCCACTGTGGGTAGAACAGTGAACATGGAAATGTGACCACCTGATACCAAAATTATCACTACTAAAATAATCTTCAGTAATATTTTTTGTTTCCATAATGAATATTTTTTAATAACAGTAATTAAGTTTTGCTGACATTTATTTTCAATGCCAAATTTATCTGTCTTCTACTCATTGAATCCTCTAGGAGCTCCGTCTGGCAGGTTATTTAGCTAAACTGACAAGGGTGCCAATGGGAGTGTTGCACAGGGTCCTGAATTTGTTGCTGCCCTCCAGCTCACAAAGTGAGGTTCTTTCTGTCCTTGATTCCATCAGTAAATATTCAGATGGTGCTGTTGAAAGTGACAGTAATGCAGATGAGCCTGGCAGCTGTAAGAAGAGGTAAGTGTGATGTTTTCTGGTAGACCATTGCAAGACAAGATTGTTGCTTTACGTGTATATGTATTTACTAGACAAGTGAAATTTACAGCTATAGAAAAAAATCACAGATGCATAGGTTTTCTTTTGAAATATTTTTCTGGAGTAAAAATACTTTGAAACTACTATCTAATTTTGTGAAATATTTCAACTACAATAAATTGTCTGATAAAAAGTTTAAAAATTTTGCAAGTTCATTAATTAAACAGTTTTTTCATAGATTTATAAGTCTTGTTCTGATCATCCTCTTTCTGTTGCCTGAATTGGGGTTTGTTAAAATATTTTGCTTTCACTTTTTTTATTTATAATGTTCATGACACACCAGGTTTTAGGTGTCTGTAGCTCTTAAAGATGTAAAGGAGATCCTCCTTCCTAATAGTGGAAGTTGCAACCTTGCGGATGTCTGTACCTTTGTAGTTAATTACTGAAGTTCCAAGTAGCCATTGTGTTTTCCTTTTCTCACAGGGACTGGTAGACTCTCAGGGCCATCATCAGTCCCCTTTATCCCTATTAACATGAGCTGAAATCTGTGCAGTAGCACCAAGGGATGGTCCTGGACCTGCTCTCCCAACTCCCTGCCGTGACTTGGGAAGGAGACAAAAGCAGATGTTGTGGCACTGAGCCCAGTTGTTGGCAGATGTGGGTTGTCAAGAAACAGATAAGAATCCCTGAGGATTCAGATCACCATGCTCTGAGGTGTCATCTTAGCTGATCTAAATGATTGTGGCAGGGCAGCAAAAGTATTTGAACACTCTTACTGGCTGCATTTGTGGTACTGCTGTCATGGGTTTAGTAGCTAAAGTCAGAGAGGGGAGAAAAATGTGTGTATTTGGGGATTTACTGCTGGGAATTTTTTATTTCCTGCTCCTTTAGGAAGAGCCAAGAGTTGTGGCAAACACTCGAGAACAAAATAAGGCAAGATCTGGTCAACAGAAGTTTAGAAAAGATTCCTTCTCTAAACAAGAGAAAAGACAGGTAAGGAGAAAACCCGAACAAACATACCTGCGGATGTTTTTGTTTATAGTTTATTTCATGTTCCAAGATTCTTCTTACAGCTGTTAGAAAGTTAGTTCATTAGTTCATGCATTTTCTAACACTGTTCTATTTAGTGTTAGTGTTTCCTACAACATTTTTACACATAATAAATAGTATAGTAAATACCTAAAAAGATTTTTCTGTACATATCCACAAAATTCTCACATTTTTCACATACATTGCTCATTTTCCCTAGATTTATTTATTATAAGGTTACCTTTCCTTTTGCAATTTTTTTTATCTCAGAAAATAATACATGAATTATTGGGGATTAGAATGAAAATTGCAATTCTCTCTGTTGAAATATGATTTTCTTTAGCTTCCAAAGTCACCACTTCCTTGGCAAGATATGGTACAGGAATTTTTGCATTTTTTGCCTCAGTTTTCACTTTTCGGCTTAATCTTTTTCATTAATGTAGCTTGATAAAGAAGAAGCACCGTGCCCTCCTAGAAAAAGCAGCAGTCATTCATCTGGGATTTTCACCTGCGCATCCTCCTGTGGAACAGCCTGATCCACCTGTTTCCCTGAACTCTGCAACTGCTGAAGCCATAGAGCTGTTAGACACAGGGGAGAAGATATTTTTGTTCCGTGAGCCAAGTGATCCAATACTTACCTTGCATAATTTCCCAAGAAAAAAGAAAAAGAACTTTCTTAATTCTAAAAAGGCTGTTCGTGAAAAAATGGACTCATAAGAGCAACTGCCATTTAAAGTATCAATTAGGGAAGATAAATTCAGTAAAATGACGAGGAAGAATGAAGTGTATGGTTCAAATAACATATGTGTTGTTTTAATCTGATTTGTTTGATATTGGAAATAGATGTTTTAGAATGGCAAATTTAGTGATGTGCATCTTGCATTTTTTAATTCTCGTCAGTGCTTTGTTGCACTAGGTGAAATATGGGTGTTCTGTGATGCACAGTCTGTCAGACAGGACTCTTGTGTTCCTTCACTACATTTTGGTCATTTTTGCACTGATTTTACTGTAGCTGTATTTTCATAATTTATACAGAAAGGTTATTTATTGTATATAGTAGGTACTGATTTACTATTCTTATATTTTTATGGTAAGCTGCAGTATAGCAGATGACATGAAGAGAGAAAGTGGATGAACCACATGTCCTCTGTTCTCTGATTTTATGTTATTCTATTTAATTTACTGTTTAACATTGTGTTCCTAAAAGGCTTTGCATGTTACTTCTTCAGTCTGTGTTCTACAGTGACAGCTGGTAGTCCAGATCTTTAGCATATATTTGTGTACTTAGCCTTACATCCTGGAGTAACTCCAGTGCTTTGCTGTTTCTAAACTTATTTCAGTTGAACTGTGAGTGTGGCTACAGTTCCAGACTGTTAAGTATTTACAACCTGTTGCAGTCTTCTTGGTGAAGCAGTGTCATCACATTTACTCAGTAGAAAAGTGAAAAATGTAAATGGGCATGTGATGCCTTTAGAAGCTCTTTTGATTGCGGTGCTGCCAATTTTCACAATTTTAGGTATTTTTGAAGTTCTTATTCCTGAATTTATCTAAATTGATGAGAATATAATTTTACGCTTCAAAAAGAGTTAATTCTTAAACATGTCTGGTTGACTTGAAGAATCCTATAAATATGAATTTTTAAAAGAGAAACAGGAAAAAGCTAATTAAAATATCCATACGTATTTTATATTATTCAAGCATGTTTTGAGGGCATTGTAACTGTATTTGAATCTATGCTCTGAGGCTACATTGATAATTTTTTTGCCCAGGTACAGATCTTCTGTGCCTTTTTGTTAATAGGGTAATATATTATTTAAAAATTAAAATGTTACAGTATCTGTATACAACCTATATATCTGCAGTTGGCTTTTTCTCTCCCCCACTTCTCTGACAAGTTTAAATATTCACCCACAGTAAACACCCATTAGTATTTCCTATCACTACTAGCATTAGAAAATGTATGCAGTAATTAGACTGAGAATCCTAATTATTATTTGATTGCATTCTTCAGTCTTTTCATGGAAATATCTTCTGTCACAGAAAGAGGAGTCTGTCAGGGTTGTAGGAGTTCAGAGTTGCTGTTTTAACCTTGTCTGGTATTTCATCCCCAAGGCACAGGTGGGTAGAGAGTGGGGTCTCTCCTGCCTTGGAGGTGGGTCAGAGCTGTATAGGAGGAACATCAGGTGTTTCAGGAAGAGGCAAGAAAGCAATTGGAAAACTTGGACAGCTCATGTCTGCAAGGAGCATTTGAAAGCTGAAGTACCTCCTTGAATGTCAGACCCTTCCAGGTTTTCATTGCAAGCCCAGACTCTTCATTGTTACAATATAAGAGGACAAATGACAGTAACCCATCATAGGTAAGACATGGAGGTCTATAGCTCTAATAGGTTACAATAATAAAATGCAACATCTGAATATTGATTACAATATCAATTTATTATCCTTAATAGATAATCTCTATGTCTAGCAATAGAAAGCTGATAGGTAGCTCTCTCATACCTCATCACAAATTTGAAGTGGTTCAGTGATAGCAGGGAAAGTCACTCCCTGCTATGGGTCACTCTCCTGTCATGGGATACACATTCAAAGAAATGTCCAGATCTTAACATCACTTGTGCCTTGTGGAAAGTACTAACTAGGAAATAGCCCACTTCAGTAAAGAGTTGACTTACATCCAGCTTTGAGTCATTCAGAGGACATAGGGCCAGCTGTTGACCGTGCAGTTCTCTGTGTGTGCCATAGGTATTACCATCCTTATTTCACAGCTGATGTCTCCCAAAGAATGTGTGTACTGGGCAAGCCATTCAAATTCATCCCATTTAGCTTCACAGTCATGAGTACAAGAAGTAATATAAGGCCAAGTTCTTCAGTATTTGAAACAGTCCAAATCAATTGTGTTCCCCTGGAAATTCATTGCTTCTCCTGTTGCCCTTTATATTTCCCTGTGTTCTCCCATCTCCATTGCACTGTAGTCTTCCCTCAACATGAAGCCATTGGACAAGGAGCCGAAACACACAAGGAACAAGCAAAAGTAACCATCCTTGGACAATGATGCTTTAATACATGCAGTAAATAACAACTTACTGGCAGTGGTAAATTTTATTGAAGAAATTATTCTCCATGCTAGACTAATGAACTGTAGCCTTGTTATGATTTTTTCAACACGTCCTTCAGTAATGTTAGCTTGCAGCTAACATCCCTTGTGCCCAGGGTTCAGGATTTTCAGGAGACTTAGTTATGCACAGGTTCCTCAGCATTATCAATAACCCACCTTTCTGCTTACCTTGCTGTATTTTTGGATTAGGATATCTGGATACTGGATTAGTATGCAATACATATTCCTCACTCTGTCAAGCTTTTATTTAAAAGATTACATTTTGAAGGTTGGTGTTTTTTGAATAAAAAGGATCCCACATGATGAAAAACGTTTTAGAAAAGATACAGGGAATATATTAGGGAAGTACTAAAAATGTCCTACAGTGATTGAGGTGAAAATGCTTCTGTGAAACAATTAGTTCAAGATTTTCTATCATAAATATGTATATTCAATTTCCTTAACATTGATATTGTGTATTTATTTATTATGAGATTGAATACTTGTGCTAAGGCTAATAAAGAATAATTCATACCAAGAGCGAATAACTGGATGTTCTGGGAGAGACTATCTGTGTCAAAGTCAATCTGTTGCAAACAAATGTGGGAATACCTATATGGACCTGGCACTTCACTAGAGAAGAATGTAAAAATGGAAGTGAAAGAATTGACTTTGGTGGAAATAATTGTTATGTTTAATAGGCAACTTTTATCTTCACTGATTACTGTAACTGTTTAAGGTTTAGATTAATTTTTAAAGTGATAATGTCTCTTTAATCAGGTCAGTTCTGCAAAATAATCGTCTGCCTTATTTGAATCTGAGGAACTCATGCTGCTTTCTTTCATTACATTTCATTACATCATTCATATTCATTTCTTTCATTAAATACCCAGCTGCTATTTTAACACCTTCATTTCTTCTGGGGAATGTTAAGTTTTTATGCAGTTACCTTTGTACAACCCAGTGCCAAAAATTACACTGCCTTTTGTCAACAGCTCCAGCTTCCCAAGAGACTGACAGTGGGATTTTCAAAGCATCAAATGCCAAGTTCACTCATCTCTTGCCCCGTGCTGTGCTTATGTAGCTGGTGCAACCTTAGATGTACCAGCATAAAGCTTATTTTCCTTGCTGAGTTATAAAGCTGTATTATCACTGGCTGTTGAGAGCTGTGTGAGTTCATATGAATAGCAATACTGTGCAAGTGATGAACATTATCCTCCTAGCTGAGTGCTCCAGGTAGGATCTAGCCTTTTCCGCATTCTGTCTTTCCACTCAAGGTATCTTGTAAAAATGACTGGCAAATGCCTCCAGCTCAGATCCTTAGTACTGTCTTCCTACTTGTTTTGTTGTTATTCACAGGGAGTAAGGCAGGGAAAGTCAGTCAAACTCCATACTTGTGAAAGACAGTACACTGTTTGCCATTGTGTTGCAGACAAACTGTGACCTAAATTTAATTATAATCTTATTAATATATTTAATGAGAACTGGTAATGTCCACCTCTGTATTTGAGCAGTCTTTTTACACAAAACCACTAGCTGCTTTTCTCACCTCAGCTGTATCTAGAAGTTTGAGAGTCACACAGACCAAAAGCAGTTTGTTTTCTCCACGGTTCAGAGATTCCTCTGGAGAGGAGAAGACAGACATTTGCAGAAAATTGAATTTTGAAAAAGTCAGCTTCTTTGGAGCGTCTTCTTCATTTACACCAGAGAAGCTACCTCAGGAAAGAGGCTGCGTATTTTCAACCACTTTTGGTTTGAAAAAAAAATTAATAAGAAAATAAATTAAACCTGGAAGTGGCAGGTTTCATACCAAGCCAAAATAACACTCAGAATCTGAGGGCAGAACTTGGTAAATTCGAGCATTGCTAATAGAATTCAGTCCTTGATACTGTGCAGTTCAGAATGACAGCTGGTTATATAATATCTGAATGGTTTTATAGTTACTCAACTGAGCAAAGATATCCCTATGCAGTGTTTCAGAAGTAAAATCTTTCAAGATTA
This sequence comes from Certhia americana, assembly GCA_018697195.1. Classification (NCBI taxonomy): domain Eukaryota; kingdom Metazoa; phylum Chordata; class Aves; order Passeriformes; family Certhiidae; genus Certhia; species Certhia americana. Next base: position 54,032,984 of record CM031860.1, on the reverse strand, counting down.
TTAATTGAAAGGCCATTATCAAATCCCTTGAGTGGATAGATATGCAATGTCTGTACTAAATAGGTTCAATGTATAGTTTTTCATTATATTTTTCCAATATATTGTTGTTCTGCTTATGGCTTGACCATCACGTCTGCCAACAGATTTTTATTCATTTGGTGTTGATTGCTAGTAATTCATCACTCTAAAATCACCATTTTGGTCCTTGCTTTATCCTTTCCTCAACCTCTTTTTTTTCCAGGAGAATGAATACGTTAGAGATTGTGATGTTTCCTGTTGATTCAAACCCATATGAATCCCCAATTTTTTTTATGTTTTAACTTGTTTTCTCTTTAGTTCTATAGTTAGATGATGATTTAATGAACTCTAAGTACCTTTGTCACTACCTGAATTGCTGGTGGCCAAGTCTAGAGTACTGTGCATTGCTTTTCTGCACACAATTTTTAAAAACAAATGGAAGATGCCATGTTTAAAAAAAAATCTAATGAAAGCCACACAAGCTATGGAATCTATCAGTATGACTTATATGGCTTAATAAAGCCACATAATAAACAAGTTCTAGAATAATGCAGCTATCTTTTCATAGGAGAGAGGAGAAAAAGCGAGATCTAGCCAATTTGATTGATATAAGTGTTAGATTCACAATTCCATTTACTAACTTTTCACCTTATTTATGTAAGAAACCATCATGCTCTTAATGTGATTTTTTTTTTTTTTTTGAAGGGATGTAGTGCTCTTTGTAAAATGTGTCCCTGGTTACATAGATAGTGGAATAAAAGAAGTGTTGGGTTCCATGGACTGGTTTCAGTCCCATGTCTGGGTTTCAGATAGAGCTGGAATTACGTGGTTCTCCTTTGTGTGAGGATGGCTCTGTGCAGCAGCTAGTGAAGTCTAGCTTTCTAGAAACTGTGTATTCCCAGTTGAAGAAGGCAATCCTTGGGGAGATGTTTGGTTTTGTCTTTTGGTTTTAATGAGGTCTACAAGACAATATATAAATGTAGGTTCACTCTGCAACCTCTGAACATAGTCCCAGCTGCGTTAGTGCTAAGAAGCTGCTTATGAGTTAACACTGGATTTTATCTTCGGTGTCTTCAAACCCAGTCATTCTGTGTCATTTCTGCTCAGAAAGCACCCAGGATGAAGTGATTCCCTACAGATCAGCTCCTACCTTGCCCTCCAGAGTCTCTGTTTATTGAATGGAGATGTGACAATTTGTCATATATACTGGGACCCAAAAACCTAAGGAAAGCTCTGTGCTTTTTTGTCAACTCCTTTCATTCAGTTTTAGTTTTCTGTCATGAGAGGGTTAAACAAGAAGCCTGTGTGAATCCCAGTGGTGGATGAATAAAGATCTGGGAACCGAGGCCCCGATCCACTTCATTTCACTTGTAAATAGAACAAGTGAAAAATCCTACCAGCACTGGAATAAGGCAGTTTGCAGCCAGCTGTTGAATATGCAACATGGCCCTTCATGGAAATTCACTCCCAAATAGCAGTGCAGTGGTGGAAAGGGGATTTTTGAGCTGTCTTCTCCAATGCAAGCATAGAAAAGCTGTGGGTTCAGCAGATTTCCTGTGGAATTTTAATGCAAAGCAGAAAACTGTAACATTAATGGTGCACGTGCTGATAAAGATCTTTGAATGCCTCTTGTGTGTTGCTGTTAAGAGTAAAGTTAATTTCTTATACCAAGCCCAGACTGTGGCAGGAATACAATGAGGTTATGAAATTACTTTATTCTGAGAGTAACTGTATTGCTGCCTTTGTGTCTGTGTTTGAGAGGTTTTCTTCCTAATTGAAGTGTATGAAGAGAGCACTTTGTTTGGAAGTAGTATTTGTCAAGGACATGTGATAAGAAAATTACGATATGAAAAGCTCTATAAATTTTGGGGAGAAAAAAAACCCTGCAGAAATGACTTGCCATCTTCCTGGCTCCTCTAATTTTTACACATATGAATAGTTCCTTAAATGTGATACTATTTATACAAATAAGAATGTCAGGGTTTGGTTAATACAACCCCTGCAGACAGTGACTCAGTGTCATATACCTCTAGAGAGTAATTCACCGTGGCACAAAATCCTGCTAGCATGTTCTGGCTGTCAAAGCATGCTCTGGGCGCAGGGTATGTGCTGCAATTTGTTTTGCTATATTTTCACCATCTAAATGTCATGGTGTCTAATCGAAGCTAAGTGTCTGAGACACAGGTACAGGCACTACCCTAGGACTGTTTCTTCTCTTGAGCCTTTTTGCTGTGTATGGCTTCTGCAAGGCTGAGGTGCTTTTTCATTGTGTGTCTCAACCTCTTTGCAGAAAAGATACTAAGTTCCAGGCATCATGGTTAGGAGACAGAACAACTATGTTTTATTAGACTAACAAATATCTTTGGGCAAAGCAGAAGAGCTTTATGGCTATGAAGTCGTATTTCAAACAAGCACAGAACTTTTCAACTCTTGGCTGCAGTTGCTGTGGGAATAATTTCAACAAATACGGTAGTAGAACTGGTCACTGTTTTTAATGAAGGAATGTTTTTCATTTAAAAAGAAAACTTGTTTAGCACATATTAAACAAAGCAAAAACATTTAGGCTGGTTGGTTTCCACTTTCCTTTTCCTCAATTCTTTGAAATAACTAGAAATAGGTGTGGGGGTTTTTTTTGGTTTTTTGGTTTGTTTTTTTTTTTTTTTTTTTGTTAGAAACAAAACATATTATAAATGCTTGGATAAAAGAGTTGTTAATTTTAAACCAGTTCTTCATGGCTAAATCCACAGTCATGTGACCTTGTATTAGTACTAATAATAGGATATGTATTTAGGGATCCAACATCCAAAATATGATCTTCAATGAGTTCTTCTCTAAAGATGCCTACGTTTCAGAAGCCTTGAACTGGAGGCTAACATTTTCTGCAGTTGCCTAAAGTTTAATTAGCCAGTGGTCCCAAAGTAGTCCAGTCTCAGTGGGACTACATATCTTGGTGTCTGATTAATCCTGAAGCATGTTTGTCATCTAGAAATTAGGTGGGGGTGGCTCAGTGGAGGCTCTCCAGCTATGTGCTGCTCCCAGAGCAACATTTCGTGTGTGATCACTGGAGGGGCTGAGCTGGCCTAGGGGTGGCTGTCTGGCTGACACAGATCACACTTTCTAGAGGAATCATAGACATACATGTGCTGTCTTAGTTACTAAGAATTGCGCTTTTTTTTCTTTCTAATGCCTTCCTAATGAGTCATCAGGGCTTTACAAAGTTAGTGTATTTTAAACAGGATATTTTAATGTTTCATTTTCCAGAAACAGTCAAATGTATATAAAACTGTACTAGAAATCAAGTAAAGATGCAACTTGATATCCCACCTGCCCATCTGGATGGAGGCACTCACTGCAAGCTTGAAAGCAGAGGTGTTCCCCCCCACCAGGCTGAGTTATGTTACTGCCAGAGAGCCTTTACACTGTCTAAATCCACTAAAATCCTTCATGTAGTTGTCTGAAGTCTGAAAATCCAGTAACTCAAGTGCCTTGATTTCAGTGGGTGGAGAAAGTGAGGCAACACAGTCATCTGGGCTTTGCATTGGACTTGTTCTGGACCTTTGGAACAGTCAGTCTGAAAGGAAGCTGAGTAACTCCTGTGCTCTTCACCTGTTGGTGTTAAGCAACACATCAGCCTATCACTTTGTAACCATCATTACAAGATTTATGAGTGAATGAAAGGTTTATGGCAAACAGTTGAATTTTGGCATTGTCACACTGAGAAATATGTTTTTGATGAAACCATTTAACTTATTGCTGCCAGTTTTCATGCCCAACACCTCTTGCTCCTTTTCCAGCTTCTGTGAGTGAGGACTGGGGCTGAGCCCTGGGGGAGTCAGGTACAGACACTTTACAGGAGACTGAAGGATGAGGCCAATATACTCAGGATGCTGCCATGCTCAGCTGTAACTCACCGTGCTGTGAGAGAGTCTTGGTTTTATTGCTAAAGATTTTGTTAATCAAAATGAACACCAAAAAATCTTTAGACTCATGACAGTTAATATCTACAGAGCCTACAAGGTTATCTTGGAGATAGACTTGCCTGGGAGTGAGTGCACGGCTGTGTTGCTGAAAAAACACAAGAAATCTGTTGCCTCTGGTTGAGGATGATGCCACTGTGTGCAGGAACTTCTGCTGCCATGGGCTGAAATGCAAATAGTTACTCATATACCATGCAATTGCATTACAGAAATTAAGTGTTGATCATATCTTTCAATCAGTCCCAACAGGAAATTTTATGGTCTGGTTTTTGGTTTTTTTTTTTTTTTTATTTAGTTCTTCCTGATGCTTGAATTAAAAAACTGAAATTAAAGCAAGCTAAGAATATGGATGTGCTTGGTGAAACTCTAGTGTTATATTACATGTCTGTGAAAAGTTCACTTGGAGCCAGATCTTGAGCACAGATCCACCAATGTTAACAGATGTCTCCTAATTGATACCCCTTGGAGCTCTTTTGTTGATTCATACATTTCTGCTACATTGTTGATTTTTTAAAAATTTCTCTTTCTGCTTTAGCATAAACATATAAATACAAGAAATCAATACTGCTGTGCATACTTCCTGCATTGTAACTGGAAACAAATCCTTTAACCTGAAATCCATGTCTGCTCTTTTCATCCTTGCCCACCCTCCCAGTGACTAGGAAATTTTCATTCCATTTGATTCCCACCACAGCTAAAAGTATAATTCTAGCTACTTTGCATTCAGCCTGTTTGGTAACACTGAGAAGCCATGCGGGGCTGTCGTGGTTCGAACAACAGGTGTCTGCTAAGGAAGGCAGGAGCCTCCCTTGGAATGGAGAATTTAACCCCTCTCCCTCTGAATTGTAACTTTGAAATTAAGGGACTCTCAGGCAAAGATATGGGAATAGGAATAACAGTTCTTTATTAGGGGAACTAAAATAAATGATAAAACCAAAACAAAAGAGAAACAGAAAACAACAAAACAAATAAATAAACAAACAAACCCACTGACAGAGTCAAGATACAGCCCCGACCCCCTGTGGGTCAGGATGTTGGTGGCAGTGCCATTCCATGGTGGCTGCAGTCCCAGTGGCAGATGTGGTTCTGTTGAAATGATGCTCCTGTAGAAAAGTGGAGTTTTTCGCTGAAGGTGCAGTGGTGATAAATGGGCCTGGCCTTCCTCTGAGAATCCAGTGGAAAGGCTGGCTTGGTGTTCCAACTCCCAGATTTTTATCCAGGTAGGAATACGTGGCTCCTCCCCCTGGTTGGAGCATTTCCCAGTGGGATGATGGAATTCTATCAGTGAGACTCAATCCCCACTAGCAGAAGATCTCTCCTTGGAGGGAGAATGGGTGTGGAAGAGATAAGAGAACTGACCCAGCAGGTTTTTTGACAGTTGGCCATTGACAGACAATCCCCTCCACCTCAGGTTCAACAGATGGTGATAGAATACACAGTTTTGGTTACATTTTGCACTGCAACCCATGACAAGGGCATAAAGAATTGCAGGTGGAATGACAGCTACCAGCCCAATGCTGCACATTGTGGGCAAGTACATCAAAACACAATTTCCATCTCTTCCTTTTATTAACTGTCAGTGGTTCTTATTCTTTTATAAAAACACTGTTTATATTTTAGCAATATGGACTTCTCCATATTTCCATTCCTCCAGCATGTGTTTTAATTAAATAGGTAAGGAAATACCACTACTATAATTTCACAGAGGGAGAAATGAAGAATAGCTAGATTTAAGGCAAGAGAGTGATCTTTCCAGCAGGTGCTACCACATGGCATGTATCCATTACCATTGGTTAGGAGTAGATGATGCCATTGCTTCCCAGCAAGTGGTGAAGAACAGCTAATACTGTTTCACAAATGCCCTAAACATGAAGGACTGTGAGAACAATTGAGGGGGAAAAGCAGCACTATATATTTCTTGAGCCTGCAACAATTTGAATGAGGGACTGAAAGTCTTTCACTTCAGATAACGTAGAGTTGTCATTAAAAAGAATACTTTTATTACTGAGACTTTCAGTTATTTCTTGAGAATAATTTTCATTTCAAAAGTGCTTCTTTTTTCAATTCTATTGTGAAAGTAATCACTTAATAAAAGGAATATGATTGCAAAGTAGTTAGTGTGGAGTTAAGGGCTATCCAGCCAATTCTACCACAACAATTTCAGTGAAATGTGTGTGGAGAAAGAGATAGGGATGAGATGTCAGTTTCTTTTGAGTGAATAGAAACCTGTTCATGTTGCCATGAGGTTAAACGAATATAATGTCAGATCTAAAATTCAGGAACATGGATAGACACATCAGGAAGGGTTTCAATCAGCATGCAGAGAGTATAACAGCTTGAAAAATATGTGTGTAGATACAGCCCTCCTGGAGCTCTGTTTCATGCAGCATCTTCTGAATACCAATGAATGTTCTGGCCTGGCAGAAGTAATCACTGAGGCAGGAGTAGGGGCTGGGTTCAGAGTTACTGCTTACTTTGGCTTGGATTAGTCACTTCATGTTTTGTCGGAACATAATTGCTGGTTATAGTTGATAGTATGAAAATAGTTATTCTGGTTGCCTTTTCTTGAATCAGATTTTGATTAGTTTCCAGAAAGATCACAAAAGTAGCATTTGCTCAAACTTCAAGTGTTTCTATTAAAAATAGGTTTTCTTGCGACCCTGGGGCTGTTGCTTAGGGCTGTATTTATTGTCCTGTACTCTGTGCAGGGCTCACTGACTTGACAATGGGCAAAAGCACATCCTTTAGCATTTGCATTGCATTTCACTGCTGTGCTGTGCTGATCACCACAGTGAGACAAAAGGGGTTTCTGGGAAAAGAAGACTTAGAGAGGCTTAAAACCCAAGCTGACCAAATTGAGTCCTTTATCTATAATTTTTTCTGCAAGCGCTATAAACTTCTGAACTTGTCAGAAAAAAAACATAAGGCTACTGCTCCAACTAATATCAAAAGTTACCTGGAAGACAACTTGAAAAAAATATCAAGCTTTGAGTCAGGCTTAACAGAGAACTTGAGAAAACATATTGTTCCCTGTCTCAGTTCCTTCAATTGGTCCATAATCTTTCAGGTGGTGTGAAGAAGACATGTGGGCAGAAAAGAACAAGCCCATCTCTGGGATGTATTTGGTGATCCCCACTGTGCTCTATCTCCACACCATCATTTTGCTCCTCAGTGGTGACTGAAACAGGCAGTGTTTGAGGCTGTGTGCCATCATCTGCACCCTGGCCCCACCCCTGGAACTCTGCTTACCTGGATCATCCCTCTTTCAAGTCCTGTCCTTTCCCTGCACTGTTCCCTGCTTGCAGCATCCATCTCCTTTTGATTTCTTTTAGGAAAGAGGGTGAGAAAAAAGGCAGGAAGGCAGGAAGGCAGGAAGGAAGGAAATGTAAAAAAAAGGGGAGTAAAAGGAGAAAAATAATTTTAAAAAAAGGCCAGGTATCTTTAGCAGCTGCACAGCCAGAAAAACAGCAAAAGAAGCTCTCTCTGCAGTGCTCCCTTAGTCTGAGATTTATCAGGTCTGGACAAGAACTGAGCATCTCTGTTAGTTTTTTATCTGCTTCTACTTTGTCCTTTGGGAAGCAAAAACAGCCTCAAAAAAACAGTGACAATTCTATTTCCTCTCTTTTTGCCAAAAAAGCAGCTAAATGCTTTAATGCTCTTAAAAAGAGTGACAAATAAATGTACTTTTCATTCAATAGAGTTCCTCTGTACAGGTAAAGGGATAGAGGTAATTGGCATTGTTAAATTTAATTTCACTTTGGCTTTCACTTTTTCAAGCGCTTTAAGAGTTTTCTTCTCCTCCTTTATATCTTTAGGAGAGAGTTAAAAAGATTTACTGGAGGCTGTTGCTATGGTGCTCATATCAAGGTGCCTGCATTCATTCCTCTGAACCTTGGTTAGTACTTGTACACGTTTACAGCTTTGTCTGCCTGGATCTATTTGGTCTATCAAAATTAACACAGTTCACCCCAGCTGGTAAAAAATGTGTGCTTGATTTTGCCTTGAGAAGATGCAGAATAAATGAAATGTGAAAGAAAGGTCTTCAGGCCTTTTTATAACGCTTCTCAAGTGTTTTGTAAACACAGAATATGCATTTGCAGAGTGACACAAGAGATGCTGTACATGGCAATGTTTGCAAATCAGGACAAATTAGGTTATTTTAATAATGAATTAATTTTAATAGCATTTTGAAACATTACAACTGAAGTCGTAGTGTAAGATGGATATCTTTTCCAAACACACTGCTGGTCCAGGACTCAAATGAACATTAATGAACTGCAGTGGAATTAAAAGGTGTTATTGTTTTCTATGTGTTGGATGTGTTGAATGACACTGATATGTGAGTGAACACCACTAACTACAAGGGCTTGTGTTTCTGATAGCTGTACATCTTTTTATTTGTAATTCTCTACTATTCCTCCATTTGTGAGCTGATGGCAGTGTTGTTTGTTTAGTTAGTACCATCAGTGGACTTAACTTGTATATTTGTTATCCTCTCTCCTGAGGTCAATCTGATACCTGGAGAAACGCAACTCAAAAGGGCTTATGTGATACGTGCATTTGTTCTGATGTGACCTGGCAGCATTTTTGTCTGTGATATGGATATTTTAATCACTGGAAAATCACACGTATTCTAAAACACAGGCTGTTTCCTGTTGATTACTCTAAAAATGTGTCCTTATTTCAAAGGAGAGGATGGCTTCACAAATGGGGGCTTTTGTATTAGAGGAGAAAGAGCAGAACATCAGTCAACGGAGATGAAAGTCTTTTGGCTTTGATTGTGCAGCCTAAGCAGAACACCACAAATGGTCTCCTTGGAGCCAGGGGGGTTTCAGTCTTGGCAACAAGAAAGTGTGTGTGTCCTAGGAAATTTATTCTGAAATGCCTTAAGAAAGGCTTTAGGTGGTCCATCTGGAAGTCTTCTGAAGTCACTGTCATGTCCCCAGTGATACCATATGTCAAGGCAACAACAAATGATACCAATAGTTAATGTGCTAAGGCAAAAGCAAGAACTGGGTGAGCAGGTCCCATCCTTTCCCAATTTGTAGCTAGTTAAACCTCTGACAATGTGATGTGTTTTCTGTGTTTACAATGAGTTTCTCTTTCATCTCTTTCTCCACCCTTGTACCCATGAAATGAGATCAACAGGTGTATTTTCTAAGTAGAACAAATTTTTTTTGTTGTTTTGTCTGGACAGGGATTTACATTGGACAGAAATAAGTGTGCCAAGTTGCTTCAAAGTGAGTCCTTTCTGCAATCTGTCCACCTTTGTCTCCTGCTCTGGCCAGAGGAGCCACATTCCTCCTCAGCACATATGGGTGTCAAAGCAAAGGTCTGAGTATGAATATGAGCACCACGTGACATCACTCTAGAGTTACACATTTACTCGTGCCTGTATGCTTTCTAAGCTGTGTTTACTATGCTTACTGTACAAAACAGTTGAAGAGAAAAGTTAAAATTTCCTATTTTTAGAGTAAATAATAAGAAAATGTCACTTTGAAAAACACCTCCTCACAGTTTGGTGACTGACAGTACATGTTTTATCTCGCTGTAGTTTGTTTTTGTACTGTGCTTATCACCCAATGTCTAAATCTCTCACAATGCATCATCACAACTGCTTTCTAGAGAAGGATCATTCTTCTTGTATGGAAGGAGAGCTGAGACATTCGAGGGCTGGTTTAGCACCCAAGAAAGATGATGACAAACCTGTTTGCTAAAGGTCAGACCAGGATTCTGTGGCAGAGCTGAGAACAAAATAAGAGCACTGTACTTTCACCTCTGGACCATTTTTCTCCCTCTTTTTCAATATCTTTGCAGGTTTTTTGAGTGCTCTTACTTGTCAGAATTCGCTCATACACCTATATCTCTAAGATGATGTATTATTAAAATATTTTGGCACTTGGTCTTTATGTTCTGCTTAATATTTGCAATCTGTTAGGAAGTGCAGTTTCCAAAATGAGAGATCAGTGGGTGAAGGAGCAGTGATTCATTTTCTGTGGGAATATAAAGCATTGGTAGTATCAGACTGCTATTTTCTTTTCTTGAATATATGTGAGAGTAAGCTGCTGTATTTTGCTCTGCTTAAATATCCTAAGTTCATTACAGGTTTTCTCCATTGAGAAATAATCCTCTAACTACTTGTTTTCTGTGACAAAAACCCATGTAAAATTGAGGTTTATATGAGACCAAGAAATGTCATATAGTAGTTGTCCTTTTGTTCTTATTTTAATTCTTATTTTGGATGGGGTTATTAACAACCTCTTCCTCTAGTTAAAGATGTCCTTGCTCGTTGTAGGAATCTTGGGCAGATGAACTTAAAAGGTCCCTTCTGACCCGAACTATTCCATGGTTCTATGATTTTGGTTTTATAAACAGAAAAAGGTATATTTTCAAAGCTCTTATTGCAGCATATTTTCTTTTCAGGGTAATCAATTAATTTTTTTATGGATGTTGAATGAGATGTCATTTTTAAAGTGTAATGAACTTCCCCCCGAATATCCCTACAAGATTACTGTGAATTTATTTATTTTATCTTTTTTTTTCTTCCTGATTAAATTTCATAATCCATTATGGTATTTATTTTCAGCGATAAAATGTTAGTAGCATAGACATATTCCTGAATTCCTTTTAAAAACTGGATACAGTTTCAGAGAAGAACAAACAATGTGGAATATGAACAAGATTGATGGATTCCTTGATGAATTTTGTTGAAACGGTCATAGGAAATACTCAGAACCTGCTAGGAATAGTAGCAATCATGGACAGAGAGATCATAACTCTCAGCAGAGCAGTTATTGCTGTTAAATGGCAATGTGGGTTTAGATGATTCAGCTCATGCATTTTCAAATGAGTGCAAGAGTAGGACAGAACTTATTTAACCCAAACTACATTTATGGCAGTTTGTTGTGCTAAAATCTAGGGAGAGAGAATCCTGAATAAAAACAGTCCTAATGAAACAAAATCAGTGTTTACCAAGAATTACTGCCTTCTGAAATGTGATAGACCACAGACATTGCCTGAAAAGTAATAGTGAAACAAAGACCCTGATTCCAGATTTCCTAATGACATTGGGAGGTTTTTCATTCAGTTCGGAGAATTTGGGTGGTAGTCTTTTTGAAGCACAGTTTGTCAGCCTGTCTGAAAGGTCTGGCACAGATGAGTGTTCTCCCTGCTGCCACTGTTCCTGGAGAGATGCTGGCCTCTGTGTTTATCTAACTCAGCCATAGCAACTGCCACCAACTGAAACACAAAGTTTTTCTGTCTTTCTTGCTCTCATAGTAAATTAGCACTGAATTCTTTGGCTCTTAAATCATGCAAGCCACTACAGATATTTACTGTTAAACTGAAAAATTGTTCACTAATCAATCAATTGCATAAAAACCTCAAACAGAGCAAATAAATTGTTCAGCTGAAGCTATTACAAAATCTATTACAGTAGGAAATTAATTTCAGTTCTTCAATTAATTAAATTAAGTGACTAATTCAATTAGTTTAGGCTTATTTTAAAACCCTGATTGGAGGACTGAAACTCCAAGTCTATGTATTTTATTTCTGTCATTTTCTACTTCTGGGTGCCCAAATTCCAAACTTGTCTGAGTGTAACTTCATTTAACTTTGACACAGACTACTTGGTGTCAGTCTTGCCTCTCTTATTTTTCTGTTTATCCCATGTAGACTTAAGTTCCTGGGCTGAGCAATCAAGATTTTTTTTATTTGCTCTGTAACTAAAAATTAATTTTTTTCTTTTTTTTTTTCCAAGGTCCCCATAAAATAGGGACCTTGGAACACTAGGGACACTAGGCTAAAACCTAGTGTCATTTAACAACAATTGGAGAATCAAAAGGGCACAGTGACAAACTTCTGGATGAATATGCCCTTGAAGAAAAATGTTGACAACCTAAATTTTCCCCTCTTAGCATTAAAGATGTTGATAACAAGAACTGTATTCTCTGTCAGGCCAGCTTGGGCTGAGGCTACATTCACCTAAGCAGGGTGTGCAGTGCAGCAGATTTGGGTGGAATCTCTAGAGAAGACTGTGATACAGAATACAAAACCAAGTCTTGGAGGTATTTCTAACCTTCCTTTTACTACCTTCCAAAGGGAGGGGTATTTTGCTGTTGACAAAAAAAATAAAAAAGTGTATCTTAAATACTTGAAGGACTGTTTAGCTGCTGTCATGTACACTCTGTGTGAATTGTTCAGCTGATGACTCAGTCTAATACCAGACTTTTTCCCATGTTTGCTATGTGGTTTTGTGTAACATGGCCCCTGAAATTATGTCACAATACCAGCAGTTACTGTCATCAGCTGGCTGAGACAGAGCCTGAAAGAGTGAAATACAGAAAATGAGCCTATTTTTTCCAGAAATATAGATGTTAAGCAACAAAGCAGTTAAATCTCAGCATGCTAAATATGTAAAATGATTTCAGAAGAGTTGGAGTTTTTTAACTATTGACATTATGCAATGAAATTAGGTAGAAAAATTTCTCATCATAGTTTATATCCTATGGGATATTCTTCTACTTCAATAACTTTTTGTTTTTAATTTTGAAAAACTCGGGAAAAAAAAATTAATATTGCCTACGTTTGATTTTCCTTATTCCCAGAAGTTCTTTTATTTACCAAAAAGAATAAGAAATTATGAAAATTGGTTTTTTAAAAAATAGAAATGAACTTTTTTCAGAGAAATTTTGATTTCTGAATCTGCCAGTATTCTTCTATGAATTTTCTGAGCAATAATATGCTTGGAATTTCCACTAAAATCTAATTCAGAACCATTATATCTGCCATAGGCTGCTGCACATTCTGTAGCTGGTTTTCACTCCCATCTTTTCATTTATAGTGAATCTCCATTTATAGTGAAAATCTCCATTATAGTGAAAAAATTGTGAATTTTATTGCTAGGAAATAAAATATTAATACAGAATTAATTCCAGTGAAGCCTAAGGATGAATATTATTAGAATATAACACATTTATTTAAATTTCAAGAACAATTTTGATAAGTTGACACCTGCTATTCCAATAAGTCTTTAGAGGAGATACAATAAAAAAATATAATGACTTTCTCTGATAGAATCCACTTCCAAAATAAACTAGCCCAGTGATGACACTGACTCTTGGTTCTGCTTGGGTTTCATTCTCAGTATAACCATCTGAATTTTTTGCCATCTACCACATAACTCTTATGGAACATAAACAAATTGTTTTATCTATATAAAATTCCTATAGGAGACATGTTATAGATGATAAAATTGAGAATTCTCTATCTCATAGGAAATGGGCAATTTCAAATTACGTGCAGTTGTATTTCACAAGTGGTATTTGAAGTCTATTTTCAGTGTGAAATGGAGATGCTGCTATAGTTTCTCTGTGTAGATGAGCTGTTTCTCTTTGACCACCAGTAGCTGGACCTGAAGCAGCAAAGGGCTTTGCACTCCTAAAACTGAGTTCTAAAAGGACTCTGGCTTCCTATGTGTCTGATCTCCAGGGGAGAGCCTTCTATCCTTACCTGTTCCCAATTTCTAACAGGCACTCTAGATCACTCTCTCCTAGGGAATACCGGAACCATCCCAAGGCTCTCAAACTTCAGGGAGGAGGTTACTAGGACAGAACACAGTTTCTACACTAGGGAGAGTGAAATCTTGGTCTCATGGGAATCACTGGTAAAACTTTTATGGATTTCAAAAGGATTACAATTTTCTCTACAGTTTTATGTTACCTTCTTTTGATGTAAATACCAAAAGATCTTCATTGACAGCTGAATTTTAATTTCATCTAAAGAGAGCAGTTCCAGTGAAATGTATTAGCCTCCTGTTGACCCTAATAAGCTAGGAGAAAAAGTCAACAGCAACACAGCTGTATTGTTTGGAAGGAAGACACATAACAAAAATAATAACATGAAAAGGGTAGGATTTTAAAAGGAAGAATCAAAAATAGTAAACACAATATCTTGACATTAAGACTACAGGAAAATACAGTATTTTTTGTCATTACTTTCAGCTTCCATTTATGCACTTCAGAAGAAAGTCAAAGACTAGAAATACTATCCGATCTAGGCAAGTCTGAAAGACTTTAGAGTATGTGGAAGGACTTGATAGTTGTGTCCATGTGCACTAAAACCCTACATATCTGAGAGTTCAGTACTCCATCTCTTCCCTTCACTGAGATTAGTAGGCATGTGTGAGTCAGACAAAACATTCTATGCTATCCTAAATGATGACCCCAGGAAAATATTAAAAATAGAAAACTAGTTCTCAATTATTAACCTTTTCCCAGGAGCTTAAAGATTCCTTTGTAGCTGAATTTCCAACTGAACACAGGGCAAGAATGAATTCTTGGAAACTCAGGAAATTAGAACAATTAATTGTTGGGCACACAAGTACAAAAATGTTATTAATATTGGCTTGCAGTGACAGCATAATGCCAGGATAAAACATTAGTGATCAGATCCAAGATTCCTGGCTTTGCAGACTCATTCCTTCCCATTCCCTGCTGTGCAGGGAAGCAGAGATTGGGGAATGACTCTTCCCCAACCCTAGCAGCCTGTGTGCTGGTGGGGACCAGCATCAGCCCACCTGGGAGTGGAGGAGCTCAGAAATCCTGGACCTCTTCTGGGCTTTGCTTCTCTTGCCCTCCTGGGTTGCAGTCCCTACACTGTTTCTTGTTTATTAAAAAAGTGTCAGCTCATTTTTTCTTATTTTAAGCCATACCCTGAAGAGAAGAGAGATCTTTTGGTAAGTACCATTCACTTGGTAAGTTCAACATAACCCTTAAGCTCAGACAAAATTTTCTGCTCACCAGGCACACACCAGACATCTCCAACAGGTAAAATGGGAGTACATCCCACATCTCATTTCACAGGGCTGTTGTGTGTAAAAGGAGTAGATGATCTCTGAAGATACAGGTGAAAAGCTTGGCTTTATTCCTACCCTCAGCTTTTACTCATTGTTCGTCTTGAAGCATTTACATTCAGGATCTGCTGCACACCACTATACTTTGTGTGCTTGCTGGTGGGGCTCCTGTTGCAAGTGACAGGAATATTGTGTTCAGAAACAAGGATCTCCCATGCTTGCTCCTGAATCCCAACAGAGACATTAAAATTATCTGGTCATGCAATTGTCCACTTCAATGTCCACTGGCATTCACTGGCAATGCCCAGGAGTGTCTCCTCCTTGTGGGCTACTTTCCATGTAGCCTGTGATAAAGCTGTGTAATAAAGCAAGACTAAAAGGTGGAATATCTTTTCAGAAATGGAATCAAAATTAGAGGAAGACAGCTGCTGAATACTTGTGTAAAATATAGGACTGTAAGAAATTAATCTTAACAGGGGTATGCTTAAAAGTCTATCAATACTTACACATTAAACGTTATGAAATCACCTTGAAGGAAGATTCGAAAATTGTGATTTCTTTTACTTCCCTTCCTGCTGAATCCAGACATTGATTAGAAGAGTATGAGAATGAAAAATCCTGTACTCCTGCTTAAAATCCTGTACTTAGGGTCTGATGTCATCAGCCAGCACAGTGCCCATTTCCTGTTATATCAAAGCTGGGTGCCTGATCCCTTGTCCCTTCTGCCTGTGGAGCCTCTCCTCCCTGAGCAGAGGCACAGCAGCAGCCTGCCCCTGTGGGGAAGTGGCTGCTGATTACTCAGGAGAAAATCACTCCAAATCACTGTCTATCAACTGCTCATTTTCACAAGACACAGGACTCTCACAACTTATTGTGCAATAGTTCTGTGGGATTCTGCAAGTGTAGATTTGTTGTTACATCTGCTGCCTTGGGAAGGACGCAGGGCTCTGCTTTTGCTTGCAGTTTCTCTTTCCTGTCAGTATACATTAATGAAGTGGAATGTTGTTCTGTAGCACAGTACCAAAGTCCCATGGCATTTACAGTCTGGGAATTGCTGGTTTTTACAAATGGTTTCTGTTGGGTTTTTTGAGGCCAGATCGTAACTAGTGAAATAATACATGATCCTAAACAAATAAAGGGCAAACTAGGAATATCCAGTCTTGACAGATAATAGAATCAAAGGTGAGCAAGCCTCATTTCTTTTCTGCTTTTTGTATTCAAAACTAATGCATACTCATGAAATTTCTGAAGTATGTGAGTGCTTCAGAGAACTTCACCTGAGCAGTGAGTACCTTGAACAGGCTCTGATTGCCTCAGGACCCCTGAATACCCCATGAAACACCCTGTGTTTCTCATTCAGGGTCTGTAGCACTGGAATACAAGTAGACAAGAGCATTTGTTCCTACCATGCAGGTGAGACCCTTCCTTTTAAAACCTTTCTTCCAAAGTGATGATGGTGCTTCCCTTTCAACAACTCCATGATCAGGGACCTCACATAAAGTGGGGAGTTGTTTAGAGCTCTCCTCTGCCTGAGGACTGTCTAATCCAGTCTCTAAGAAAGGCCATTAAGCATAGACAGGGGGAAGTTTTCTCTGTGGATGCATTTGTCAGGACCCTCACTGAAGCCCCACCACTGATAAGCAAATGAGAAGAGAGGATGTTGACATTGGAAAGGGACTTTACCAAATCCTGCTTCTATCTAAATCCTACTGAGGTTCCAAAAATCTTTGTTGCTATAAATTTGGGATGCTGCTTTTCTCATTACTTGGATAATAATAAAGTAAAATAAAATAAAATAAAATAAAATATAATAAAATATAATAAAATAAACTGGCCATAATTTCTGGCCATTAAACAATCCCCCGTAGAAGAGGCAAAATCTTTCTGGAAAATATTGCTGGTCTGGAAAGAAAAATCAGATACTTTCCACTGAGTCTGCTAGATTGCCTCTGGACTTTCAACCTGGTTTTGTGGGCTCTTGTGCTGATCCTCCTTTTCCTTTTCTCTATCTTTTCCCTGTTTTTCCATAACCATATCATGATAATTTTTTGTGTATAAATAACTAAATCTGTCAAGAAGCCAGAAAACCAAGATTCCTTCTTTGCTTTCATCTGGTAGAAATTTTTCAAGAGAACATATTCTTTCAGATAATGAAGCTTTGCATAAATCTGCACTTTCCAAGGAATGTCTTAGTTTCCATGAAATGTGGAGAGGAGCCTTTCCTACCAGCCTGTTCCCCATCTCCCTGAGTTCTGGCAGTTCTTATGTGTCAGCTTTCCTGCCCTCCAGCTTTGGAGCCACCAAAAGCTCCTGCTGTGAGAGTGCTTTGTTTGTTTCAAGGCCTTCTGGTCCTGAACTAATGCTTTTGGAAAATATTTTCATGGGAGCTGGTGAGGTCTGATCATACAATACTTCATTTGTGCTCATGTTTCCTCAGCAAGTCTGAAAGAACTGACTCTTTTGCACAGACCGCTGTTGTCAGTGGTTGTGTTTTCCCTATTTCTTCTGTTTCTCCATAGGAAATTACAGAAGGGTGAGATGTGCTTTTCTGGAAGATTCACATCATTTTATGATGTTATGGACAGTGGAAAATTCTCTGCAGGAGAATGTGATCCACTGGGCAGCAATTCTTCCATCCATTGCACAAGAATTTGTCCTGACCTAACAGATCCACTTTCACCCCAAGACCTTCAGGCCATTTCTTGTGCTTTTCCTTCCTTTACTTACTCATCCCTGGACTCCTTCATCTGTCCTTCCTCTTCCTGGCCAAGCTCTGCCAGAGTTCCAGGCTCCATATCTCTTGGTGTGACTCAACCTTAACCTCCAGCCCAATCTCCTTGTGTGATCTCAGACTGTAGCCTCATTCCTTGCTTTTCTCTTCCTCTTTTCCCAGACTCAGTTTCTCAGCCCAGGAATTTTCTATTCTGCTTCACCACCACCACCTTTGCTCCTTCTTCAGGTACTGCTCCAATTCTTGCTGTTCACAAACACACCACAGCATCTTTGAGTGAATCACATACCAAAGAATGTTTAGGTAGAATTTTGGGGGCTAGATTTCCTAGGGTTTTACTGAATTTGATGCACAATGCCAGTGGGAGAGCATCAAGCAGGGTCTGTGACCTGTGTCCATCTGCCTAGGTTGCTTGTTTTCAACTGGGTGCAAAAATGTCACAGGAATAGAGCTGAGAGCTGCATATGGGTGAGGGTGTGGAGCACTTGGCCTGGATGTTACACAAATCTTTAGGCAGTGTACACTTGGGCTTGTGCTCAGGTGCCATGTGTGTTTGACTGTGCCTTTGCAAAAAAGCCCAGACTATGCTGTGATGATTTCTTTGCATCAGTTTGCAGGGGACAGCAGGTGAGAAAGGTATCTTCCTTCTCAGTAAGGGGTCAATGGAGAGAGCTGTGTCTCTTGAAAATAAATCAACTCAAGTCATATACCAGACTTGGATAGAACATCAGTCACTGAGTGGTTAAAATTAAAATGAAGTGGGAGGCAAGGGATCAAAACTATTTCCAGTGTAAGTGATGTTTTTCTGTGCATTTGTTCATGTTTAATTTGTCTATACATATGTTCGTGCTTAACAGAAAATAAGACTTGAATTTTTCATTACTGGCCATCTTTCCTTCAGATGGACTGTGGGAAAGGACTCTTCAGTTTTCTAGCAGACACTGAGGGCTATTTAATGAGGTTACTATCAGTCAGGGTGATTACCATCAACATGTCAGAAGAAAACATTTTGATAGATTTCCATTCAGCAGCTTTTACTTTTTACCTTGAAAGTGGAAGAAAATACTTCAGCTGTCACTTGCTTTTATGTTGCTGCTTTGATCTTCCAATAGAAATGGATCTATAATAGCACTAGTGACTTTCCTTGCTTCCTTTACAGTGGAGAGACCTTTTCAGTAACATGATTTCTTGATAATAGAAAAAGGACAGAGTGCTCCTTCTTTTGGGTCACTGCACATTCCTCTCTTTCCTCTGAATTTTCTAGATGGACTACCTCACAGGCTGGCTAAATGGTGTTCACTTGACAATTTATTTTTGCAGCAAATGAAATGAATTTCGTTAGCCATATGCATCCCCTCTTCCCTCTGATACACACTTCTGTTCTTTTGGCAAAACAAAATTCTGCATGAGTGTTAGTGAAGGCTCTTGCCAGTTGCATTTTTTTGTTAGAAAACCTATTTTCAAACTCATTCCATCCACTATGTCATATTCTTCATCCAACAAGAGGGATCATTCAATGTAATTGTGTTTTAAATAATATGAATTCAAAACCAAGCCTCATTTCAAGATATGTTTTAAATGTGCTTCCATAAAATGGTTGGACTTACCTAAAAAGATGTTTGTCATCTAAGAAAATGTTTGTCATCTAATGAAAGACAAACCCCAAAACAAACAGACAGTAAGATTTGTTGAAGCAAATAATTTTCTTCTAACTGATGTGGAAAAAAATGCCTGAAATACATCAAAGCTATCACTGAAATGGAATTCATTCTCATTTTAAAAAGATGCAACTGAGAAGCGTTCCAGTCTCTCAGGATTCTGAGTTACAGTTTGAACACTTTCCTATGAATACTGATTAGAGAGCAGTAACTTTTTGTCCTGTAGTTGATCTTGAGAGGAAGTAATATAGATGTGATACTTGAACAAAATATATTTAGAGATTTTTCCTTAATTTTATGTTGGTACAGCCCTCATGCTCTTCTTTACAGTCCTCTATATAAGGGCATCATGTTTTCCTTCATAGCATTTCTCCCCTGAATTGAAGATTTGTAATATAATCTGGGATTCCTTCGAGACTGGAAAAAAAAAACCCAAACAAAACATTTCTATTTTCCCCTCTCCTGGAAGGACATATTTTAAGTTCCCTGGGCTTTGGAACGTTTCTAACTAAAGTTTTTTAATTTTCTGGATTAATTTTCTCAGTGTTAAGCTGTCATGGTAATTGCTGGTGTAGGAGTGTACTGTCACTGGGGCAGCTGTAGAGCTGAGCTAGATGGAGACCTCATTCCCTCAGGAAAGGCAGGACTTCCAGACATTTCCCAGTGCCTAGGACGTGTGAGTGATGAGCTCTGTGTGTCTGACACAGCTCTTTGAGCCCTGCAGGGCTGTGGTGTCTCCCTATGAAGTAAAAGAAAAGGACAGGCTCTAAGCATGTGATCCTGGATTTCCCTGGGCTCTGTGCCTCAGGCATCTAAATTTATGGCACTTGGATATTTTAGCCACCCAAAGCTTTCATTAGAGCTACCTCGTGATTCTGCATCTAGAAGGTCCAGAAGGACCCAGCTAAGCCCATTTCTAGGAGGGACAGCCAAAGATGATCTCACATCCCCACAGCAGAAATGGCATCCAGTGTTGTTAATAAAGACCTTTCTTTGAAGTAAAAAGAATTAATGTCATTAAATAAAATAAAAAGTTATTTTACTTGAAGATAAGACATGGTGGGCAGCAGAGATGCTCAGTTCAGAGTTAAGTGGAAATTCTTGAGAGGAAGAGGTTCTTTAACACTTGAGCATTGAAAGTGGGCAAAAATGGAGAGGTGCAGAAGGGGAGTTTAAAAAACTTCATTAAATTCTGATGCAAAGAGACAGAAATTTATCTGATAGCATGAGACAAAGCTCATCATGTGCAAGCTTGTTGCAAAAACCTCTTTTGCTATTAATACAGTGCCTCCAGGTAGCAATAAGATATGGCTGGAGCAACACAAATGTGTTTAAAATCTTGGTTTATGTCTAGTCTTGCTGGCTTATGTTAAGCAAAACACCCTTATTTTGGAAGACACGATTTAACACCAAAATATTATCAGATTCCAAATATTGGGCCTGGGTGTTTTTTCTGTCTCCTAGAAGCACTCCCTTCTCTCCAACCCACTCTAAATACATTTCTAACTTTTCTGGCAGGAAATCTGCAGCTCTCAAATCCCTGGAGAGAAAGCAAGATTTTATTTTTGAACTCACTTGTAGATGTGGCTGCATTGTGTCTCATTATACTTCAGCACATTACTTATCTTGGAAGATGGAGGCTTCTGCCATCCATGGACAGGAAAAATCTGTTTTCCTATAAAAAAACTGTTATCCAATGTATGTTTTCCTGTAGGAGTGGCTTGTTGTTAGTAAAGGGATATATATTCCAAGGTTGTTGATGAATATGGGACAAATGAACTATCTCTCACAGCCACCCCTTTTAATTATAGATTAATATGTGTATGCCACATAATGAGCATATCTGAGTGTACAAGATCAGAAGGATGGCTGCTTTATTTTAATTGAAAGAGTTTTGAAATAAATGTCTTCAAGAAAAACATAGGCATATTTTCAGCACCTTTTAAATCTCATAACATTCATTTATGAAGTGATTTAAACAGTTGATAGGAAGAGAGAAAATTATTTTTGAAGTGTACTAAATGGAAAAGACTTAATTTGGTCTTCTCAGCTAGTACAAATAAATATTCCTTCTTCAAGGAGAAAAATACAGTCAAATAATTGGTTCATACATATGTATGCTCTTCAAGAAGAGCAGGGCTGTGTCCCTGCTATAGATACTGTCTCAGTAAACCAATAATTTTGGTCCTACCAAGAAGAGAGGCAGCACTACAGAGTGGAAGGTGAAAATCAGTATTGACACACTCAAGGTGGGAAGGAGCAGGCTTAGGGAGTTAAACACATTGCTATAGTACAAACATGCTAAAGCCATGCAACAAAATGCCCAGTGCTTTGCTGTGCATACCCACACTTAAAAATACCCAAAAAACTTTAAATCCCTTTTCCCCAAGACCTTACAGTATTATGAAACAAGATAGTGGGAAATATTTGCAACTTCATGCATCTTAAATATGATAATGCAGCCTCATATCAATAACTTACAATTTACAAAGCAATGTAAACTGTCAGCATAATTCACATGGAAGATTTTCCCAGAGAGGGACAGCACAATGTCTTAGAGATGCAGAAATCTTCATTTGTGTGGGCAAACCGAAAATACTGTGAGGGAAAACCAGAGAAATATGTTTGTGGTGTGTGTTGCCAGAGGAATATTTGTTTTTAAATAGGAGACAAATTACAGTAATGAAGTAATGAAGGATCCAGAAAAAGCTTATAGTCTGGACCTATTAGTCTTCAAAATAAAAAGAAAAAGTGGAATAAAAAACTGTTAATATGAAATGGTGTTATTTTAAAAATATAGTTTCCACCTGTAGGATTCAATATTGCTGCTACAAGCTTTAGCAGATACTTTATCTTGAAGAAAATAATGAGAAGAAGGTAATGAAAGTTAGTGCTATGGTCTGAGAGCACACTGTCAATTACATACATTTTCTCTGATTTCTCTGCCCACAGTGTGTGGTTATGCCTCCCATTTGCAAAAAAAAAGAAACTATGACACTTACTCAAATAGCTGTGCTTATAAGATGGGGAAAACATTTCAGAAATCTCTTTAAAATATATGGTAAAACACAAGACAAGCAGCCTTACTTTATTTTATTGGCTGTTCAGTATTAATGAGTACCTCTGAAAAATGTAACACTAAGGTCAATATTGAAGTAAGAGGAATGCTGTCTACAGCAAACACATTGAAACACTCTGGTGGACTTGGTGGGGCTTCAGCAGACTTTAAGCGTTCCCAAGACCTTTAATTTCTGGAGTTTGTGACTCAACAGTAACAGAGTAGGTAGAAGACCAGGTGTTTTGATGGCAGGTCATCCTTGAGGTGGGGATGTGTCTGGGGGTGGCATTTGGCTGGGCTTTGGAAAGGCAGTAACTGTTCTGTGTCAGTCACAATGCTGCTGAGCAGGGGTGGATTTCTGTGCTGCAGTGCTCACATGCAGATGTTTGGACCCCACATCTGGAGCAGTGAGTGCCCTCCCAGACCTTGGGGAAGGCAAGACTTATGGGGAACCATGCAGGGTCTTGACACGGGGGTGCAGAAGCACCAAGCCAGCTCTGTTGACAGTGCTCATCATGTTTGCACACTTCATTTCAGCTCTCCATATATGCCTTCAGCTGGATTCTGCAGATGCAGTGATCTTCTGCTTAGCAGAAGTAACCTTGTGTGCTCCTGCTGGCCTGAGCTGGTCTGAGGGTGAGGCACAGGTTACAGCTGCTGGTGTCATTGCAGCAAGTTCTGCCAGCCCTTTCTATACTCACCAAGATTAAAATGCCTGAGTGTTCAGCTATAAATGGGAAATTTATGGCCTTAAAGGACATGTTGAACATAATTAAATGTAGAAAAATAATCCATAAATCTGCATTATATAGGTGCTCATTACATTTGTTAAACTGATTTCACTGTTGCTTTCTGCCCTGAACACTTTTTCCAATTTATCCCTGGCTTCAAGGTATACCTTACAAAGCTAGTTCAAATTGTAAATTCGTTGCAGTAGTGCTTGACTTACCTTAATGTGTGTATATAGCATTTATCATGATAGGACTCAGGACTTAGAGCAGACTTAGAGCAGTCTCTCATTACTAATTAAACATAACAAAATTGCCTCAATACCTTTGCAGAGAGTCTGGAGAATATTATAACCACTACAGAACTATGTAGAAAAGTCCTAATTAAATTGTATAGAACTCTTCCAAGAGGGATTTTTCAAGTACAAAATTATCACTGTGGGAAAATTCCAGGGCTGTATTATAGCTCACATCAAAACAATGGATAGTAAGAAATAAAAAATTATCAAGAACACTAATTCCAACATAGTTTTGCCCATGAAACTGTCTGTGGCTTGATCTCATTCCATTTAAAGGGCACTGGTTTTGCATAACTCTGTGTTCTTGGGCATACATTTTAGAAGGACTTGCATTTTGTGATTGTTTTGAGTTGTGTTTCTTTTAATGGATATTGAAAGCTACAGTAGTTTTTATATGCCTGCTTTGTTGTTTGTAATGTACTTAAAGAAACCCACAAACATTGAACAGCAAAGCTATCTGCCCTGTATTATAATTTTGATTCTTTGGAAGGACTCATGAGGACAGTTGGGCAATTTTGTAAAAAAATTGGTTTAATTGATTAGGTACATTCCTCCTTTCCAATTAAAAAGGACAAAAAAGGTAGTTTGTGACTCTGAGCCAATTTCATTGATGTATAGAGCATAGCTAATATCAGACATTATTGTTGGCTTGGTTGTAGCATGTGTTTTCTCACAAACATGATTATAAGAAGCTCATTTGCGTTGCTAAATGAAGGCTAAAAATACCGAAACATTTTTCCCTGCTGTCCAGAGCATAGCTGATTCAATCACTAAAATACAGATAAACAAAAGTAACTACTCTGATGAAAACTGAGATGATGAAGCACAATGTGCATAAGAAATTAGTCATTTAGCTACTAGTATGCTCTCCAGAAGAAGAACCAGAAAGATCCTCTTTAAAAATCACACCAATCTATCATGGAAGTTTTTGTGTGGAAGCAGAAAGATCTCTAAAAGCTTTACATTATCTCTTATTCAAAATTTATCACAGGACACTTTGGTAGCGTGTGCTGAGGGACTGGACTGAAATTGCTGTGTAAGAAAAAGTAATTCCTGCTTTCCCCAGCAGGACTGATGACTTCAGCTGCTGCGGGGGCTGTAAATTGTTGACACTTTTGCTGCTCTATTAGGCAGAGTCTGAGCAGCCCAGAACTGCTGACAGGGGGGGATCTTTCCTTCCTTTGCTTCTTAATCAGAGTCTGCATAGGTGGAGTCACTTTTTTGTGGATGAAATCTGGGTCAAATATAGAAATAATGGAGATTACCTGCAGGGCAGTGGTTTGTTCCAGGTCTCCTCTTGGGGCAGATGCTAGATCAGTGAGGCTACCAGAGGCAGCCTATTAAACCTGTAACTTTTTTTATTAAAACACTTCGAAGATCTCCTTGCTTTCCAGCTTCCACCAAGACTGTAAATGTACCTGTCCAAAACCTCTAAGCTTCTCCTATGCTGCAGCCACGTTTTTCATAGCAGAAGTATTGGCATACCTATCCATGTGGATTACAGAAAAATGCTTTGGTCTGATTCTGCCTACTTCAGCTTCTCAGTACATCCCATTACAGCAATATTTAGGTTTAGTTTAAACAGTCAGAAATAAGTTTAAAATTGTGATCACATGTTCCTGCAAGCAGAAAACATCTAAGTGACTGAAACGGATGAATCAGTGCCTATCACTTCCTCTATAATGTACTTAGCTGTCATTTTAAATAATGTGCCAAGACTTACAACCAAACCTCCAATGTCCCTAGATCTACAGGAAAATCTTCTGAAAATATTACATTAATCATTTTTGTCAAGGCTACAGATGAAAGGAGACATTTGTACTTTATGACAGTTGGTAATTAAACATTTACAGTACTGTGCCAATATTTAATACACAACATAGAAGGAGCAAACTGAACAGAAGGTAAATCTGGCAGAGTTTAAGGTGGAGTGATGCTGTGGGAATGTGCAAGGGTGATCAGAACTGCAACACCACAGAGCAAGAGGCACTGCAATGTACTGTGGTAGCAGCAAACTGCTTTTCCAGATGTGTTAGACTTCTTTCTCTCTTCCCTGGAAGAAAAATGAGAAAAATATTTTTATCTTTTAAATGACTTGGAGAAACCAGGTGAGATTTTGTGAGTCAAGACCACTGTCCACTTTTGCAAGACAGTAAAGCTGTATAGAATAAATGAGTCCCAAGGAGTTTCTTCTGGTTTTATGACTGCCCTGCTTTCTTTCTGTCCTCTGTCTTGTTGAGTATATTGTAAAAACCTTCTACATCTTATTTAGGACTTCCCTGTTTTCATTTCTGCTGGAATGAAAGACAAGGGTATATTTGTGTATTTTCTTATCACTCTAATACCTCTTCGCACTTAAGGATTAAAACTCTTTAACGTGTCTTACTCCAATTGACTAGATCAGAAATTATCCCATTTTTCATAAGGATTAGGCTGCAACTCAACAAATTGTCTGTGTCATCCCAAACCAGATTCATCTGACTAAATGTCAGTGCACAATGTGCGTGTCCACATCAGAGCTGTGTGCACTGATGTTTTACTCTATGGAGGCAGGGAAAACAATCTGCTAAAACAGGCAATCAAGACAGGGAAAGTGCACAACATCCTAAATACTTTTTTTTTTTTTCCTTTTTTATGTCTATTTTTGAGCCTGGATCTGGCTAATTAATTTTTCTTATGTCTAAACTAGGAGAGACAAATCTCAACCAAGCATTTTAAAGGTGTGTTTCCAGGCTTTGTGACTTATTGTATGCGTTCTGTCCCTGCAAATCATGTTCTATTAGTAATAACCTCTCTTCATTTTCTTCTGCACCATTATCAAAGCTTCCCATGGTAAGAAAGATCCTTACAGCTATGTTGGTCAAAAGAAAAGATGAAATAAGAGTGTAGGTGTTCCAGAGAAATGGTGGTCCATCCCTAGACACATTCAAGGCAATATTGAATGGGGCTCTGGGCAACCAGATCTGGTTGAAGGTGTCCCTGCTCACTGTAGGAGAGTTAGACTGGATGGCCTTTAAATTTCCCTTCCAACCCAAACCTTTCCATGATTCTTTGATTCAATATTGTGTCTCCACGGTATAGCTGAGGGCATTCACTGATCTGTGTAATAAGTTGACACAGATAATTATATGCAGCATAAAGGTACAGCTTGCAGTCAGTGGAAGTGCCATGGAGTATGGATAAAGCTGATTGGTGCCATGATTTAATTTTTTTTGCAAGCAGCACTGTTTGAGAAATGATCGTGTGGCAACAAGCGTGAAATTAGTGTCTGAGTGAGCTTGCATTCCTGCACAATACTCTGTGCAAATATATTTTAGTAGATCCAATCTATTGAATAACCAGACTCCTCTCAAAAACAGCTTAGTAAAGCAGTGGCAAAGCCACTCAGCAACAGACAGATCAGGCTGCAAATATTTGGTAGAATCCTGCTGCTAATTAAATTCTACCTGCAGTGAACTCCTCCAATTTTTAATGCAGTCACTGATCTTGCATTATGTGGATCTTCCATTCTACCCACTTCTCATTCTATAAACCCAGGCTTCTTGAGGGCTCTGTGTGCATTGGATGGCAGTGCAGCTGGACAGGAGAGGCTCTGCTGACCTGGCATCCACATGAGCCACATTTGGGGAAGTTTCTGCTCCGATTTTCTCTCACCTGTTCCTGTGGTCTACAGGCTCAGGGCTGGGAAGATGGCAATAAGTGCTCTCTTGGAACATATCGTCTGGTTTTGTATCATCCAAAAAGCGTTTGGTTTGGGTGCTAAAATATATACCAAAATGCAGTAGGGTTTTAAGGTTTACATTTACTTCAAGAATGCCTTACCAGCCTCGGTTAAGGTGATAGCATAGTGGCATCCTATGTGCTTGATGTACAAAATCACCCAGAGTTGCTCTTCTTGCTTAAAATAACTGTAATCACAGTTAAAGAATCAATGTGCAATGTGTAATTGCCTTTTTTCCCCATGTTTTTCCAGCTGGAAAATTTTACATGGAAAATCTCAGTGAATTACTGGTTCTCCTTGTAAACACTACAAGTCTGATACATTACGGATCCTGCAAATATTTACTTATGACTTTTACCTACTAACTTTAATTTCTGTAAGAATACTCAAATAAATAAAAGGGTTTTTTTCAGATCCAGATCAAGATCGAAGATCACCATGCATTTCGATTGGAACATAACAACAGATGTTTCCAGAAATAATGTGAAATCGTATCTACTTTTGTCCTTCCTAAGGGAAAGAAATATCAAGGAAAAAAAATTAAAAAAGGATGGATGGGAAATAGTTTATTCTGGGACATGAGATCTGTCTTCTTATGACCAGAAAAATTTTGCTCCTTTGCTTGATCCCATGATTATTTCAGTCTATGACCAAATTAAGCAAGTAGACTAATACCATGCTCATGACACACATAAAATTCTTTACCATTTGTAAACTGTTTGTTGTTGATGATATGGAACACCATATCATCAGTGATATGTGATAAAAATCTGTATTTGCTAAAAAGTTGTGACCAAAATTACATATAACATGAAACAAAATTTACAATACATTTAATCACAAAGAAATTACTTTGTTTTGTAAAAGATAGAATGGAAATGATGCAGTAAAAATAGATTATTTCAAATAAAATGTTTTTCACTTCCAAAAACCTAACCTATTTGTTTTAAAAAGTTAAAATGAAATTTGCTTACAGGTGATAACCCTTCAAAACAAAGCACAATCTGACAGAATAAACATGCATTTATTATCAAAATGTGGATGTACAAGTTGTAAAATACCATAAATGTTTGGAATTTTGGCTGCTGTTTAAAATTAAAGGATTCATGTCAGCAATATTTTGACTAAAGTAGGTTTCTTTCTAATCAAGATAGTTTTATCCAGAATAGATTCATGAAAACAGAGACACATGTAACTTCTTAACATTTTATAACACCTAGCTATGGATCTGAGCAAATTCTTAATGTTTTTAGTTTTCCTTACTAAGCTGCTTTTTAACTCTGGCTCAGACAGCTTATTGTTACAAATGAAAAGGTCTTTCTTTGCCATGGTTACCATACATAAATAATGTGTCTGAGCCTGCATCCACTAAAGTCATAAGCAAAACTTTGACTTGACCAGGGTCACACCTTTTACTACAAAGCAGAACACATGATGTTAAAGAACAATGTGAATACACTCACACTGCAACTTTTTCAATGAGTTTCAGGTATTTAAATGAAATGATTCAGTGTTTGGCCTATTGGACGCTATGTTAATGTATTTACATAATGTACATCTTTTATAAACTCAACAGCAAGTGCTTAGAAACAGCAGTGTCCAGCAGTTTCACAAAATTTCAAACTGGACCATTTTGATTAACAGAGAGATTGGGAGTAACGTTAAAGCCTTCAAGGTAAAGCTGACCCCAGTACAACGTTGTCTCTTGAAAATATCCAGGAATGTGGCAATCTTTGAGAGGCTGCCTAATGAATTGTTTCAAGTTTTCTTCCAGGATTTTGAAAACAAAAGTCACACTTACTTAAAAAACTGTATTTTGCTGCTGATGGTCATTTTTCCAGAGGCAGAGTCAAGAGGAGAGCAGAGTATGTGGAAAATCTCAGCCGGTGTGCTGTGTGGGTTTGTCCTTGGCCAGGGATCCTGGCCAGGTGCACCAGGATCCAAGGGGTGCAGGAGTAGGGGTGTGCAGAGCTGTGGGTGCTGGCTGTGCCTCACTAACTGCTGCAGCCCCTGGTGCAGCCGTGTCCCAGCAAATTGTTGTTCCTTCCATCCTGGAGTTTCTCGTGGCTCTGAAGAGATGCTCTGCTGTCAATGCTGGAAGCCTGCGCACTTTGATCCTGCTGTCTTCTTAATCTGCCAGAGGTTAAAAACATTGATAGAGCTGTCATGTGCAGGTAGCTGTATCGGAAGGACAGCTGCTGCCTGCCCTGTGGATAGCCACATACTCCTGGGTGTAAAACATTCCTGCACCATTTCACCTGTATTAACTGCTTGAGCTCTATAGCTGTTATTTCCTCTGAACACTCATGATTGCTGCCTCCTAAGTATGTGCAATTAGGTCTTGGCAAATCCTGCTCCCCTTGAAGCCGTAAAGACCCAGCAGAGGAAAGTGCCTTCTCTGGCTCTAGCACCTCTGCTCAGACTGTAACTTGGTAAAACCTCTAGGTGACTGGAGGCTGATGAAAGCTGTTGACAGGGCACACAACAGCTGCTCTCCTCTGTTGTCCTAAAAAATTATCAGTGATCTTCATCA
Source organism: Certhia americana (assembly GCA_018697195.1). Taxonomy (NCBI): domain Eukaryota; kingdom Metazoa; phylum Chordata; class Aves; order Passeriformes; family Certhiidae; genus Certhia; species Certhia americana. The sequence goes on along the minus strand of CM031860.1, from coordinate 54,003,409 downwards.
GTAAAAGAGAAAAAAACATGAGATGAAAGTATTTTCAGTATTCCTCTTGTTATTACTTCATATGTTATCAAAACCTCAAGAGTGGTTTCAAAGAACAACAGCAATAAAACCTGTGCTTAAAGACTGCAAAGTTATCTTTGACATCATTTTCTAGAGAACAGCAACAGCCCTAGAAGTACCTGCTGTCCCTGCCATGTTATTTCAGTGATTCTGCTCAACAATAATCTCTGTGATTTTACTGTGATTCATGTCATATTCAGTATTTTCCTCCAAACATTGTGTAAACACTTTCAGGAAAGATGTAAAGATTCATGGGGAAGATACTTAGTGGTTACCACTTTTTTTTTTTTTTTTTTTTTTTTTTTAAACATGAACAGCTAATGTTTTGAAGGATTTTTTTCTCTGACTGTTATTTTTATCTCAAAATGGGAAATAGTGTTCCTGAAAAAAGTAGCAAGACTTGGCACCAGAGACACTATGGAAGAGCTCTTTGGTACAGCAATTATAGAAGGTATATATGCTATACTCCAAAAACACCCCCAACTTTGCAAGTAATACAGAATACCTAGAAAACAGTTGTTAATGGAAAAACATGCAAAAATCAAATATAAAGGATCAAATTCAGAGCCTTAAATACTTCCAGGTGGCATAAACAATATGGAGACACCATACTGAACGCTCAGAAGAGAATGTGATGGGACATGAAAATACTGTAATTAAATAGATGAAGAGGAGGCTATTAAAACAAAAAATATGGGAACACTGTGTAAAAAGGCAGACACATTAAATGAAAAGCTGTAAGACAGACTGAAAACAAACAATTAGAGGAGGAAATAATTGCCAAAAGTGTTTTTGGCGAATTTTTTTCAAGTGCACCAGACATTAAATGGATGCCGTTGAATCTATAGGTCAATGTATGACTGAATTATTAGAGGATAGAAGAGAAAATATGAATCCCCAGCTGAAAAACCAATGAATTATCTTCACCAATGTTCATGACAAATGAGCTTAGGAAGATTCCTTTCTTTGTGAGAAATTTGTCCATCATCTCCAGTCAAAACATCAATGAAACATTTTTAGAACCTGTTGCTTAAGTTAATGTTGACAAAGCATCAAGACAATGGGTTTTCACCCAAGGACTCTGAAAAAATAATTATAATTTCTGCACAGCTGAATGGTAAATGCAACTTACTCTTCAAACTGTCTTGGCACCATGGAAGACAGCAGATGAGATGACTTTGGTTGTTTGTTGGTTTGGGGTGTTTTTGTTTGCTTGTTGGTTTGGGTTTTTTTAAACAGATATTTTTTTTTAAGATCTTAAAAAAAGATCCAAGAGACTACCAGGAGAACAATAGAGTTCAACTTGAGACTTGAAATATCTCAGGGTCTGAGCCACTGGTACAAGACTAATGTATTTGTGGGCATCAAGAGAAAAGACTGCAGTGCTTGGAAACTCGTGTTGCAGTGTGCGTGGCAAACCTTGCAAATTGGTAAATAGTGGAGTGAGAAAAATTTTGGCTCTATAGAAATCTGAGGAATCATTACATTGGTCTGACACATGCAAGTGGTTTCTCCCTGGAATTGTGTATTTCCTTTGTAAAATGCTGAAAAAGAAGGCATTTACTGCACTGCTCAATTTAAAATGAAAATAAGAATTGTCTCAATAACAACATGAAGCAAGAAAAAACCAATTTTTATTTTTTTTTTTTGAGAACCACTTGAACTGGCACAAAGGCAGAATGCATGTAAGGAGGACAGTGAAAAAAGGAGAGAAATAAAGCCCATGCTGAGTTCAAAAGATACCTCTGGCCAGCCTCAATTTTTTCACTCTCTACAGAGGTGGTTAATAAAGCTGATTTTTTTCCATTATTTTCTTTTATCCTGTTCCTACTTTCCAGGTCTACTATTGAAACAGAATATGGGGCTTTGGAAGTTCTAAAGAAATACATTTTTCCAGCAGTGTTTCACTGTATTCCCTTTTCAGACATTTTCTTTTTCTGTGTCTAGATTCATTCCGCATATTTCAAACTATCAAAGTAAGCAATAGATTATTAACCTGGTGATGAGGTTAAAAAAAAACCCCTGCTATTAACTCTCTAATAATTTATCAATCACTTTATTCAGTTACTAAAGTTACCTTAAGGGATTTCACTCTAGGGGTTTAGTTGTTGTGGGCATACAAACACCTGCTTACCAGTGTACTCTTGGGGCTGGGAAACTGGACTAAGAACCAGGAGATGCTGATTCTGTTTCCACCTCTGTCAGCCTTTGGACAAATTGCTGCACTTTTGTGTCTCAGCTACTCTCATCAGATGTCAAGGCAGCTGCTGTCAAGAGTGATGGAAGCTGAGAACTTTGTGTCTCTAAGTACTGCTCTGTCTCACAGGCCTGAATGAAACAAGGAATTACAGTCTGGTGTCTGTGATAATTAGAAAAAAATGTTGCATGTATAATCAACCAAAATGTAATTACATTGCATGTATAATTATGGATGTATGTGTGATTGAATATATAAAAAATACAACAGTAAAGAGAACAGACTGGCTAAAAGCTAGCATGGAAAGTAAAATATTGAACAGAAAAAGGCTGCAACAACCATGGCAGGACAGAATGAAAATCACAAACTTCTAATGAAAGCCAGTAGCAAATTTGGGACCACTAGGGAATTGCTTACAGCTCAGCTTTGTTCTCTAGATGAAGAAGAATATTGAAGTTTGTCTTTAGGCTGCATAGTAGGATAAGTTCAATGACAAAGATTGAAAAGTTGCAGATTCTACATAACTGTCAAAATTGCAGATTTGTTAAGACTAAGCCCTCCTCCCAAAGCACTGCAGTTTCAGGAAAAATAAAATAAGTCAATTGGTTTGTATTTCTCTCTAGCTCAAAACTGCAGACTAAGGTCAAGACACAAAGAAATGTGTGTGGACAGTCTCTTCAGTTAAAATATTGGACAGTTACAGAAGTGAATTTTCTCTTTTTTGCTGCATTCTTGATTCCTTGGTGTCAAACCCAAAGCACTTTTCTGTCAGATGTTCTAAGCTTTTAAAAAATATGAGTACCTTGACATGTTTCCTGTAATCATGGCAAAATAAATGCAGTCTGGGCCATTCTGGTAAAAAATTACATTAGTGCAATAAATCATTTGTAGGTCGCTGCTCTCCAGTGAATGACTTATTTTGCCTTTAAGCTAATGCAGCTACAGGCTGGGATAATTTTATAAAAGCCCAGGGAGAATGAATGGATTGATGGAGACTTTGTGGTGGATCTGAAACAGGTACCTGTTCTTGCACTGAATACTGTTGGCTAAGAATAAATAATAAAATGGCCGTCTATGGATGAAAAAGTGAGTAAGTGGTTTGACTGGATATAGTCACATGGAACAAAAAAGCCTGCAAGAAAAAGAGGATGAAAATGAGTTTGAACAGTGTCTGTTACATGTATTCCATGACAGTTCTGTACAAATATGTAAGTAGTCTCAGTGGCAATTGTGCTGGGAACTAAAAGTGGTTCTGCTGAACCAAGAGAGTTTTCCTTGCCTTCACTATTGATACATGCAATACTGATTGTGACACTGGGCAGTGCACAGACTCCTCTCTGGCAGTGAGGAAGAAAGGGTATCTGAACAGTATCTGAACCTCCAGTCAAATCTTGGCTTTGTCAGTATTTCTGGTAAGAAGAAAGAGCCTGTGTGAGCCATGGATTTTAAGGTTCTTATTTTCCCAATACTCAGATATTATAGTAGCATTCCTGCAGCACTGATTTCTGATGCTGGATCTTGAATCTGATATTGATCAGTGGAAGGGAATTCAGAGGAGAGGGAAAAATTCTAGTTCCAAAAGAGTGCAATAAAATGAATTTTAGAAACTAGTTTTCTTGTAGGAAACAAACGCCTATTAATGAAAACTTTGACACCTCTTGGGATAAATCCTGAGGAACAGATAAATCTGTGGAATATTTTCCCCAGTTATTCTTCACAAGAATTGAAGAACATTGGCTTTTTGAAATTCATGAATACTGAAGGACAGTTTGCTAAACAGTCAGAAACCCATCTCAGTTGTATGATTTAGCAGCTACACAGAAGTAATGCTGATGGCAGAAGTAATGTGCAGATAGCCTTGCTATAAAGCTAATTCTAAATGGAATGTTGGAATCAGAGGAAAAGAAATGACTGAGCTGTCATCAGGAATGACTGTGCTCAGGAAAGAACTATTTCATCTACATGTCTCTGACCATATCATGTGTTTTGTCTACTGGACCACTAATACAGAAGTCATACTGAGACTTTCAAAAAAGCAGTTAATGTCCTAATGTCTAAATCCCATATTTATAGAATTGATTGGCAAATACCACAGCACTAGAGACTTTTAATTTTCAATAGAAAAGATCTAGAAATGACATTTTGTGAAGAACTTAAAGGAAGCCAGAAAGGGACAGAGATAGACACTATTTTTTCACATTCCAGCCACAGAAAATAGAAACGTGGAAGTTATGCCATGTAACTAAAATTGCTGGATTTTTTCATGTTGAAAAACTTTCATCCAAATAATTTTTACATGTTGGTATAATTCTGTAGAGGGTCCCCATAAAGTAAGAAGAACCCAACAGTAGCAATCTCTCAGAGGGATCCTGTCATAGCTGGGGACACCCAGCTTGTCCAGCCAAGATGGGAGCAAATTGCTAACATAGCCAAGGATGGAGTGAGAGATATCTTGGCACTGAGGGCAGGAAAGGTGTCAGGTTTTTACCCTCTGCTCTTGCCCACTCTTTTTTCTAATTTTAATTTTTATTCCATGTGGCATTGGCGCATCCAAATGTGTATACAAACATCAACCAAAGAATGTCTGGATGAATAAATCAGGAGTGGTCAACACAGCTTCTTCCTCAAGTTGATGACTCTAACTATTTCCACACCACCACTGCCTGTCCCTGAACACAACTAATTTGTTTGGCTGATAACTAAGCACTTTTACCAAATGGGCCAGAAGCAGTAAGCAGCTGGTTATTGAAACTGGCTTCAAGGCTTGATTCCCCACAAAAGAAAGATGAAATGCTCAACCCAAAGAGTTTATAACATTTGTGGCAGTCTAGAGCTCCACAAGCTATATCCCCATCCATCTCCTGTATTTCCAGTCAAAAGTTATATAAAGAAAAAGTTAATGGGCCTTTGGAGTCTAACTGTGGCGATAAGATTTGCTTATTGTGGAACAAGTACAGACTATATCCCTCTGTTACTCACATTTTTAAGTAGTTTTATGCAAAGAAACATTCTAGAAAGAACAGAAGTATTTGGACTGTTAGGATTCAAAAGGACTCACACTGGGTGTGATAACCACAACTGGGTTGTACTTTACATGTTGGTACAACCCTCATGAAAAGGGATATGATCTCAGTCCTAAATAATAAGTGTTCAGGGGTAAGTAGGTGGCTGACAGGTGTAAATTAATGATGTTGGTCATACCAGCTTATTTTCTGCATCAGCTCACCCAGCAGCCCCAAAAGGACTCTTTTCCCTTGGCTTGGCACTGATAAAAAATGTTCACAACACCCACAATCTCTCATGTTTCAGCCAGAAAAAGAATCACTCCCCCAAAGTCATGCAAGACCTGACCATTTATAAAACCCCTGTCTAAGCTTTATATCAGCTCATGTGCTTCCGTGAAGCAGACATACTCCAAAAACAGGGCAAGATTTTGGCAGTAAAATGTAGGTCTTGCAGAGAACACACATCTTTTCAAAAATAATGGGCTGTATGCATGTGCATCTCACACTTCACTTTGAGAACTTCACCCATTATTTTTCTGATTTTAATTTCAAGTGCAGGCAGTGATTGTGGAAATACTGATAACGGAGCATGACTTCTGGGATGATAAGCAGCTTGGCTTGTCATCTGCTTTTCTCTGCTGGGAATAAGAATGCACTTTGATACAGAGTCACTTAATAATTTTCTGCCTGCATGTTTTAAGGCTTCTCTTATAAATTGGTCCTTGCTGTGTTCTATTTTTTGTGAAAATGGAAGAAGCTGGCAGCATTTTACAATTGTAAATGAGTGTCAGTCACTCTTATACCTCCTTCATTCGCCTCATTAGTTCTCTTCCACCAGGTTTTCATTCAAATGCATCTTTTAGTGAAAAGGTGAAATAAAAAAGGAAGAAGTGAGCAAGGGATCCCAATCAAGTTAGCTTTTATCTGAATAAGCATATTGGAAAGAGGATTTTTACTTTTCAAAACAAAATAGTCAGAATTTTTTTCATAAAGGACTGAAAATTCCTAGATTTGCTTTGTTTTTTAAAAAGTTAGCAAAAATGAGCCTATGAGTTGATCAGAAACTCAGCAATTAATTTAAAATTAATTAAAACTAATTTGATTAATTTATACTTTCATTCATAAATAAAATAGTAACTTTGCTCAGTATAAATCTTAAGGAACAGAGTCAAGTTAGTCCAAATACGATGAAATTCCCCAATTTGAAAAGATGTACTCTAATTTCATAACAACATATAGCAAAAATCATCGTTAACCCTGCTTAAATTACCTGGTAACCTGAACAGGTGACAAATTATTCATCCAGTTCCTATTCTCCAGTGGTGCCTGGGAGGGCTTTCATGAAAGGCAGCAAATAGAGCCCTGCCTGGGAATGTAATTCCTGTATTTTAGACACCAGTTCCATTCACTCATGAAGGTAGGGCTCAATGCCTGGGAGCTGAGTGAGCTGCACAGACTGCCTCGCATCCTTGGGGCTAATCTCTGCAAACCAGAGCTGCTGTATTCCAGCTGTTTGTTTGGCAGCCTCTGGCCTCTGATAACCTCTGAAACATGAAGGGAATTGCTTCAAAGAGTGATTTCGGCCTGGAAAAAATTATGCCAGGGACTACACTAACAATGGAGCAATATGGAAGACTGCCTGTATATTGCCTTTGCAAAAGAGGTAGAAAACAGCAGTGAAGGTGGGAAATACAGGATAAGAAAAAATTTTTAAAAAAGGAGTAGAAATGGAGGAAGGAGAGCTAAACACTTTGAAAATGAGGAAGGATTCAAAGAAATCCCAACCATGGAGATATAATAAACTAAGTAATTATATAGCTAATTAAAACTATCTCAAAAGACAGCTGTATATAACTAATATCCTTTTGGGCTTGTTTATTAAAAATCCCTCTTTACACTTAGCAGAGAAAGCATGAGAGAGTGGGCTTTTCTTCAGTCTCTGCAGAGTGATCTCAGAAGAATTTTCAGGAAAACAGAAATCACTAAAAAGTGTATGAATTTTCTAAGTATTTCTGAGTAAACAGGGAAGGCACAATCTTGCTCTGTGCCAGTGGAAGGTTGGGCAGATCAGGGCAGAATCAAGGAGCTGCTGAAGCAGAGATAACACTCATCACTCAGCAACATCAGAGCTGAGTCACACAACTCAAAAGTGAAAATTAGTCTGTTAACTTAGATAATTTCCCCTTGATCTGGAGTTTGTGTAGAAAACCAATGTGTGCAGAGCAGCTTTAACTGGAACACAATCCTCCCCACTGTCTGTGTTATAGCAGGCGTGTGTTTTGTGAAACCTGGGCCCAAGCAGTAACTCCATCTAACTATTAGCCAAGAGAGGATGTCAGGAATCTTTGGCACTTCCCTGATAATGTTTACAGCTATGGCTTGCTTATTCTTGGTCTCCTGCCCCCATGGCTATGGGCATACACTCAAATGCATCTGCCCCACAAGTGATGTTTTGTGTTGTGTGAGATGCCCTTGACTACCTGGAGCAGGGAGGGTGGTCAGACCACAGAGCAACTGTGCCTGCAGAACTGATGTTTAGGAATTATCTGAGCACACAGATGTGGGAGGGATTTTATGCCAGCTAACTACAGAAAGCTGAAAGATTAATTCAGGCTCTCTCAACAGGGTAAATAGAGTCACCAACCTAGATTAGTTTCTTTGGGTCTAAGCTATCTAATATATGTAATATATAATCTTGGGAGTACTAAAGAAGCTTAAACTAAATAAATGATTTTTAGGTATATTAATTTAAAGGGACAAATTAATATATCTTAATGAATAGGCTTTCTGCATCTCTAGAAAAAACATATATGCCTTCCCTCTTTGAGAAATAGATTCTAGGCCCTTCCTGTTTAGTGGCTCTACAAACTCACCATGGACTGCATTACTTAGCAGAGCCAATTTACTTGTGCATTAGAGCTAATTTGCACCCACATGGTTCAGGCATGCAGAAATTGAATGGTCCCATCAGTCTGTAACAGAGCACATGGTGATAAACTCTGCCAAGGGCTGGGTAATGAAATCACCAATGAGAACAGGAGTGCCATTGCCTATTCATCCATGCAGACATGCCTGTAGAGTGTTCAGGCTCTGGCTCTGCCAGCAGTGGCTTTTCTGCATGACTTGGTCTATATCTTGAAAAATTCTTTGTCATCTAATTTCCATTTATTTCAAATATCTCTGAAAAACATTTTGTACAGCCTGTGGGATAGGAGTTATTCTGTATCTAACCACTGCTTAACTCAGTCTGTCTTTGACTCCAAAAATGCTCTCTTGGAACCAACTGCTTTGATAGAAACAGTCAAAATCTCAGGTCAGTTTTCTTAATACACTGTGACGTATGTGTTTTGATAGCTCAGTAGACTACCAAGTAGTTATTCACATAACTATGTTTTAACTCAATTTAAATTTAAATGAATGATTTTCAGATGAAAAGTTATTACAGCTGAATGTGAAAAATAAAATTCTGGGTGCAGTATCCCCATGTAACATGTATGTCTTCTTTTACCACTGACACTCATGGCATTTACTCCCACCCTTTCCAAAAATCCTTGGGGAAATATTCTTAGAGTTTGGATAATTGATTCAGGTTGATGGTTCCTGCTGAGTAATTACACTCAGTAAATGGCTGTGAATATAATTTTCTATCAACCAGAAATTTATAATCAAACCTAGTGAGCTCAGGTGCACATACAGCGTGAGTGACATGTGAAATACTGGTATGCAGAAGTCAAGTGAAAAATTGTACTGGGTGCTATAGTATATTGACCTGTACTGTCTTGAGATCTGAGGTTTATCCTGGGATTTGATAAAGCAAAATAAGTAACGATATGAGAAAAATAAATGAAGACTTCAAAAGATGTGCGGTCATTTAAGAAAATGTGACTAAACAAACTGATTAACAGTAACATTAAAGCCAGGTACAGATGAGTCAAATAGGTGTCTCTTAGAAGTAGGCTATTGTCTGTTCAAGACCAGGTGCATCCTAGCCAATGTTTGTCTTGTTCAGCCACATTTTAAAATGTGAACAAGCTTTTCTAGTTCAAGATGTTTGCAGATCCACATCTACAAGGAGCAGGAAAGCAGCTATGAAACTTTCCAACAATATACTGTGTTTTAGACCTTTTGAGATGACAGCGAAAAAATTTTCTTCCTAAGAAGAAATAAAGAAATAAAAGTTCAGTTTTAAGAGTATAGGCCCCCTGTCTACAAGAAACGAAATTTCTCAGCAGTGTGGGCCAGCCATCATTTTCCAAAAAGACATTAATTTCCTAGTGTGCCTTTGGTGTGTATCCTGCAGGATGTAGGCTCACCTTTTGTTCAGCTACCTGCAGATGGAAAGATCACATGGAGGTCAAGAGACCCACTCTATAGCAGTTCATGAAGAAATGCAGTCTGTGTGAGGAAACTCACATTGGAGCAGGGGAAGAGTGTGAGGAGGAGGCAGCAGCAGAGACAACATGTAGTGAACTGACTCCATCCCCCATTCCCATATGCCCCTGTCATGGAGGAGGTAGAGGTTTTGGGAGTGAAGTGGAGCTCAGGAAGAAGCGTGGAGGGGGGGGAATTAGCTTTAAGATTTGGGGTTTATTTCTTACTATCCTTGTCTTTTAGTTATTGTCAATGAATTAAATAAACCTTCGCCAAGCTGAGCCAGTTTTGCCCATGACAGTAACTGGTGAGTGATCTCTCTCTCCCTGTCCTTATCTCCACCCATGAGCCTTTTGTTGTACCTTCCCCTGCCCAGCTGAGGAAGGCCAAGATAGAGTGATTTTGGTGGGCACCTAGCACCAGACAGGGTCAACACACTACTAAAGTCAGTCTGGAACTGCCTAATTATTTGACCTGACAATAAACATTACCAGGCTGGCATATGCATCTGGGAGAGGCAGATTCATCCCTACCCATCTCACAGCACCAGACTTCCAGGAATTAAAGGCTTTGAGTTGCCAGGGAACAGCCACAGCCTGCACTCCCCTCTCTGCAGGGTCATTGCTCTCCACCTATTTCTTATGCAAGATTTCTCTTCCCCAGTCCAAAACTTAGCTCCACAAGAAGTCTGATCAACCGTGCAGCTCTTTCATTCCCTGTAGGGTGGATTCTCCCAAAAGGAGATTGAGCCAGTTCACTTGTGATTGCACAGCATAATTTGCAGCCTTCAGTTAATCACCAAACCTCCCTGCACTATGTGTGGGAAAGGTGGTGCCTAACACAGGAGCCCCTGATCCTGGGGATCACTCTACTAAGCACCATGCCATCGAGGTTAGTCAATGAGGTGCACCCACAACAGGAGCACGTACTGAGTCCCCAGTGGGACACAGGAAAGTTACCTCCATATGGGGGTAGGTATTCCCTAATGACGGGGGATGTCCTGGAACATAGCAATGGACAGTCTGAATCTTACCCAAATCTCTTACTGACCTAAGTCTGCATTTCTTTTCCTACTTGAAAAAGGATATATATACACATACATACTTGAATATATGCAATTTGTGCATTCTTGTATATATGTACATTTTACTGTTCAACCCTTGTACTGTGGTAAAGACTACATGACAATGGAAACCTTGTGAGCTGTGAAAAGCCATAAATGCACATACCCTGCTATTCCACCTAACAGAGACTCCCCTCTCTCACAGTGGCCCATTTTCACACACATAGTGCATGCTGTCAAAGAATAAGCTGAATGGAAACAAATGTCTGCTGAGGCTCGCTTCTGACATTTCCAGATTTCCTGAACCAATAACTGCATCAGAGGCCTCACATCTCAAGGACCTTGATAGAATTTTCCCATTATTTCTCTAATTCTCTTCTGATTTTTTTGTATGTTTATCATCCAAATCACCACTCAGCAACATACTGCATTTTACAAAAAAGCATGGTTTATTTTCTTATAAACCTGAAATCTGATAACTTTGTGACCTTAGGTTACCACAAAGACTGAATAGTCAATGCTTAGTCATCTTCTCAATAAGTTTCAGCATATGTTATTATTTATCCTGTTTCTGCCTTTTCAGCTCCCTCTTTTCTGAGTTTAAATTAGTTCAAGTTTATTAAACCCTTCAACATGACCCATGTCACCCCCCTGGCTAATCCTGTTTTTCTTGAAACCTTTCTAATTCCTTTTTTACCTTTTTGAGATAAGGAAGCAGAACTATACACAGAATGGAAGAAGCAGGTGTACATATATGAACATATATTTATCTGTAGCAGTTTTTTGCAGGAACATATCAGTACCTCTTAATCTTCCACTAAGCATTGTGCTATCCACAGTTTTTTCAAATTCTCCTTAATAACTGATGCTAATTTTGAGTCTATTATCCTAAAGATAAAATTTAGATTTTTTTCTGTCTGTATTTGTATTTATCAGTACTGAATCTGTGCTGCCACTTTCTTAGCCTGCAGCTCTGAACCATGTCTATCATTATCTACTGAAGCTCTTTGCAGTCAGATTTAGTTGTGACTACTCTGGTACCATGAGAGAACTTTGTGACCTTACTATTCATCTTCCTTTCCAACTCCTTTATGAATGTATTCAACAGGTACATGGACATCAGAGTGACTGGCAGTAATGTTTTCTCATTACTGTCTTGTTTCTGCATTGCTTCAGCAACTGGCTGTAAATTGCTTTCTTAAAACAGGACAAGGAGTTCAGTCTTCATGACTCAGTTTATGGAGACTTGTAACGAGTGAAGATTTATGTTAAGATTATGTGGGACATAAAGAGACATGAAGATAATTACCTCATGGAGGTAATTCTTTATGGCAGTGGAACAGTTATGACCTGTTATGCAGCCTTTATTTATCACAGATATGATTTGTCCCATGTAATCTGCTTAAAAAAATAAAATATTTGGTACTCAGAATTATACAATTGTGCTTCCCCTCCAAAGTCTGAGATGTATAAATGAAGAGTCTCTTCTGCCTGTGAATTGACTTCCAATTACTTTTGATGAATTGCATTTGTGTTCAGTTTTCTGTGAATAGAAACTAATTTCTGGCCTCCAGTGCTGAGGATCTGCATCTGTTATCCTGATCCTTCTAGGACCATATTTCATTGTGGACAATGTGCTGACATATGCACCCCCATGCAACTTTCATTCCCAAAGTGGGATGGTGAAGTGTAGCCATTACAATGATATCATTACTTGTTTGGGAAAACTTTGACCATTTTTCCTGGAAGACTTTTAAAATGAGATTCCAGATACTCATTACCCTTTGTGGTTGTTTTTTCCTCCATGAAACTGTGAAGGGAACACATCATCGAAACAATGGCATTTGTATAAACACTCCCTTCTCCAAAAAAAGTAGATTTGAAGGTATACCTATAGAAAATTTATCAGTTTGGATCTGCTATGCTCAAACTTTTAGGTAGCTTGGCTCACTAAGAAGGCAGTGACATTTGGACAGGTAATTCTCAACCAGTAATAATGAACAGGAATCAGAGGCAGAGGTGAAAGGGCACATGTGAGCAAGTAACAGTTATTGCTGCCTAAACACAAACCAGGTTCAATCACATTCAGAAAAACATTTTCCAACTGCAAGAGCAATCTCCAAAAGCATCCATTACAAAAGAGAGAAGAAAGGTTCAGTGAAGAGCAGTGCAACCACTAGAAATGCTCAGAGAAAAATGGATTTGAACTGAATTAAGGTCCGCAGAAAGGGCAAGAAAAGGGCTGTAGCCTCATCCAAAAATCATTCGATATTAGGAGGATTATGACAAATAACTCCAGGGACACTAAGTGACATAAAATATGTATTAAGAAAAATACTTTCAATGAAGTACACTGGAAATTGTTATGAATATTCAATTTCAAATCAAACTAAAATGAAAGGAAGTACTCAGGGACTCTGGATTTGATCTTAAAAGACAATTAAAAGAAAAAAGAAAAAGAACAGAAATTGAGAGAGGCAATAAATTTGATCTTACAAAAAATTGCAGCGAATATTAAGTAAGCTTTTCACTTACAATTTGGAAAAAATCAGACAACATGATTTTAAGCATCTTAATATGCTTAAAATATGCTCCCTCAAGTTTTGCTGTTTATTCTGGGAACAGAGAGCAGTGTGTTCACCTCGAGGTGTTCAGGATTTATAAGGGAACTAGATATGGCCAAATGGTAGGAATGACACCAGGAAAAGACAGAATAATATGCTTCAGTTTGTGGCAGATTTTTCAGTGTGCTAACATTGAACTACTGAGAAGAGGGATAAGGTGTATCAGTAGCTCAAAGCAGAGACAAGTCTGTTCTGGTCAGTGGGCACAAGACAGTTGAATATCATAACAATTTTATTGAAGCATATTTTAATTAAGTAATAAAACCTTCAAACTCAAAATCATTAGTAATGTTTTGAAAGCTTTTACTGGAATTATTAAAAACATGGATATATTCCTAATCAGTTCACTGCATTTGTTAAAATAGTTTTGCAGATTTTTAACCCATTTTCATGCACCTTGGATAAATGAAATACATATTATACTCAGAAAAATGTGAATGTTTGATTTTGCTTTCTTTAGCAGGCTGATAATTTCGATTATGAAGCATCAAACTGGAGGACTATTCTGCCTGAGAAGCAATTATTTTTTGTGTTTTCTTCTCTGTATTTTGTTATCTCACATATTCAATCTTAAAGGAAAGCAACAGAATAAAGAAACTGTGCACATTGTCTTCATTAAATGAAACTTTTCACATATTTCAGTCCCTTCCACTATGTTTAAGTTTGTTTTAGCATATTGAGCCTTTTCTCCACCTCCCTCTGCTCCTCTTGCCTGCAATCCAAGAATTTCTGATAATCTCCTGAGCTTCTTGACGAGAAATCAAGTATGACACATTGCAAGCATTGCAGTGTCTGTGGCAGGATGAAAGACACACAGTGGAAAAAAGGCACAGTGTAGAACTACCAGTAAAGCATTCAATAAAATCAGATTTTTCTTTTCATAGCAGATATTTTACAAGTGGACTGCAAGATGTTGAGGAACTGGGATGGTTAGCACCACAAAATTAACTACATATTAGTACCTGACCTTATGTTGTTCAGTTAGAAGCATCTGAATTTTTTCCTTGAATTCTTGTAGTTTGGGGAGTTTCATTTTTCCCATGAAAGACATGCTATTTTTTTCCATCCTTTATTAGGATTTATGTAGTGTTCTGTGACACTGAAGTAGACTGAGCAGAAGACTTAAGTGACAATAAAATGTAGATTTTTGCTGCTGAATACAAGGAAGATCTAAGGAAATACGCAGATAGTTTCCACATTTACTATGTAGAGGAACATGGAAGAATATCAAAACATCTGGCTGCATTAATCTGAGACTGATTTAAAGCTCTGTTTGGGATTGACACCTCACCTAATGTTACAATCCCATTTTAATAGGTATTATGTTTGTGTGAACAAATGGTTCATGTCTTTCAGCATCTGCAGGTGTTCCTGGGCCATGTGGCTTTGGGAGCCCATGTAAGCACAGCCTCAGTCTATACATCCAGTCCTGAGGGCCTAGAACAGAAGTTCTAAGGAATCCCACCCTGAGTTCCTCTGGTGTATACTGTGTAGCATCTTCTGGTATGATGGCATCTGTGCCTGGCATTGCTCCTATTTTGTTCTCATTAATTTGAATTCACTTTGCACTTCAAATATTTGACATCTGATTCCCCTTCTTAACATTTTTTCCTTTGAAAAATACTTCAGAAGTCTCTCCATGTCTTTCTAAAGCTATGATGCAATTTAAAAGAGAAAGGACTGTGATCTGGCTTTAGACAATGCAGAACCTGTTATGGGTCTGTACTAAATATTCTTCCTTTACCTTGTCAAAGCCAATCAAGCAATGACCAAAACACATACTTTTCTGATTGAATTGCATGTGGTTTACCTTTTGCTTCCATTTTACTTGTACTCCATTTAAACTTCTTGGTCTCTTATCAGCCTCACAGAGTTCTTTATAGCTTGTGTTGTTACTGTAGTTAGGCAGTATGAAACACACAAAAAAAATTCCTATACATAAAAAGATTTAAGGATAACACAATAAAATCATGATGAGAAATTGTTTTAGGTAGTGAACACAGCAATGAGATTTTGAGTGTCTTACAAAATCTGGTGTTCTAACTTCCAAAAATTGCTGCATATTGGATATGCTTCATATATGACTCTAGAGTAAGTGGGAGACTAATATCTGGAAATTAATTACTTGTATGAACAGCTTCTAGGAAACTCATTAAATTGATTAATCAATGCAATATTTTTCTAATTTTGTTATTCTGATCTTAATAATTTTGATTTTTGTGGGTTAAACTACAAAGTTCAAGAATTCACTAGTTAACTTATTCAGGTAATCCACCAAGATGTTTCTTAAAACCTTCTATGGGCTGACTTGGTCTGGCTTCTCTTCTTTATGGATTTTACAGAAACCAATAGCTTTCTTGTGCTTGAGATCATGCAAAGTAACATGAAGAATCTGCTGGATCTTCTTTTTCTTCCTAAGACCTTGTAGTTCCTGTGAGCGGTCAGTATCAGTCATAGAAATATCCCAGATTGTAACAGGTAGAAGGGTAGATCATGGGAAATTTCCTTCGTGCTATTGTGTGAACTGTGCAAAGCTGACAGGTCCTTTCTCAATTTTAATTAGCGACAGTAATTACGTGCATTGTATGCATTAAGTAAAATAGTCACAACTTTTAAATTAATTTTTAACATTTCACAACTCTATTAGAAAGGCTTGCATACACAATTAGGCCAAATAAAAGCATGGAATACACTTAAATGAAATGTGATAATTTGACCAAAGACACAAACAACACTGTTGTTATCAGTTGTACCTGCTAATACAAATGGTTCCATAATGACTGCAACTCAGAGTCAGTAAATTACGGGAAAGGCAGTGCATTAGTTGAACCAGGATGATTATTGATATCCTTGGGAATCAGTCTTGTGCTTCTGTCAGCCCTGGCTGACCCTTAGATTAGAAGTTCTTCCTTCACATCTGGTATAGGTGTAATACTTAGCTTTGTTGAAATAGTTAATATCAGAATACACTTTTCTTCTTTTATTTTTAACAGCTGGGAAGTATGAGCAGCTTTTCCAAGTCAGAACAGTGCAATTCATATAATTAAAATTTAAATAAAATAAATTTAAATAAAATAAATTAAAAAATAAAATAAACTCATAAAATGAGTTATGACTTCCCTTGGTTTTGTTTAAGTTGTGAAAAAGCAGTACCTTCTATTGTATTCCTCTGTTTAATTACTGACAGTTTCTTTGGGGAGTTTCAGTAACATATACCTTATATTTCTAACATACTTTCATCACAAAGTCTTCTGCTTTCTTGCAGAAATGCAAGAACTACGAAACCATCACACCAGAGACTATAAGAGGAAGAAATCAATGGAAAGCCAGTCTTTTAGGCTCTGCTGCTGTGATCATTAATCACCTTCCCTTACACTGTGAGAAAAAAAATAGTTCTCAATTTAATTTTAGTACTGAATGCTAAAGAGGCATTAAGAAATGCACTTACTTCTCTCTGTTGAATATGATGAATTCTTTCCTAACGGTTTCCAAGCACTGCTGCAGGTGTACGTTCTTTAAAAAACAGCATGAATAGGTTGATTAAAAAAGATGAGAAATCATAGACAAAAATCACAACAACACAAACAACACTGAACAAAAAGGCTTATGAATGAATGTTATCAAGAGGCATTTCGAAGACTCATTAAATTGAGCTGTGATAGCACAATCAATCTCATTCTTTTGAAAGAAGTTCCCTGCAAAGTATTCCTGAGGATTTTTACATCTAATACCTCTAGGAAGAACAGCTTGCATGAACATTCAAAATCATTAGGAGTAGCAACATGATTTATAAAACCTCACTGGAATGATAATTCAAGTCTGGAGATTATTATTAATTTTCTCGGTACTCTTGACTGTTCATACAATGCATCTTTCTACATGGTACACATTAGCCAAGCGTGGAAGAGGCAGATTTAACACATTTATAAATAACAAGGCTATTCACTGCAGACTTTTTATTTTTGGTATTAGTAGTGAATAAATGCCCTTTGCAACTATTTGTCCATGTGTGGGAAGTGTTTTTCGCAACTGGCAACACTTTTTCATACTTTAAATGAGCATCTGTGATAATCTTAAAAATTATTATAGCTTAAAGTTGTTGTTACTATTTAACTGAAATAAATGTTTGCTTTTCATCTTGCTTTGGAGATCATTTATGCAAAGTATCAAATGACAGACAGAGAGGTTGAGTCTATTTTCAGAGGTGATAAAACTGAACTGAACTGAGTTTGCCTATTGGAGTGTAAACAAAAATGCCACTGACTGCAGTCACAGTTCCCATCTTACCAGTGGGCAGGTTTCCTTAGCTCCATCTTTGGATTTGTTTTTGGCAAGTCTCTTTTTCTTTTTATGGAGAGGCTTGGACTCTAAAATCATTTCTTCAAGTTCAAACGTGGGATCGCAGTTCAGTCTTCCTTTCTGGTACAAAAGGATTCAAAGTTACTCTTTGAAGCATCCTTGTGAGTTTTTTTAATTTGCTTGGCAAGTGTTAACAGCACTAATAATGAACCAGCTCCTCAATCATATCTATAAAATGAAAACTGTCTTTTTAGGCCTGGAGTGATGCTCAAAGTTTAAATAAGGGAGATAAGATAAAAATCGTATTATAAAGCAATTATAAAGAGTTAGATCCTCTTCCTAGTTATACATAGATATATTCCTAGAGTGACTAAAATTATGTTACCCCAGTGAGAGAGATTAATCTGGCCCAGGGTCTTCATCAGAATATCAGTTAGTGCTGTAGAGCATAAATGACATCAGTAATAGTACAGAAGAGATGGGGAATACCTCTAAAACCTTGACATCTGATTTTTCTGGAGTGTTGCAGTGAATTCATTTACTTGATGCTGTCCATGAGAACAAAGAAAGGAGCAGGCCTGGTTTGGTTAGAAGCATTTATATACAAAAGGGCTCACAATATTATAGAATCTCAGGTTGGAAAGGATCTCAAAGATCAGCTGGTCAGACTTTACTGGGCAATACTACAGTCCCCAGTTCTGGACAAGATGGTCCAGCAAACCTGTCCAGTTGAATCTTAAAGGAGTCCAGTTTTAGGGAATGCACCATTTTCATGGACAGATCATTGAAATGGCTGATTGTTGTTGTGAAAAGTTTTGCTCTTGTGCCCAACTGGAATCTTCCCAGGAGTAACTTGTACCCAATACCCCTTGTCTTTTCCATGCGACTCTCTGTAAAAAGGGAGTCTCCATCTTTGTAGCTAACCTTTAAGTAATGGGACATGGTGATAAGGTGTCCCCTAATCCTTCTTTTCTCAAGGCTCTAGAAGCCCAGTTCTCTCAGCCTTTCCTCTTATGGCCTATTTCCCACTCCTCTGATCATCTCTGTGGCCCTTCTCTGGACCCTCTCCTGCCTGTCCACATCTTTTTTGTGTAGTGGAGACCAAAACTGAACACAGTATTTCAGGTGTGGTCTGGCAAGTGCTGAGTAGAGTGGGGCAATGACTTCTTTATCTCTGCTAGTGATGCACTTGATGCAACTCAACATCTTGTTGGCTTTCTTTGCAATGGCAGCAGCCTGGTCACTCACATTGCTGTCCACCTTGGCCTCCAGAGCTGCTGGAGATGTTCCTCAGCTGGCTAGATCCCACCCTGTGCTACACCCCTGGACTCTGTTCTCCCATGTTTAAGACCTTACACTTGCTGAACTTCATAAGGTTCTTGTTAGCCCACTCCTACAAAGGTCTTTCTGCAGGGTAGTTCTCCCAAAGCATCCACTTCCCCACTCAGTGGGGAACCTCCTCAGGGTACACTTGATTCCATCATCCACATAATTGTTAGGGTATTCAGCAGTGTTGGACCCAATATAGATCCCTGGGGGACCCCACTTGTGACAGGCTGCCAGTCTGAGAAGGAGCCCATCAGCCAGTTCCCCACCCATTACATCGATCACTTTTCTATACCATAACACAAACATTTCTCAAAAAGAAGGCTGTGGGAAATTGAATCGAAAGTCTTAGAGAAATCCAGGTAAACAATAAGAAACACTTGCCCCGTATCAACTGAGCACTGAATATGATAGGGTTTGGAAAGTACCATTTGTCCTTGGTGAATCCTTGTGGGCTTTTTCCAATCAGGCACTTCACTTTAATCTATTATTCTTTTTCTATTCTATACACTTTATTAAGGTTTTCTTTACCCATTACAAACATTACTTAAATATTTTGGATTCTCCATTAAAAAAATGTTATGCTAGTTTGTGCTGCTTGAAGCAAATTTTAAGATTCTTTGTTATACCAAGAAGTCCTTCACAAAAAATTTGCAGACAATTTGGACTGAGTAGCAGAAGATGTTAAAAACAACCTCTTTTCCTCTGGGTCTTCTGAGAATTCAATCACACCATTGTCACTGTCAAGGTGGAAGTACTAAAATAAGCCAAATATAAATGATAGATATTTTTAGTAACCAGAGCAGCTAAGCAGTAAAATCACATCAGAAACTACTTGCATAATTTGTGGTGTCCTACAGTGAAACATTTGGTCTAGAGATCAGTCCTTCATTTTTATTCCTAGCAAATTCTCTATAATCAGAGCATAATATTTAGATATGCGATGCCTTTTCCTTCATATTATCCAGCCAGTTTTAGTTGAACATATTTGGTTTTTAATACTGTCAGCTTACAGCTTATTTGTATTTATTAACAAATAAATAATTCCTTAGGTTTCATCAATATCAGTTCTTCCTTGAGCATCCATAGTTTTTAGATTTGAGTACTTAAAAAATACATCACTTAAATTCTGAAGCTTTAAAAATAAAAGCAAATTATATTTTTAAAAAACCCTGCAACAATTTATGACTCCAAGCTGAAAATGAAGAAACTAACTAAGCCATAAAGAAACACATGTGCAATTTAAGTAAGAGCTATGTTTATGGAATTAAATATAAGGGAGAATTTGAGCTATGGGACATTGCTCCCATGGGCCTCCCATTTACCCTCCTAGCTGTAGAAGGCAGACAAGCTCCTGACAGTCATAGCAAGCTGTCAAAATTTATAAAACTCTCTTTCAAAACACTCTGCAGGTCACAGAGATCCTGTTCACCTTCTCACCAAAGGCTGAAAAACAAGAAATATTTTATTGTGTGGCCCCAATTAATCAGTGTAATTTTTGCTGGCGCTACAAAGAGAAAGTTCCTGGAAAATGTGTGACCAAACTTGGTCCTATGAGACACTGATGTTGGACTAGAAAGGACACTTTGATTTTCACCTCACTGTTTTTCCTGACACACTTGATCGACCAGGTGGAGCAAGCCCTGCAATATGAGACTTTTCACAGAAGAGTCTGGGAAATCTTGTAATGGGACTTTCAGATTAATCTGGATAGAAAAATGAAACATTTTACTCCTATTTCCTTTTAAACGTAGAATATTATATTGCTTCACACATAACAGATTTCCCCTTCAGTTTTATAGATTCCTGCCAAAACACAAATAAAGTGAATCCAAATGTGAAAAGAAAAGCTGTCTTTGTAGAGTCTGAGACTCTTGGAACCTCACGCATGCTGTGTCTTTGGGTATGGGGAACTGGATCAATCTCCCTTATAAAATAGTGTTGTGAAGTTTTCCACATTTCCCAATTGCTGACAATTGGGGATTAAACTTTTAGCTGGCAGTAGGAAGTGTAAATAATTGGCTGAGTTTTCCCTGAGAAGAAAGTCCACACCTCTGATATCTCAAAGAGAAGCTCTAACTTGAAAAAAGGAAAAGAGGAAAGTTAGTCTCTGCCTATCTTGTGGATCCACAGACGAGGAGAACAGAGTCCACCAGGCCAAGAAGGAGCTTTGTTCTGCATTGCTTTGCTTAGGACAGCAACCTGAGAGAGTGTAGGGGAGGATCCTGGCATGGGTCAGAAATTATTCCATCAACACGGACATTAAGTAAGAGTGAAAGAGTCATGGTCTGGTAGATACGACATTCACCTCTACAGCTTTTCTCTTGCACCAGAATTGAACTACAAAGTGAAAGGAAGGAATTTCCCCACAGGTGAACATTGCCTTGGACTGTCTGTAAGAAGGGCCTGCCTTTCCCTTCTCCTGTTGTGCCTGTGTTCTTGATCTTTCTTCCAGTTCCCTGAGGAAGACCCTGCTTTCCCACCCACAGCTTTCAATTCCTGTAGGATGTTACTTCCAGAAAGGCTCTGGTCAGGTGCCAAGAAGCCCAGCAAACACAGAGAGCAGTGTCTTGGCAACACACCCGGCTACCTTTGCTCCATTAGGCAATGCTCTCTCACCTTCAGCTTCTGAAGGGTTGGATCCCATCCCCATCATGTTTATCATGAACTTTAATGTGCACCTGGATGAAGAAGGGTCTACCTATTCCACCTTCCTCATCTTTATTTACAGTTGCATTAAAAAAAAAAAAAAAAAAAAAAAACAGAAACAAACCTTGGTATGCTACAAATATATTGTTTGGACAATAATTATAGTGCAATGACTAAAAAATTGGAGCAGCATATTAGCACCACAATCATTGCTTTTTATTCATGGCCCTCAAATACATTTAACTTGAAAATGATCCAGAAAATACCAACAAAATGGGACCACAGTAAAAACAAAACTCCAGATTCCCTTACACAATCGGAATGTTTGATTGTAAGAAACTGTCACAAAGGAAATAGGTCAGCCTTTTGGAATACTCTTTTTTAAGTGAAAAAGTAACAGCATACTGGGAGGTAAAAAGTTTTCCAAATGTTACTCAAATGTCTAACTTCCACAGCCACAACAGTCTTCTTGGTATTCTTTGTCTCAGAGTTAACTCTGACAGCTGAAATGCAAAATCTGGAAAGAGTTTTCTTTTATTTGTAAAGGAACAAAAAGTGAACTAAGGTTAATTAGTTTATGTTGTGATCTATTGAAATGGGATGAATTTTCCCTTAGCTGTGACTGAGTAAATGAAAGTACAATCCAAAGTAAATCACTGAAGAGCAACAAATACAAGCATAAACAAGTAAAATTGCAGAGATAATTAAAGTCAGAATTTACAGATACTATTCACCTGGAATATTGACTTACGTTAGGAACAAAGCCTGGAGTCACAGCTTTCTCTAGAACAGCATCCCAGTTGACATCAGCTAGGTATGGAGAGTTTTGGATATCTGCAAGGCTTGAAAGGCGGCACTCTGGGTCCTTAGTGAGGAGCTGTGATCAAGCACAAGGCATTTTCTAAGGGACTGGATGCCATACAGAAGAGTAACTACACACATACATACATAAATTGTATGATACATATTTGTAAGTAAGAAAATGGCTAGGGGATCTTCTAACAGATGTTAGAAGTCCCAATTTAAAAAAAAAAATTAAAAGTAATAACTCATAGGATATGAGTACAGTTTAATTGCCACCAGATGGCTGCTGCAGGCATGAAGTGTATAAATGTATTAGCAACAAAAGTCTGCTTACAAATACACAAGAGCCCCCATGAAATGAAACATCACAGATCAATGCCACCCAACAATTTGTATATTCTACTTAATTTTTTGGAAGATACAGTTACACTGAGCATCCTGGCAGCTATTAAAATTATCCACCTCACTTCTCTATCTATTCAAAACTAGATTGCTAATTGCTGCAAAAGACATATATTTTTTTATTACTCTATTCAGACATTCACAAATATTTCCTGTTCAAGTATCAATACTGATGATCTGAAATACCTTAAAGAGACAGATTATCTTTGTGGTATGGCCAGACAATTAAAGCAAGCATAAAACCATGATTTTAGGAAGGAAACAATTTTTAGGGTCGGATGCATTCAGAAAGAGCCCTGCCTTGTAGCTTAATGATGTTTACAGCAAAGTGGCTTGACTATTGTTGTTGCAACTATAGCAACATGGGACAGGGAGAGATAGAGGCATTTTAATTTCTAAACTCCCTGTCTATAAACTGCAGCAGAAATTAAGAGGGCAGAGTGGTCCTTCTTTCCCTGTCCCACTTACATATCCATAGCTGGGGGGAAATGGGGCCAGGGCACAGACAAGGAATTACTGATCTCCAAATTTTTACTATCATTAGTGAGTCAGATTTAAAAGAAAAGAAATATTAAATTTTTACTTCTTTGAAGCCATGAAAAGCCTGAGTCTAAGCCTAAGAATATTGCATCTTCTGAGGAGAAAATACCACACCACTCGCATTCAGAACAGCCTAGAAATAAGCTCCACTCTCTTATCCTTGAAATATTGACTACCTAATGTGTGTGTTTGTCTGATGCCTTTTCCAGTGTTGGAAAGGCTTTTGGAAGAGGAGAGAACAGAGATCAGATTACCTTTTTCAGTAGAGCTATCATGCCCTTGCACCATGTGGATGAGTAGTGAACTCTTTCCATCTTGAACATGTTAAGTATCTCATCAATGGGTGTGGCTGAATGAATTTCATAGGGCCTCTAGGATAAAGTTAAATCAATATCAAGTCAGCAAGAATGGAGCAACAGAGTTCAAACTATTCACATTTTCCTGAGCTCTGTATTGTTTATCTTGAAAATATCAAAACCATGAAAGCATCTTATAACAATTTTGAGTCTAATCCTTCATGTGTGTGCTTTTCTTTGGTTGTAATCAATATAACTACGCATAGATGCGTTTCTTCTGCAAATTTTTCTCTCATGAAAGGGGGTTCAAATGGGATGAATAAATAATTTTGTTCCTGGGGCATTCTATGTGAAATGTGAATTGTTTACTATTTTTTGCTTGTAATATATTGATCAGTTCTTGTCACCTAAACTGACAAAATCAAAAAGAGGTGGCTGAAAGGGGCTTTGTCATTCTTATTTAACTGAGTAGTAGATAAAGAAACTTAAAAATGCTCACAAAAGTCTGTGTCAGAATTACAGTAAAAAGAAGACTCCAAATCCCAATACTTCTCCTTTGCTTTTATTTAAATCCAAAATTAACACAATACATGGATCTGCTGTCCTGCCTGTTTGCAGTGCCTAAATTCTTCTATAGATGAAGAAAAGCTCCTGTCTTTGCAGTGCTTTGTTCATGAAGTTTTCTCTGATTTATCTTTTACAACATGCTGAATTTGGAAATAAAGTACTACATATAAATTTATATTCTTGTTATTTTCTGTGCACATAGTTGTATGTTTAAAATAAGTTTTGGTAATTATACTTAATGTATTTTTGTAAACAAGGACAGAGAGTGGATTGCTTGTGAATTAAATTGTACCCAGCAGGTGATAAATATATGATATGAGATCTGCAGCTAAATGCCACCCTAGCAGCAGTGTGCAAATTAATGCATCATAATTCATAAACAGCATAGTTACCTATTAATCCAATATCCTGAACAGCAAAGGGCAGATGCTCATTACCTTGACTAAGAACTGAATCATCCCTTGACTTTTGTCAGTATGTACTGGTAGAAGATTATAATTTCAGAATATTTCCAGGTATTAGTTATCTAATCTGTTAAAGAATAGAAGTCACTCTTCATAAAGACCCACGACATATTCTTTTTCTGGGAAGATTCATGCACATATTTAACTTTCATATGTATGAAACCAAGTACATTCCAAGACACCGAGATGTTCTAAAAATTAATTAAAGGAGGGTCTAAATCTTTTTGCTTTGATTCACATTCAGTTAACCCATTGTCATTAACATATGCTATGTTCATATGAATTCAACAGGACCTAAAAGTCTGCTTCAAATAATTTTCCTGAATTGTGTTCAAAATTGTCATTAGAAATAGTCTGTCATATGCTTGTACCTAGATGTGGAAATGTTGCCATAAAACTCTTATTAAAAATGAAACTTTTACATGCTTTCTGTTCACCTAGAAGCAACCTACTGCTGCCTTGATATAATAATGTGATCAATACAATCATTAAGAATGTACACCAACTGCTGAAAATGGCAATTAACTCTAAAATTAGCAACTGTAAGGAATTATGAATCATTATAAGTTTTTTCTGTTAAGGATGTTTCTGACCATGCCTTTTTCCTGTCAAGAAAATCCCTAAAGCTTACTTTATTTTCAAGATTATTAGCATTCTAAAATCTTGATTTTTTGAGATTTGCAGATATTTTAGATATTTTTATTAGTTATTCAAATTACAAATGGCCATTATAAGTTTGGTCTTTTGAGGTCCTTCACACATCTATCTCCCCTGTTTTTCAGCAATTCAATCCACTCAAGGGTCTTATCCCTTCAGTTCTATTTTGTGGGAGGAAAAAAACAAACTTGGTTTGCTTTTGTTCGGGATTTTTTATCAAAGTTTGTTGTTAATTTTTCACATTGCAGTGAAAGTCAGAATCTGGGAATCCCATCTATTATTCATTCCTTCACTTTGTCTCTACTGAGTTCCTGGTATATACATTTGTTTTAGCATTTTAGCAGTTGTTTATAGCTCAGGAACTGGGACTGACGCATGGCATGGTTTGCATTATACAGTTTAATTACAGTTTAATTTCATGGACTTTGTGAAAAGATCGATGTTTGATGCAAAATATGAATTTGCTTTTTTCTTGCTAGCTTTTTTGTCAGCAGCTGCTTAAGGGGAATAATGTACCTAGAACTTATTGAGAAATGTTAGCTGTACTATGGGTAACAAAAAAATGGTGCAGAAAGTGCAGAAAGCTCTGTACTAGACACAACATGCTCCTATATCTAGAATCTCATTTCAAGCAAAACATGCCTTTGACTGCCCAGCAGTGGGAAGCCAGAATTGAGGGTGGCTGGAATGCCTTGAGCACCTTGAGCAGCAGAGACAAATAAAAACAAAAATTCAGCTCAATGAAAAACAACTAATTTTAACTAATTTTTCTTTTACTTATCACTCCTTAAATTCAGGCTGTGAACATACGCTATGTACAGCTCCCAGGAGGAAAATCAAATTTATGATGTTTGTGGTTTCTAATGCTCCTTCCTTTCTTGCCTCCTGCCTTTCCCACGCAGTGGCATGCACCAGGCTCCAGCTGCAGAAAGCCCTGTGTCCTGTGGCTCTGCCCCGTGCCCCAGTCCCCTCCTTGCCCAGGGCTGGGTGGGTTGCTCCGAGCTCTACCCATGTTTTTGGTGGCAGTGGGGCTGTTTCCTTGCTGCTGGACAGAGCTGTGGGAACCTGAAGCAGCAGGGGCTGTGTGCCTGCAGACTTAGCTGACAGCCTTGTGTACAAACTGTGCCTTCATGGCCATCTGCTGCTGTGGCAGATGGGGCTTTGGAGCTCACAGTTGTTGGGACGACAACGTGCCTTGGGTTAAGCACATTTCCTCAACCCACTGCTACTTCTCTTGTCATGGCTCTTGTCAGTTTAGGCCTTGTCTAGACTAGAAGAATTTAGAAAGTATACTCCTTTTCCTTGTCCATACAGTGTTGTGGGCTGCCAAGCCATCCTCTGACTTGCTCAGTAGCCAAGAGCTGGTCTTCAGGAGAAAACAGGGCTTGAGTGACTTGAGCAGGTTCAGATGGCAATGTTTTAGTTAAAAAAAAAAATAAAAACCCAGCAAAAAAAAGGATTCAGTCTCAACTTTGCTTTGTTTGTTGCCAGATTGACTTATTCAGGAAAAAACTGTATGGATCTTGGCAAATGGATATAGTTCTATATAAATTTTCATTTATTAAAGTGAAATTGTCACATCAAAATGATCTTCAGTCTTGGGAGTTCAGCTTTCAGTAACAATCATTCATTGCTCCCCTTTTATAGAGACACTCGCTGGTGAAAGGGTTGATATAAAACCATCAGGATGTTCTCTTAATTTAATTTAATATAATTTAATATCTTAAGTGCAGCTAGAACTACCGTCTATGACTAGGACTGAGGGTGTACTATGCTTATCATTGCCAGACTTTAATGTCTCCATTCTAGGAAGAAGATCAGTCTAAAAACTCCCTAAGTTTTGAGAATTATGGTGGAGAAAAATTGATAATAATTGTTAATTTGTTGGTTTTGCTGAGAAAGGGGTTTAATACTCCTCTGCTTTGAGAGATGAAACAGTCTTTGCATAGGAGATATCTTTGTCTCAGGAGCATGACTTTTATTATTTCTATGGAAGTACAAAATAGATTGGCTAAATTTTAGACCTTTGAAAAATGTAGCTTCTGAAGTTACAATATGCAGACACTTTGAAATTAAATTTTCCATTTAAAAGTAGGAATAATAATTATTCTTTATTTCTATTTTCCTTTATCTGTTATCCTACATGAAATTGTGACATCTTTTGGGATGGATTGTCTGGTGAGACCAGGTAGCAGAACTGTGTTAGTGTCATAATATAAAAAAGCATACTGCAATCCAATAAAATTCCCTTTCCAAAACAGACATGAAAAATAATTTTTAAAACTCAAACAGCTACTTTAGCTACCTCATCATCCTGAAATAGTATCTAATTTACTGTTTTCCATGGGGAATAGTAAATATTTAAGCAACTGACTGAAATCCTTTGAACCAAAATGGAAAAGAATTTTCCATTATCGTCTGTGATATTCAACCGTGCTCAGGAAGATTTTTCATTAAGCTTATTCACTAATCGATTAGATAAGAAACAAATGCGCTGAGAGATAAGAATTTTCTGTAGTTGGGCCAAGCATCTTAGGATATTAAATTAGGTCTCTTATGGTATTAGCCAAGAGAATCAAAGATACAATAGAGGCTGAAGTAACTTAACTTCCACATGAAAAAAAATACCATTGTTTGCAATTCAGCTTTATAAAGAAGCCATTAAGTATTGGGCCTTTCCTTAGCAAAACTGAGGCAAATTTTCATAATGTACTTGCGTTTGGAGCAAAATATTCCTAAGAGTGTTTTCAGCTGGGAAAGAACCTGGACAGCATTCCTGACCTGAGCCTTGTACATTCAAATTTTATCCTGAAAAGTGCACATGGGGACACTCAAAACTTGATAATTTTGTTAGATAACAACAAACTCCATCATTCTTACCCAACCCCTCAGTAATTCATATGCTGTAATTCCTAGTGACCACCAGTCTACTGGGTACGAGTATCCTGGACCTCCATCCATAAAAGCCTGGAACACTTCTGGAGCTAAAACAGTAAATCAAATCAAACAAAAAACATTTCATTAAGGTTAGACTATGGGTATTATTTCACAGCTGAAAAATTAATAAGGACTCAGCAAACTGGAATGAAATAGATTTGTAAGCACAGCATTTTCAGGGGGTAGTTTCAGTGCCTTGTTTTACTGGTAACAAGCAGCCTTCGCCAGTCAGGATATTTCAAAAGTCAGTAATTTCGTATGTTAATTGCTACCTGGTTTATTTAAGTTACGTGAATAAAAATAAGTAATAGGAGGGGTATTCTTGGTCTGAAGTGTGACTTAGAACATTAAGGGTAATGGAAACATTTTATGGGAAAAATATCTGCAAGTGAGGTGATTTTTCATGATTGATGAAGGTGCTGAATGTGGTAAATCTCATTCTATATTTGGATTGAACTAATCAGTCAGATTTTAAAGATATTCAACATAGGAAAATGGTACTTAAATAGAAATCCTGACACTGATTTTATGATGTGAGAAATTGAAACAAAACACTCTGTCAATGAAGTAATGACTTCCATAAAAGTAACTTCTGTGAAGGAAAAGAAGAAAAAAAAAGAAGAAGAAAATTTGAAAATGCATTTTCAAAACAAGAATCCACTTTCTCTACTTTCATGAAAAAAACTGTACTAAATAATGCTACTGTAATTTCTTCAGAAAACCAGATATAAATAAGAGTGGATATGAAATGAAATGAAATGAAATGAAATGAAATGAAATGAAATGAAATGAAAACTTGGTCATGCTTTTCTAATGATTTTACAGCAGATTCTCAGTACACTGTGAAAACAACACTTTCCCTGGAGATTTTCTAAACAATGCTGTCCCCAGCCATAACATCATGCTAGATTGTAATTCCATGTGAGCCTCTTCTGGCCATGATACTGAGTCTAATGTACCACATTACCCCCTTATTCCCACAGCCTCACTTTGTGATGTGCACACTGCAGTGAAGGATGCAGTCTGCTCACACTTCTGACTGGCAGTTTGGAATTTGACTATTCATGGCATTTAGAGAAGCACCTTTTAGTAAATGGAAAGGCATTCCTTTTAGGGGAGTTTTTGCAGTCCTTGCAAATTATAGATGGCAACCTAATAATTTACAACTCCAAACCTGACTTCAGAAAGTCTTCAAAAGCCAAACATAAAAGATTTCAGCATCCATTCATTAGTTATGGCAAAACTCTAATCTGTAGAATAAAAAGCAGTGAATGCATGAAAATGGTCTTACACTCTTTGACAAGCAGGACCATGTCTAAACGTGTTTTGTATGAGATCTGCAGGCACCTAAATAAACATTTTTTTCTGCAATACACGTTTGGATAATAGATGACCAGTGGATCACTGGCAGAGGAAAACTTGTGCTGTGATCCAGTATGACATAAATTAACAATGCCATAAATCATTACACTGAGTTAACAGATGACATAGCTTCCCTTGGCATGCTGTATCTTCATGTGTATTTCAACTTTTATTTGCATGCAGTTGGTGCATAAGCGCATCTTAAAGGCGTGCAGTCTATCAGACAGGTGGTGAGAGCATAAGCAGATTTCTTTTTATTACTTTAATGGATTGATGCACTTAAATTTCACATCAGGCATCAAACTTATATTTTGAATATCACCACAGGAACCTTGTAGTGAAGGCTTGCTTGATTTAGCCCCATTCGTTATGGTTTTTGCCCACCATGCCTAGATGATGTACAGTATCTCATTACAAAAAATAGCCTTTTGGCATTTTTACTGAACTATGTCGGTATAATACTTGTTTCACTATTCCTTTTATAGCTTTAATATTTTAATAATGAGGCAGATCACTATCTGATTTCTGTGAGACAGAGGTGAATGTACGTTATTGATGTAACTTATGACATTGCCAGAATGGTACAGCTGTTTCTCTAATTCAGTGACTGAGCTATTGACTTATATAATATTTTATTTTATTTTATTTTTCTAAAATCCTCAAGGTCAACACATCCTACACTAAGCAGATCAGCAGAAAATGCATTCTTTTACCCTGGAGTTTTGAAGCTGTTTTCTCACCTTAAGCTGATGGCATTATTAGGTCAGAATATGAGCAGTTAAGAAGGTCCCAATTTTTAAAGCAGATATCCCCTTTTTGCCCACTTTAACAGCATTATTTTCAGTCCAGCTGGAATGTCTCTCTGCATTCTATCAGCTCCAGTGAAGCAGTTGTAAACACTCTCTTCCTGTGAGGAGGGGACTGGCAGAGGGTGCAGTATGCAATTTGCACTATTCTATACACAGTTTTTTTCTCAGGGTGAAATGTCAACCATGTTGAAGCCAAAATCTCTTTCTCTAGTTTAACACAGCTGTTAAATACCCATTTCACACTAAGCTTGTGCTTAATGTGTCTAGAAGTCTTTTTGAACTGAGACATTTGGTACAAACAAAGGGCTCCAGACTGTGTGCAGACTTCTGGAGTTTGCCTGCTCGTTCAGAAATAGATTATGATCTTACAGAAAGACAGCAGACCCTTCAAGTCATGGAATTATCCAAGCTCTGAAGAACTAGAGCAATGAAGTATGGGACAAAATATGAGGTTTTGCTGTAAGAAACAACTATGCCTGGAGAACCAATTCAGAGTGAAAATTGGTTAGGATAAGAGCAAATAAAAATTCTGAAAGGAAAGATGAAATTCTGCATTGATTTTCTTTAAAATTGTTACTTAAATAGACGGTCTGTAATCTTTTAAAATTTGAACTTGATCCCAATTCAGGGTCAGCTTGGACAGCCATCCTGCAGCCTGCTCTGGGTAGATCCTTCCAAAGGATGATCAGACTTGAACTTGCCAGCTTGGAGCAAGGGCACCAGCTCTGCTGTGTGCACCTGTTGTGAACATATCCTCTCTTGCCGTAACAGATTTAGAATGAGAAGAATACTTCATCTTTTACTCCCATCTACATAGGCAGAAGTATTCTGCCTTTAAGAGTTTGTGGGAACAAGAGTGAGAGTATCTGCAAAAACAAGAGTTTCCTACCTTTTTCTTCTAGCACTTTCCACTGAACGAAGGCTTTTCAGGAAAATAAATGGGTTTAATTCAGAGTTTGTTTCAGCCATGAGCTGTAGGTACAATCACACCCACTTAGGTGGAAGGCAGTAGATGTTTGGCATCTACATAAAAGCATGGCAGAAGCTCAGCTTTTAAACAGTGAAGATAAATCAAGTAATAGCAAGTCTAGCAGCAAGAGTGAATTCAAAGAAGAGAAGTGTTGCATTTGGTAGATCCCACAGGTGCTCACAGCTCCCCCTGACCCACTTGCTTTGATATGGTGGGAATTGCATATTCCTAGAGGTGCCTGAAGAGTAACTCAACAGCAGGAACCTGGACCAGCCTCACTGCTCACCCTGCTTTGAGCAGAATTGGAGTAGAGGCTGTTGTGGCCCTGCTATCACGAGTCACCCCACAATCCTGTGATCCTTATGAAGCTCAAGCAGCCAGCTCCTCACAGCCCATCTGAGTGGGATGACAGAGGCCAGAGAGCCTTAATGGGATCTTTACAGCTTCTTCCTCTTAGCAGTCATCATAAACTACACTGGCTCTTCACCTCTGCTCAGATACCTGGAAAACCTGTCTCCCAAAGTAGTGGAAACTTTTTAAAGTCTGGAACTCAGAAGCAATGCAGTTTTTGTTTGGGTTATTGCTTTTCATGTTTCTCAAAGTGTGATCTGACACCTTTCATGCAACTTTTTGAAAATGACAAAGAAACACCCTTTAAATGCCAATGCCATTCCAAGATGGGACATCTATACTAATTTTAACAGAACAAATAAAATCAGGAATGTCTCTGTCTTATAGTAATCACACATACTAACTTTGGCAACTAGCCAAGCTAATAAGTCCTTCTATTGTTTCTTTTCTGCATCTATATTTCTCTCTTAATAATACACTTCCATGATTTTATTGCTTACCTGCTTTGCTTTCTTGAAAAGTTATATAAAGAGTACTGTATTGTATGCTTCAGTGCATTTCTTGGTTGTCCCCAATACAAATTTCCAGTCAATATTTTTTTCCAGCTAATAAATTAAAATAAACTATTCAGAGAATTATGTTTTGATGCTTTTGCACTGTATCTTTTTAATAATGCCATACTACTGCAGACAGTAGGAAGTAAATAAATGGTTATTTCTCTCTAAAATAGAACCATACTAGAGGACGACATATGAACAAATTGAATGTGAAAGCAAATCTAGTGGGTCTGCATCCATCTCAGAAGCAATGGCATACTGGGATATCCTTACTCCTGTTCTGTAGATTTGGGCAAAAAGAGTAATTTCTGACAAATCCATTCATGTATCCACTGGAATTTTCATACTAGTCATATGATCTGCAATGTGAACTATGTAGATGATGCATCTTATACTGTATACATATTTTCCTAGAGATCTGTAACAAAAATAAAGTTATAAAAAGGAAATTTTATGTAGCTGGTTGGTAATTATCTACCTTCAGTTGTGGAAAGATATTAATATCTAACAATATGATTCATAGGCTCGAAATAAAAGAGAATATCAACGTAAAAGCAAATAATGCTAAACCAAATTTTCACCTTTTTTTCCGATTGTAAAAGTCCATTTTGTACAAAGAATAAAATGTTTTAAGTGGGGTTTCTGAAAATCTGCTGAGTATTCATTGGTATCACAACTTCATATCCTGTAAGTGCTCTGGGTCTGTGAAATTCAGACTATTTTTAATTTGGTGCTCAAAGGTGAGTTTGAAAATGTTGTCCATGATAAAATGATAGATTTGAAGTCCATCTTTTGGTGTGGTTGGCAAAAAAGAGTAGCTGCTATTATTTGTAATGGAGCATCTACATACTAACAAATCAGTCTACTTAAGCAATAAGTTGCAAGTCAGCCTTGCTAGATGCATTACTGTAAGGAGCTGACTGTCCATGAAAAGCTAAATGTTGCCAATGACATCTGGTCATCATTTCCTGCACAATGCCATGTGCCAGTGCTATCAATATGAGAAACTAAAAATGAAAGAAACAAACAAAAAAAAACCCTAGCGTTTTTCTCTTTCCTTTTTTTTTTTTTTTTTTTTTTAATGATCTGGTATGGCAGATGTCTAAAACATTTCTTAAGAATGAAATCCCTGACATTGCTCATCCAGTTATCTAGCTACAGCTCTGATGTCTATTTGCATCTCAGCAGAGACCCTACATGACAGTAAGGGGAATCAGAGGTTTGTGGTTTACTGGAGGGGTTGCAAAGCAACACACTCTGCTGTAGTCATTGCAGAAAAATATACTTCAGTGGTGTGGGTCTTATTGCAATGCCCAAGATTTCAGATTAGAAAATACAGCATCATTAAATGAGATTTAGTATAATATCACACGGCCAGGTATCATTTTCCTGCCACATATTAGTGCCTGATCTTGGGAAAAAATATTGTGTGTATAAATTGTATACACATATATACAATACACACAGCATAAGCAATATTTTGATTGACTAGCACAGGACAAGCTGTTAAAAGGTTAGATGTTTGTAAATTTTAAACATGTGAATGATGATGTATAGAACACATTTATAATCTCACTTTGCTGAATCAGGCTTAAGGCATGACAGATTGAGCTGAATAAAAAATGAACTTGATTTTTTGAATAATATTCTGAGAACCTTGAACTGAAATGTTTCAGTGAAATATTAATTGCTTTCTCAGCATTGTGATGAGAAAATATTAATTTTCACTTTCTCCTGAGAAATAAATTCAGGGGTCTGGATCATGGTTTAAATAGAAAACAGAAAACAAACTACAATAATGACCAGTGATCTATCCAGAGCAGAAGCTGTTTCAAGAGCAAAATGCAAGAAAACAACTTCCCTCTCCCTGAATATAAATGTGGATTTGGTAAACTATCAATTTACCTCCTAGTGTTTACTTTCTTATGTGCTAAAAAGGTCTAAATTATAATGGTCAGTCTTCTGACTCAGAGCTTTAGACTAGCCAGCTGCTAACTTCTATTTTGTAAAGCAAAATACTGCTTAAAGCCTGGGCATGCTGGGATGGCAATTTTCTAGCGTGAGGTTTATACTTGTTATAGCCATGTAACTGATTTTGCACCATTATTCACATTATACACCTCAATAGTTTTAATACTCATATTTAATGCAATTATCCAATCAAAGTAAATAATTTAGATACCATTACCTGAAAACAGACACGGCATTTAGAATGCCTTATTAATTTTCCATATGGCTATGCGACCTCTCCTGCCCTTATTCAGCATGCTATCCTCATACAACCCCCTGCTTTACTCAACCACTGAACAGAACTCACTCCTGACCTTGTAGAGAAGCCCTTGGTGGCTAAACATCTGGATCAGCCTCAGAGAAATAACTCTGAGTTGCTACCCAAGTTGAAAGAAAGCCCAGAAGCAGCGAGCATGTCATGAACATGAAATTGTACACAAGCACCTTTGTTACTCTGTAGAAAAGCTCAATAGTGGCTGTTTTTCTCACAATTTTTAGAAGGGATTTTGTCCAAAAATATCCATTTGGTGTTTGGAAGATTGTTCCAGTGTATAGACAGCAGTTGTTCTGCCCAGTAGTGATACTAATGGGTCTGTGTAACGGGGTTTTCAGGACAGGCTGTACCTGACACAGCTGAAGGACTGTGACATGCTCCTGCGTCACATTCTCCCACCAGTTTATGCATGCAAATGGGGCTTGGCCAAAAAACAGGAGTGTTCCAGGGGCCAGAAGATCCCTGCTGGGGTCTATTTGCCACCTCTGCTGGACCTCTGCTTTCCTTGGATCTGCTTGCAGAGCTCCACAAGACACCAGACCCTTTCAGGCAGGTAATAAATAAACAAACAAACAAATTAACAAATAAAAATCCCAAACAGAAACTACCTCTTGAACTCAGAGTGGGGTATTTATTAACTGAAATAGTCAAAGAAATGATTGTATTGGTGGAAGATCTAAAAGGATGGTAGCAGATAAGAGAGCACAAAGAGGTGAAGAGCAGCTGGAGGTAATAACTTCTTTGCTGATCATCTGAGGTTCCTCAGCTGCTTATGTTCCTACTCATTAGTGTCAGAATGGAACCAAAACCTGGATGCCTGCTCACAGCTCAGTGTTAAATTTCTTCAGCCATGTAGCTCCTAGCATGAGGTGAAAATCCCATCGGTGAGGGGAGTATTCATTTCAGCACCTCAAAGTCTCACACAGCCACTCTTAGTTCTTGCTTATCAGAACCAGCAGAAGTCTCCCTTGTCATGCTGACATCATGAGATTTCTCCAAGATCAAAAGGTCAGGTAATGATATGACCAGAGAACTCTGCAGCAGGTACTCAAGCCCCCTGTAGGGTAAAGTTAGGATTTTTAAAAAACTGAATTATGCCTTTACTGCATTCAAAATGCATTGAGCTGCAAAAAGTATTTGATTTCATAGCACAGTTTAATAGGAGTGCAAGAAAGACCAAAGACTGAGAGCTTTTGAAAACTCAACTCAAAATTTCCCCTGCTATATTTTAACCATCTGAGGAACAAATTTGGCTCTATGGGATTATTTTTTTTCTACATGATAGGTTGATATCAGGACACCCACTGGCTTTCCTCTGAGTTCAATAGTACACCTACACAGTATTAATTAATAAATATGGATGACTCATACATTTTAGAAGTTCTGTGGACCAGTGTAAATCCACAATCCTCTGGTAATCTCAGGAATACCGTAATTCTTCACCATGACAGCAGTCTATGAAAGGAGCTGTGAAAACCTGAGATAACAAGCCTGTGAAATAGGAATGGAGTAGCTGAAACTTTTAACATAATTGATGACTGATTTTATTAACTTTGGATTTCTGTCAGGTGTATTTGTATAATGAAATGTATTTTATTGGTTTGATTTGAGGTAAAGTCACAGTGCATCATTTGAATATCTTCAGACTCTGGCTGAGAAAAACATCAAAGACTCTACCTAGGCCCCCAAACCCTCCTACCACTAAAACCAAGAGCTCCCAAAATCCAAAACAAAAGTAAGCAACAAGAGAAACAAAACCACACAAAAAACCCACATAAAAAAACGAAACATAACCTTAAACCCCTCAAAATATAACCTGTGAACGGAAAGGCTTTGCAACATTCAGAAATAGTACACAGATCTATGGAAATTGATCATTCCAAAATATTTCAGTGGGGAAAAAGCATATGCTATAGGACTCGCCCATAAATTTGCCAAAGTGAGGAATAAAAAAAGAGTGACACCTGTTGTGTTTTCTAGACGGTTTTACTATTTAACTTTTGGGTTTATAACTGAGCATTCTGTTGCAGGATAGAGGGGCCATCACTGCAGATGGGTGCCCAGCACAGAGCACATTCTTTGAGACACATAAATATTTCTTGCAGTCTTGTTCATAGGGGAACAATTTAAGAAAGATCCTCTTTTTTTTTGTTTTTTTTTTTTTTGGGGGGGGGTGGTGTTTCACTCATAAAGATAGAACAGTGATGAAAGTAGCAAGGCCTTACACAGCTTCTACAGTCAGGCAAATAACGCTCAGTTCCCTTTCTCACAAGAGGCCAAAGTAATGTCCTTCTGCAAGGAGAAAGAGTGGCAGCACTGGCTGCAGCCACGGACCATGTCCTGCCCTGTACTGGCTTTCCTGGTCTACATCCCAATACAGAATGTAGGGGGTCCTCCACAAGTGCTTGTGGTCATTTGTTGGCAGCAGCTGTCTGCCAAAAGCCAGCCTGGTCTCAAAGGACATTTTGCATTGCTTGCCAGTGTAGGATGACAGCCTGAAACTGTACAAGTTTACAAAGAGCTGCTCCTACAATAAAGCCTTGACAACACCCTCAATCACAGGTGTTGTGAAAAGTTTGAGCAGTTGATTTGTGAAAGTAAAATCAGGCACAGGTGGCCCCAGGTTTCCCAAGTCAGCAGAAGGCACACGTTGCCTTCCACAGTCCCAGCCACCTGAATGGCACAAGACAGACTATGGGGACCCCCAAACTCTAAGAAGTTGATCTCATTTAGGGTCACTGTCTTTAAGAGGAAAAGCTGCAGAAGCAGCTGGAAGTATCCTGCCTTGCCAGGCTGTGGCCTTGTTCTTTTCACATATACTGCTGTCCCTGTCTTTGTTCCTATGTGTGGCAGGTATTTCACTTCTTTGAATGAACTGGCTGGGAAGGGGAGGACATGGATATTGACAGGGTTTCTAGAGAGACATTCAGGTTCAGATACAGTGCATTCTGCATAAACATTTAAGAAGTAGGGAAATAGGCAGGGAATATTTCAGGCTAAAATATTAGGGGGTAATGTGAAGTGGGATTAAGCAAAGCCTGCAGGAGCTGACTCACACGATGCTTAGCATTACAAGATAGGCATCTTAATCAGAACAGCTAGGGCATTTTTACAACACAATATCAATTCACTCTGGTTTCTTCCTGGAAACCATTTTTATTCAGTCATGCTGCATGTGAAAAAATCACTCCCTAGCAATTTCACAGCCTATTTCTATCAGATTTCAAAGAGGAATGGCGGCTTCAGAGATAACGTTTTTCTGTTTATTTCCTTAAATTTGCCATAGGAAAAAGTGAGAAATCCTATAAATGTCTCTGCTAAGGGAAAGGCTGGAGAGTCCCCTCATATCTGATTAAACATAACAGGATCCACATGAGAGTAAGACTTTATAAACCTTCAAGAGGGGGGAAAAAGCTTTCATCATATCTCATACTGTCATCATTGTGAAAATCAGCATAGCATAAGGCATGTCTTACAGAAACTGCTAAGTTTCCTTGGTTCTGGTACTCAGCAAATACGTGCTTGAAGGTGACTTTGTCTTGTTACACTAAGGTTAAATTGTGGTTTGAATTCCTGATAATAAAAGCTTACCCGCAACTATAGAGCCAGCCTCCCCTGTTCTGGGTTTTCCTATTTGTCTCTTAGTCTAACCTTGGGAGAAGCCACATGGAAAGCCTTTGATATAGCCTCACAGCCAGAAATCACTGCAACTGAAAAGTCCTTGTAACATTTCACAAAAGTTAGAATTCTTCACAAAATAAAAGGTATTGATGCCTAAAGAGGCTACCTAGAACAGAGACTAGACAGTGTTTTAGGATTAAAGTAGGTATTTATTAAAAAGGCCTTCAAAGGACACTCCATGGGCACTATAAGAGCCTGGCTGTGGCTACACCCAAGAAGGACTCTGGGTCATGAGTTTTCACACTTTTATAAGTTTTGGTCCATTTACATATTGGGGTTAATTGTCCAATTACAGCTTCAAGATATGAAGTCCCATCCTCCTAGACTGCTCTCCTCAATTTGCTGTTTACGCTTTTTGGGCATGAAGCCGTAATGGTATCCTGAGTTCCCTGGCTGGAAAATGATTGTTTTGTCTAACTAAACCATGAAGAGAACTTGCTAACCCTTTATATGAAATTCAGAGTTATATACTAATGCAGTACATAATCGGGAAAATATGAAAGCTAAAACTTAAGGCACCAGTATAAAGTAAAAGAGGAAAGCAGCACCAATGAATGTTGGCCCAAATCTGTCACACACTTAATATTTGGTTTGTGGAAGCTTTAACATCCAAACTCTCCCACAGAGAATCCTTACCCACCACTTTTCATCTGAAAGAGAGGATTTTTACAGCTCTAAAAGCTTTGCTGTCTTCTTACTCCAAATAAATGCAAAGGTGATTCTTCTGACTCTTTCTCAATGGTAAAGACTATAACTGGGGCTTTTGCAGCATCTTTACATTTCCAAGAGATGAGGAAGGTGCAATGAAGAGAAAGCAAGCTGGTGGATGATGTGATAGCCTTCATAAAGGAAAGGAGAGAATTTTTTTGGTACTGTTTCTTCTTGTGAGATTGATGGGTATGATGGAGATCTGATGAGTGGGGAGGAGGTTGCAGGAGTAGAACAACTACATGAGTTGAGATGAACTTAGACGAGATCTATTAGTGTGAAAATGTAAAATTTTTTCCCTGCCTCCCAGCTTTCCATTGACCTCCTAATGCTCTGTATCCCATGCCTGTGCTGCGCTGCTCATTTCACCTAAGCAGATATATCATGTATTCTTGTGGTGCAAATATATCATATATTCTTATATATCATGTATTCTTGTCTCAAGATGTGGGCATTTACAGGAAGTAACACAACTGAATTTCTCCTGAATTTGAATTCACAAATCAAACAGAACCAGACTAGAAGAGTGTAGAGATCAAGCTCAATAAAATAACATCCAAACAACATCTTCCATCTATGAAGATTTTCACTGCTGATACACATATATACTGTCAAAAAAAAGAAGTTGATCAAATCTAATTTACGCTTTTACAACTTTTAATAATTTTGTTGTACCATTATTTAGCCTTAATGTGCAACTTTTCTTACATTTTTAAATGTCTTGAAAACTTACCCATATAGGGTTTTGTGCCAGCCATAGAAGAAGCTTTTTCTGAGCCTTTCACTATGGTTGCTACGTTAAAGTCAGTGATATGAACGTGTCCTGCAATTACACAAAGTACAAACAGACGTTAAAATAGCACAGCATACAAACATTCCTTGCTTTATCTAACATTTAAGTGACAATGGGAAGAAACACAATTGGAAAGATAAGTAACAGTAATAGAAACTTCATATTAAATGTTACTCTTAACTAGAAAAATCAATTTGGAAGCACAGTGACAGAATACTCTTCTTGTGTGGTTGCACCTACTACCTGTCTGCACTCCTGAACGGTTTTTGCAGATCACCCCTGAATCTTCTCATGGCATGAACAAAGTTGAGAAGTGGGCCCACAAGAGCCTCAGAAAGTTTAGCAAGTCCAAGTGTAAGGTCAGTCTCAGCCACAAGCACACACTGGGGGATAACCCACTGAGAGCAGCCCTGCGGGAAGAACTTGGGGGTTCCTGTGGATGAAAAGCTGGATGTGCCACAGCAGAGTGTGTTTGCAGCACAGCAGGCTGACCCTGTCCTGGGCTGCATCAAAAGAGGCACAGCCAGCAGGCTGAGGGAGGTGATTCCTCTCTGCTGTGCCTTTGTGAGGCCCCACCTGGAGTGTGTTGAGACACTGGCACAGGTTGCCCGGGGGGGTGTGGACGGGCCATCCCTGGCAATGTTGTCTCTGAGCCCCCCAGCCTGGTCTAATGGAAGGTGGTCCTGTCCACAGCAAAAGGGGTGGAACCCTTGAAGGTCCCTTCCAACCTTAACCATTCTATTATTCTATAATTCTGTCTTCTCAGAACAGCAAGTAACACGCAGAAGCAGAATGTGAAGCTATATATGAAATTTGCCTCATCTCCAGCTACAGTCACCCCTCACATCTCAGGTACTTGTGACACTGGCTACAATTGCATCCACTACAGCCAGCCTGACTTTTTCTGAGTCCTCTCAGGGCAAAGAAGGAAGGGAGAAGAAAAATGGCATTTTAATCACACAATAACTATAAAATTAGATTCAGTAGCAGAAGATATGTATGTAACAGGAGCACATCCCAAATGATCACTCATTTGACAGAAGGTGGCAAGATGAACAGTAAGTGTCAAAAGTCAGCCTGAGAATGTGCTGCCTAACCAGCCAGAGAGATGATTTAAACTGCACTAATGAGGCTGAATGCCCCAAACCTATTACTTTTTTCCTGGGATAGTTTATGATAAGTATAGGTTCAATTGCTCTACCACTGTGAAGTAATAGTTCTTAATCCTGGTTTGTTATAGGCAGGTAAACTGAA
The DNA here is from genome assembly GCA_018697195.1 of Certhia americana. Lineage (NCBI taxonomy): Eukaryota > Metazoa > Chordata > Aves > Passeriformes > Certhiidae > Certhia > Certhia americana. The sequence continues at coordinate 53,962,379 of CM031860.1, read as the reverse complement.
TAGAAATCCAGCTTGAAAATATGTAGAGTTTTAATTTGACAAGTCAGGTTTTGCATCTTTGCTGAAGGACTAGTGCTGTGGAGTGATGCAGATGCTATCATCTCTGTGATTACATCTGGCACGGCCATGAAGGACAAGGGGAGTACCCTCTTTCCCCTCTTAGCTCTTAGCAGTCAGATCAGGATTAATACATCATGTGTTGAACTAGACTCCTGAGAGACAAATTTGTGTGGGTATTTTTTATCAAGGTCTCAGTCTCGTTCAGTCCACAGAATTAGTCAGGGTTTGGGCTTGACGCAGTTGTTAAGTGAGAGAGGTTTTTAATCATGTTTGTTGCCAAAGATGAAAAGAATGTAACAAATGATGGATGGATTTTACCCTGGTGCCTGATGGAGGAAGAACAGTCTCAATAAAATGTCATGCTGATCCAACACTCTAACCTAGATCCTGCTCAAAGTCCACAGGAAATGTATCAGCCAAACTCTAATTGTGCAGCTATGCATGTGGGAACTGAAATTCTCAGAAGACCCTAATTTGGCCAGATGTGAGCTGATTTTTTCGGGGGAAAAGAAGGTGGTACTTCCCACTGCTAAACTTAAAGCTGTTTCTCCAAATGAGAGACACAGTAGAAGTTTTCAATGAAATGGTTTGCCCGCTTTTTCCCATTTTTTTCAAAAAAACCTGCCTGCATGTTATTGACTTTTTTTCCCTAAGATGCCCAGCCCAGGAAGCCCTCTACACATGGCAGAGAAAAACTGTGAGCTAATGAAAGCCATCCCTTTATAAGAGGTGGGAAGTGTTAGGCTGCCATAACAAGAATTCGTGTTCACAGCCCAGCTTGACATAACAATTCCAAGGTGGTATTCCTACTCCCTGGTAGCTGGAGTGTAGCATATTTGCAGTTTATTTCTGCAATCATAAAACACTGTGGGCAGAAGGCTTCTTGGAAATAATAATTGAAAAACATAAAGCCACCTCATGGCAGTAGTTTAAATCAATTCTATGTACACTGTAGAACAAAATGTTGCAAGGATCTTGGTAGCCTAATACTTTTTTTTTTTTTTTTTTTTTAAAAATAAAAAAAAAAAATATAAATATAAATATAAATATAAATATAAATATAAATATAAATATAAATATAAATATAAATATAAATATAAATATAAATATAAATATAAATATAAATATAAATATAAATAGATATAAAGTTCTGCCACTTAAATGACAGCATTGTAAGTGATGCTCCATTAGTGCCAGTATGACTGCCCATTGCAAAACATCTGTTGCATCACACTCATTCAGATTTATCCAAATAGGTGATTTGCAATGAAAATTGCCTCTCCTACAGTGCACTGTTTTCTCTCCCTTTTATTAGATTTCTTTTCATTTAACAAAACCAAAATATCACACATGAAATATTGTATACATTGTGGGGTTTTTTTGTTAAAAATGCCTGTCTGGAAGGTAAGGGAAGGTAGGTTCTGCATAGCTCCTCTGCATCCTGCTGCCTATACAGCAACAGGCAGCTCCTGTACATGAGCAAGTTTACTGCTGAAAAAGCTGCCCCTTTGCTTTTTCCCATCACTGGGCCACTCCACAACCCTCAGACTGTCTGCAGGCTGCCTTTGCCTGGTGCTTATTGGTGCTGGAGGGAAAGGAAGGTGCACTGCAGGCAGGGGAGGTCTTGGTGGGAGCTGTGGGCATGGAGAGGGGCTTTGTGTGGGACAGGGGCAGAGCAGGGGTGAACCCTGTGTGCCTGTGGTCAGTGAGGGAGGGCTGGAGGGGTGTTGAGGTGAAGCTCTGCTTGCCAGTGCACACCACTGGATGATTCAGCTCCTGTAAACCTAAAGATTTGGGGGGTATGATTTTGAGGTGGTATTTTTTCATTTGTGTTTTATTTCGTTTTGTTTTGGTTTGGGTTTTTTTAGTTTGGTTTGGTTTGGTTTGCTTTTGGGTTTTTTTATTTTTATTTTTATTTTTATTTTTATTTTTATTTTTAAAGTTTTTCATTCCTGGTGTGAATATTTTAAGAGACAATTAGACCCCAATTTTCTATACAAGTCTTTCTAATCAGCCTCTAAGACAATTTTTTACTGCAACTCTTGCACACAGGAAAAGGGAAGGTTGCTTTCCTTGCTGCAGTGAATATGCTGGGATTCTACCTGCTTCATACTGTTTCCAAAATTTCTGTTCGTGGGAGCTTTTTCCTATCTGAGCTTCACACCTTGGAGTTGAGCTCCCTTTCTGGATATGATTGTGAACAACTAAATGCCCAAACTAAGTAAAAGACCACATTCCTTTGATTCTCTGCAGAGTGGCTTTTTCAAACTATCTCAGACTACAGATTTCACATACACCAACACATACATTTGAAGAAGAAAATATCTCAGTGGAAATTGTTTCAAATTTACATTCCTTCAGTCAGCTTCCAGTTAAGGTTTGAACTACCCACAGAACAGTGTAGGACTTGGAAAGCTTTATGCAATGTGACTTTTATGTCTCACTTTTCAATATGGCCTGAAATTTCAGTATCTGAGGTAAATAGCAAATGATCTGTGTTTGGATTTAATTTTTGGTCAAATCATAGCGACAACTTGAGCAAGTCCTGAAAGCTGGCTGGGGCTAGCTGACTAACATTCAGCAGAGGAAAATGTACATGACTTCAAATCTCATTGAATTTCTCAGAGTCTGAAACCAAAGGGGGTGAATGTGATGTCAGGGAGAAGAAATATTATACTGGAGTTAATGCCATCAACTCAGCAGCACCAGAGCTGATTGCAAATCTCAGAACAGTAACATTTTGAAATACAGTCAAATTTGATTTGCTTTCAGAAAGTCAAACTTTATGAAGAATTAAAAAAGCCTCTCTGGGTTCATCGTATGATGTATGAGAGCCTAAGCTTGTACCCACCTGAGCTTGGCACAACTTGGCAGTCTGACACTTATTATTAGGGAGATTGGCAGAAATTGCATGGCTGTAGATGGGTTCAGCAAAGCTGTTAGGCTGTTGGATGGCCATGCAGGCATGGAAAACTTTCAGATACACTTTCAAAAACCTAGACAGCTTCAAGTGGATGAATTATGCTGGAATTTTTTGTCTTATTAATCAGCATGGGAGGGTTAAACAAGACAGAGTCTCTGCAAATTGTCTCACAGACATCAGTATACAGCAATAATATTTTCAGTTCTGGCATTCATAAGTTAATATTGAGTGTCCAGTAATTTATTTTTGGGTAGATTTTTCATCCCATTTTTGGTTTTAATGCCAACATTACTATTGGTTACGTCTTTCAATTTTGCTAAGAGTTTCCAAATGAGAGCTAAAATGTATTCAAGGAAAATAGAGTTTTAAGGAGAACTTTGATGATCACAAACCAATATAATATGTAATAAAAGAATTCCAGCTTCAATTAATTTTGTTCACTCATAAGTTAAATGATTTTACTGAGTATAATTACCACAATCAGATGCAAAAATTCATCTAAGAAACCCCCAAAACACAATGACATGTAAATAGCCCTGTTAAGTCTAACAGTGAAATATTAGGTCTGTGATTTTAGTATGAAAAGCCAGGAGAAGATAGTTTCAAGATTATAAATTGCAATCATTCAGTGAAATTAGCAAATAGGATCTTCAAATTAACAACTAGGTAGTGAGTCTTCACATAATCTGTATTTAAGCTAAGGACCCCTAACACAAGATGTTAAGGATGATAAAGTTCTCCTCATTTAAGGAAGTACCAGAAAAGATCTTGGAAAAGGTCACTGAAAGCAGTTAAATATGTGGAAACTATAAGCTAGGCAATGCTTCAGTCACAAGAAGCTGGAGGTTGGGTGAGTACATGGGGAAAGTCCCACAAAAACTAGTCTTTTTTTATATTCTGCTCTGTCAGTCACTTTTTGGAGACTCCTGGAGATAAGAAACTCTATTAGATAGCTTGTTGATCCAGTGTGGTTGCTGTTCTCCCCTGAGACTGAAAGCCTGGATATCTGTAGCTCTATTTATGGCAAGAGAGGGGGGGGTAAAACATCTCCCCAGCAGGGAGACATTAAGAAAGCTGAGGGTCTTCTTCTGACAGGAGGGTGCTGAAGGAGTTTTTGAATACCTCAAATCTTGTAACAGTAAGTTATCAGTTATCAAATCCTGGAATTCTAGATGTTTGGGTATTTTTGAAAGAAGAATGCTTTAAAACATATTAAAGAATTACTTTTCTTTCTTGAAGGATGGTAAACTTCTACAATTTATTGCTCCAGGAGGTTGTGGAGACCAATATCAGCTGCAGCTTCAAGGAGGCAGCAAACAAATTCATTAACAAGATTTCCTTCACATTCTAAATGGAATATGCAAAGATGCTCTAATATCCTACCACAAAAAATTGTGGGTGATAGGTAGCCCTGAAGCATCTGATGGCAAAGTGGCAAAAGGCATGTTCCAAAAATAATGTTTCCTCTTGTCACCAGTTGCAACAAAATGCTGGCCAAGGTCTTGGATCTGACCCAGCAGGGAGCCCTCCCTCAGTAAACCAAGCAGGGATCTCATGAAACAATGTTGTGGAATTCAAACTGAGAAGAATTCAAACTCTTTCAGTTTTTTTGTAAACAGATTGTAAAGATGGTGTAGTCACTTAGTACAACACTAAGCCTGGATGCAAAAGGAGAGTTTTTAATTTCTGCAGATGCACCAGAAATGTTAATTTTAATGATGCTACCAAATAGCTGTAGAAATAATGCTATCATCTCTTCAAAAAGCCAGTTTGCTAATCTGTTTGCCACTGCTTGGGTTTCTGCATTTAAGAAATTCTGTGTCTCTTTGACATCATAGTTAATATGATCCTGCAAATTTTTAAAGATATTTTTAATTTATTTGATAATTAGAAAAAAAATACAAAATACAGACTTAGTAGATACCAGATCTAAATGTTGTCACTTCATTTATATTCTTCTAAACCATTAAAATGAAAGGAATAGAAGAGGAACAAGAATTCTGTCATTGAGAGAACTCTAAAATGCTTTTCTCTTACAATACAATTGTAGTAGCTCTCCTGAAACACAATGTATTCCCTTCAGCTGTTACTGGAATAATTCTGTTTCAGATATATGTTAGCAAAACAGAGAACTAGTACTAAATTTAGAAATTAGTGTTAGTCATAAGAGGAAGAGCTTTCAGAGAAAGCTGAGAAAGAAACATTAAAAAAAGGAGATTTATTGATTACATTAATTTCTTTAGAGGGTCTGATTCTGGTTCAGAGAATGAACCCTGAAACTGTCCTGACTTTCTCTCCTCAGAGATGGGATGTGTATTCTCTCCAGGAGACCATGCAATCATTTTCTGATCGGGGCTGAACACCATTTTTAATGGCTGGTTATCCCATTCTCATGTACTAGCATGCTTTTCAGGATCATCAAACATTTATTTCCACTGATGCATCAGAACACGTGGTCAGAAGTGCTGAGATGTGCCTTTGATGAAAAACATATGGAGAAATTCAGACTTCCTCTGCCAGAATGATTTTGAATATGTTGTATATATTTTTGTGTTGTTTGGGGGGTTTTTAATTTGTAAATTAGATTGATCACTTTTAAGAAAAATAATCTGTTTTATTACTTCCGTATTTCTGTGGTAAGTTCCCTAAGCTATACAGATAAGTTACAGTAAAACTAGCTCTGCTGAGCACAAATATCTACAATATGTATTCTTGGTATATGTTTTGGAAGTTAGTCAATTTAACAGCTTGAAAATCGCCTTGTAAGGCGATGTGAATGGTGTAACACTAAATTTTGTGTTCAGCCAGAACAGGTTTCTTCAGTGAGGCCAAAGAAATCTAAGTCACTGAGAAAAGTCTGTCAGAATTGTTGTGCATATCCAATTACATGATACTTTGTCTAAGCATAATTTGTTTAATGAACAGTAAGAAAGACCTGGGGTAGTCAAGCATAGAGGAAACTGTTGTACCATCTCAGAGGCCACAGGCTAAAATAAAGTTCTTTCCTGTACACCTGGTTAGGCTCATATTAGGTGAATTTTCTGTGCTTACTCTGCAAGTGTATTTGTGGTGCATATATTCAGCATATTTTTCCATTATGTGAAATCTGATGATTTTGTTAAAATGATGTTACTATGTTGCAGCTTAATCAGAGCTGTTAGGGACTTCAAGAATAGTTTTCTTCTTGCAAAAGAACTTCATTTCTGTAAGGTAAACCTGAGGTAATTAGCATGGGACAGACACTTGTCCTACTGATATCACCACATTTAGTGAGTTGAAGTGTATAGGCCCTTTACGAGCTTCAGAAAATTCCTTCTCCCAACCACGTGACGGGTCTTTGAACCTGTTTGAACCCATGAATTGATAACTTCTGCCGACCAAAGTTTGTGTGCTTGTCTGGAGAGGTCTGTTGTTTCACCACTTGTCTGCAGATGTGCTATGAGGGAGCAATATTCTGCTGCTTTGCAGAAAAGAGGCCATCATCCCGAAATTTCAAAGCTTTCCAAACAATTTTGTTGCTGAATAGTTTACAATCACAAAAAAATCCCTCCTCCTTTCATTGTAGTGCTCACTCTGGGGTAGGTTCTTTGTGATGCTTGAATCTCCATAGGAAAGCTCTCACAAGAGGCTGGCTTTGTGCACTACTTCACCTTGATAAGGGCAAGGAGAGATAAAGGTGACTGTGCTTCAAAGGCTGTAAATCAGAAATTTCACATACTCATACACATTTTGTGTTGCTGTTGTCATCTTTAATTCACAGGACTTAAAAGCAAGATATTTCTATTTCATGCTTGTTTGCTGATACTAGAGTCTTGGGAACATTAACACTTATGGGTCTGAAGCATTAAATTAATGAATTTCTAGGTGGTTTAAAACTCCAATACTGCTTAGCTTTATTATTTTCATGTTCCCAGGAACAAACATCATCTATGCAGAATATTACCTCTTTAATCAACTTTAACTTGTATACCCAACAGCTCTGCAATTGATTTTGAAACATAATCCCATCATTGGCATAATTTCAATATTATAGTTCCTCAGAGATTATCTGTTTTTAATCAATTTTGGAAGTAAACAAAGCACAGGACTTTCCCACAGTAGCAAGCACACATCTCCTTTTTCTAATTAGGCTTTTTCCTCTATGTATTTCTGTTTTAACTGATACAAGATTAATGCCCTCTTTGCCTATCTTTCTCATGTTTTCCCTACAAACAGTTGCAAGAAGATATATAACATTTTAGTAAAATACTTCTTGGAGAGAGTATATGTTTAAAATTCAAATTTCAAGAAATCAGCAGCTTTTCTTTCATACTATGCCTTTTATCTTTAAGAACATGGAATTCCTAGAAAAATTCAAAGCTGTTTATTGTTGTCTACTCCTTTTTATGCTATGGAAGTCAGAACTACAGGTAGGGATGCCATCTTTGCAGTCAAATTTCAAAAATCCCTATCTAGATTTTAGAAAGTTTATTTTAGATATCTACATGAGAAATAATTTGCTATGTGGAATTTCTTAGCTCTTCAGAAGTTTTAAAAGAGAAAATAAAGTGCTTGGTACTGTTCTATTGATAGGCACCTAACAAGGGGTTATGGTGATTCACAGAATCCTGTTAATAAAATACTAACTTCTTTTTATCAAGTGTCCCTACTGATCTCAATTCATGTTAAATTCCCTTCTATTCAGACCTTAAATTTTCTGATCCACACATTTCTTTGGCAATAGAAGGGAAAACTACAAAATCCACAAGGTGTTCTGAGGGAGCTTCCTGAGAAAACCCAGATTTACGTAGAAATTCAACATCAGAGGTTGATTAACAAAGCATGTCATGAGCATGCCACAGAAATCTCAGGAATTAGAGATTCTGTGAGGAAGAAATACTCACTTACCATGTTCATCCAGCAGTATGTTGTCAGGTTTGATGTCCCTGGAAAATAAGGGAAGAAAAACATTACATTTTGTACCCAAAGGAAATCTGCAATTTTAAAAGTTTTTTCCATTTGGGTATGAGGACTAAGTTGCTTAAATCATTACAAACCCAATGAAAACCATATAATACATAAAGGCAAATGATTTTTAGCTACGTATTTTTGCTGCCCTGAGAAAATATGCATACTGAAGAGGCTCCCTGGGTTTCCATTTATTGTGGGTTTGTTTTCGTATGGTTAGAATTTACATGGGTCTGGTTTTCAAGATTATGAGCTTTATTCTTTATAGCAGCAGTAAAAATGAGAAGGAAGATTTGCATCTAGAAGGTGCCTGATTGCTTCAGGGACTCCACATTTGACAGAAATCATTTAACTGGAAACATAGGTGGTTTACCCTGTGTGCCAGACCCTGCTAATCTGCCATGCGTGGTCACTCACATATGGCAGAGTTCTGTGATCTGTCTTGTGCTAATTGAGTACGTCCAGCAGCTCTGCTTTCAATCCCAAATCCCCACTTGGCTGTCTGTAACCAAGTACCATGCTGGGGAAAGGAGCAGGGATAAGGGAAGGTGAAGATTATGACAGGCTGAATCATCAGTTCAACTCTGTCATTCTTGGCACAAGAACAATATTGCCTTAGAGAGCTGCACTTTCAGCATCATTTTTCTTTGACCTAAGTTCATGCTGCTGTGAGGAGGGATGGAAACAACTTTTCCCCACCCTGTCAGGTATTCCCACCCTCTTTCTTGGTCCAGAATTATTGCCACTGGTGTGGACCTGTTCAGGGAAAATCCATCTCCCGGCTTTGCCGACTGGATCAGGCCCTGGTTTGGTTCACCCTGCCGCTTGGTGAGCGTGATGTGGCAGTGTTGTGTGGCACTGCCTGGTCACTGGCAGCTTGCACTTCATGCAACAGTTTTGAAACTGTTTTTGATGAGGCATTGCCACAGTGGCAGAGACATCTGACTACCACGAGCAACCGCTTTGGCCCTTAAGCTGAATTTTCCACTTATCTCAAAAGACAAGTAACCAGAAACTGGCAAAATAAGCTCTTGAATGTCTGCAAATGAACTACAAACACTCCCACCTCTGTAATCTCTTTTAAATAAGAGATGGTTTTATCATTCCAACTTAAACATTTCCTAGCACAGTTTTTGAAATGTGCCCATAGATGGAATGATCAAAAAAGTGAAGTGTTGCTCCACAAGGAGGAAAATGTGTTACACTAGAAAGATTTTTTCCCCAAATTTAAAGTAGAAAAGGACTTCTAAAGTAAACATTATACAGAAATAAAATAGCAATAACAATTATAATATGTTTATTGTTTGCATGATATGAGCTCAGTCATCATCTAAATTTCACACCCTTATTGACAGAAGAAGGAAACCTATATTTTCCTTAGCATTCTGGATTCCATATTCTATCCCTTGCTGGAGAATCATATGAAACTATGAAGTATTCTAAGATTATTTTTATAATTTGTGTAGTGAGGCAGCTGAGGAAACACAGGATAAATAAGAAATTGATTTGAATATTCTCTGCGCATTTGGAAATAATATAGAATGCATATATATATATGTCTGTGTAAGGAACAAGATCTCATTATGAATAACTATCTGGAATGGAAATTTTAAGTTATTCCAGTATTTCAGTGTAAAATGCTGTCTTCTGCACAAATTACAGGCTACCTATAACTGTCTGATTCAGCAGCAGTTCTAGTTATTTGTGTAATAAAAGGAACATCTGTCCTAGAGCCTATTTCACCTAAAATCTTCCAGACTCTGAGTTCTGTTTTTCCCGTCCCCTGTAATCACTTGGCATATAATTTATCATATTATAATCTTTCCTTCCCTGATTTCATAGGGGTGAAATTGTGAGACAAACTGTAGGAATAAATATATTTGTTTATATTTTGAAACATGGTTGTGTTTAGTTTGAATTTGGAATTTTGTGTTTTGTTGAATTTGTTTGAATTAACATAAGAGATTCTATGCAATTCTAAATGTAATGTTATATAAAATCTCTCAACTGATGAGACAGTTTTTGAAAGAGCTACTACTCAGATGGTTTCTATATTTGCTAGTGACAATATGGTTTTTGGTTTCTGATAACTGTTTTGTGATTACAGTTCGAATTGTGATTTCCTGTTGAATAGTCTTTGTGGTTGATTAATGACTTGAAAATTCAGCAATAACTTTCCATTGAAGTAAGTAAGTAATAGTTTTGACAGCTGAATTAAATGTTTTAAACTTTGTCTTCATGAATTACAACAAGCACAAACTGACTCTGAACTTCCCATGTGGGTAAAAAGATTTGGGGTCATACACAAGTACATTTGGGTCTTTTTGTGGCTTCCTAAAATCAATGCAGCACTCCAAACTCTTCTCCCAGATTTAATAAAATTAAGAATTAGAATTATACAGTCATTAGCACTTCACCAGGAATAAAACTGATCAAAAGGAGAAATTCATCTTTATGAGTTGCTGCCATGAGTATAACAGTACAGCACACAGGGATTGCTCATTACAGGATAGTGATCTTCGTTTTAAAGAAGATCAGTTCGAACAATTTGAATATCTGCTATGGTATTGCCTCATTTAACAGACTATACATTTTTATAGCCACCAGCAAAAACATTGACAAATCCACTTGACAATTGTATGTATCATCAAATATGTTCTTCATTCAGTTTGTGTCTGTAATGTTCAGAAAGTTGAGTGCTAAAGTTAGATCTGAGCTTGTCTTTCCATGACTAATTCAGGCAGTGGCTGATACTTGATACAGATGTGCACAAACCATAAAGATTTTCCCACCTAAGGGATGTTCCCCACTGTTGGCTTTGCTCATTTTTCTCAGAGGCAGAATGTAGCTGGGGGCAGGCACCCCAGGGCATATGGCCTTGCACCCAGCAGTGCAACCCCTCAGTCCCTGAGGCAACCTGATGGACTCATAGCCCTGCCTCAGACCTCAAATAGGCTATTTTAAACTGCTTTTACAGCTAGTAAAAGTCATGGGCTATGTTAAGTCAGAAGGTAAACATGTTTATTAAGAAAGACACTGCTGTTTTAGGGTCACACGTCTGGAGATGTGCGAGATGCTTGGATTCACATGGCAGGTGAGAAAGACAAACACAGGATCAGAGTGCTGAGTGTGCCTCCCAGCAGCTCTCTGCTGTGTGATTGTCCCCAGTTTACAGCGTACACTAAAAGCTCTGCTCTCTAGAGGTGGCTTCTTAAAAGCTCTAAGGACTGCAGAGGAGCAAGGCACTGCTCTGCCCTTGCACTGACCACTACCAGCCTGTGCAGGGCAGACAGGGGGTCGAGGGGAGGACTTGGCGGGCCCAGGTGTACTGCAAGTTACAGGACGTATTCAGAACTGAGGGCTTCTGGAGTACCTTATATTTAGTTCCTCTAGATAAATACTTTAATTAAATTCATCAAACCACTGTTTTAGTGAATTTAAAAGATAAATTCTCTTTAGTTAAGCAGTTTAAATTAAAACATAATATGTAAGTGAAAAACTACACATCAATTTTTTTAAAAAAAATTTCCTGTTAGCAAGATGTTTAAACCGCAGGGTGTGAAATGCAGCACCTTAACATCAAGGTTTTCCTGTTATACATATCCCTAGTTAAGAGAATTAATTGAAACACTCATTTCATAATCCAAGTACTCTGAACAAGATCATAGGAGAAATTGAAGGACTTTTGCAAGGATCGCACTCATCACGGTTTGGATTCAGACGTTCCCTGGTGTTCTCTCTGACCATTCATCAAGCAATGGCCAGCAGAGTTATGGAAGCATCCTTGACACTGATTCCATTAATACAACTTTGTGAGTCTGTACCAGTACTACTCCAATTGGTTTTGTATGCAGAAATATCAGACCCACATAGAAACGAGAGAAGAGAAACCTTCAAAGTCTTTTCCTCAGTGACAGGACAAGACACAACTAACATAAAAGCTGGCTCAAAAAACTCAAAAGCTGCAAACAATGGAGAAAAAAAAAGAAAAATCCCACTTTCTAGAAATTTCTAGATTTTCTCAATTGCCTTAGCTACAAATACCAAAATAAAGTTGCCTAAATCATAAAAGTTGAATAAGAAGATGCTGCATATACTTTCCAAGAAGGGAAGAACAATTAATGATCTACTTGTATCTTCTATAATATCTAGGCTGTGTGTGCATCACATGTGCTTGAAGATTTTCTCTCTACATGGAGTAAAACCATGCACACGGCTCAACTCATGTTCACTGCACATGCAGTCAGAGTGACCTCCCTGGAAAGGCTCACAATGGTTATAAAGGACTTAGGTTCAAGAATCTGCAGTTTTAATTACCTTTTCTATCAGTTTCTTTCTGATGTTATTAAATGAAGTAGAAGCAGGTTTCTAAGTCAAGAGGTGGAGAAGTCATGCAGTCTTCACCCTGGCTGGTTTTCAGGACCTGACCTATTTGGATAAATCCCAAACAGCCTGTTCTGATCTGAAGGCTGACCCTGCTTTGGGAAGAATCATTATACCAGAAGCCTCTGGAGGTCCTCTCCACCCCAAATTAATCTGAATCTATGAAAAATAATGTATTCAAGTTCAAAGACTGTCTTACTTCCCCTCCTTTTGACTGTAAGGAAGTTCCTGAAAGATTGAAGAAACCAGTAAGAGAATTCTATACGTAGAATTTAGTGAGTCTTTGATATAGTCCATAGCAGTTGGCAGCTAGTGAGAGCTTTCACCTCTTAAATTCTTCCATGGGGATTGAATGCTCATGAAGAAAATAGTAGGAATAAATAGCCTATCTTCATCTTGAAATGAAGTTAAAATTGAAATGCCCTGAAGTTCAGCACTGGAGAGGTGTAAAACAATATTTATTAGCTATGTAAGTGGTAAAAGAATGAGGACTATATCACCTGAAGAGGACTCTGAGAAATCTCAGTAGGAATAACCAAATCTAAATGATTGTATTGCTAGTGTAAGATAAAATGACAGGAATTATATATATACATATCAAAAGGGAAGAATCGGAATTGATCACATGGATTAATGATCATAAATAACCTTCCACAGGTCACACTTTTGTGTTCCTTATTAGATTAAATAATTATTAAAAAAAAAGACTGAAAAACATGTGATGATGCCACTTGCTCTTGAAATTCAGTACAACCTCAAAAAAGATTCATGTGATATGATCAATCATATCTTCGTAACTGTTCTTCATAACATTTTGTCTCTGTTTTTACTGACTGGACTTGAAATATCTATTTACAAAAGAAAGTTTCTCTGGCAGATTCAACCATGAATTTCCCTGTTTTCTCAAGGAAAAACTGATGGCTGCTTCGTTAGCTACCACTTCACATTGTTAACAACTAATTTTAAGTAGTTACAGAAAATTATTGAGAAAAGGCGCTAGGTAGTAATTTAAAATAACATAGGTCCTTTTTGTTATATAATTTCTTAGAATCTGTAAGAAAACAGTCAAAAAAAGAAAAGATCTAAGGCTAAAAAAATTCCTGGTGAATAAAAACCAAATAGTTTAGATTGCTTAGTTAACAGCAGAGACCTGTCAGATATGATGAGAAAATAATAGTATCTACATGGTCAAAAAAAACTTCATTATTTGCTTTTGGAACATGAACGTGGATTCATATTCCGTAAAACCAAAATAAGCTAAACAAACAGCAGTTTACTTATGCAACGGAGAATTAAACTTGAGTTGATTACTACAAGACATGTTTTCGTAAAAATTTCTCTGAGGCTTAAGCAAGGATTTTGCCGTTGATGTGAATAATAGAACTACCAGCTAGATTAATCTTATTGATTAAGGAAAGCACTTCTATAGCAAATACAGACACTGTCTACCCTTCACCTTTTTGAAATACACCTGTAACAATACCAAACACAAAATCTGTGCTTTTCCTTAAACCTATGAGTATTGAAAAACTATCACTGTCCATCTGTTTTAGTCTGCCTTTCAATTTTGCAGCAAACTTCTACACACCACAGATTTTGTTTCTGTCATGTTTAATTTTGTGATTTTTTACTTTTGCCTGCATTTTCTCACTTTATCAAAAGAATTCAAGTGTATCAAACACAGGGACAGCTGTTCATTGCCAGTCCAAACAGCTTTTTAATATTATAAGTATATGAAATATTTCCACTTATAATAGCTCTGTATAGATATGAATTCACAGATGCAATGATCCCTAACCCTTAATTTGGTATCAGCAAAAAATTAAGTACATTATTTCAGATTTAAATCTGATATGTTTCATTCTTTGCTTTGCTGATTCAGACCAGGATCTAATATATTATCACACTTCCATTCTCTTGAACTTCTAAACTCCAACAGTTCCATGTATGAGCACTCCAGTTGATAGCAGTTATGCCAGCATGACTTATAAGGGAGCATTTCTATTTTTTAATGATGATGGATTTCCTCAAAATGAGGACCACTGAGGCTCCAACTGTTCATTAACCAAAGGTGAGTTAAAGAGAAAATGCAGTTCTGTACAAACAGATGAAATGAAGCCTTTGATTTTTAAAAGTAGGTTCTGCCTGGTTTTTTTGATTAGACAGAAGACACATACTCACTTTCATTCAAAGGACAGAATCTAGCATATAAAAAAACAGGTGTGAGTTGCAATAAGGGAGTTCAGACTGGATATAAAGAAAAAACTTCCACCATGACAATAGAGAAAGGAACCGGATTCACAGAGTAACCACTCTGTGAATGTATGGTCACCATCCTTGGAGTTTTTCAAGACATGACAACATAAATCCCTGTGAAGACTGGTCTGGTGGTGTATCTGATCATGCTTTAATCAGAGGGTTGGACTGGAGACCTCCTGAGACCTTCCTGAATTTTGCCTATGATGATTTATGTTTAGACAAGTTCTGCAGGGAGAAAAGAGGCCTTTCTTCACCTGTCAAGTCAGAACAGGAGTTTAGCAACTTCCTATGAATGACACCCAGCATTGCAGCCCATAGCCAGGGCAGTGGTGATGCCTAGAGCCCATGGACAAAACTCCATGGGTCACAAGATACGTTTGTCTTAGTCTGGGTGTAGTGACCCCAAATTTACATGTGAATCACTGAAAATTCATTGGCTGACAGTGAAGGCAGCCCATGTCCTGCAGAACACTACGAGCTTTTTTCTCAAAGATAGTTTCAACACATCCACAGAGAAATTAAATCAGATGGATTTTGCATTTTCATAAGAATGCAAAAGAAGCAGGATTCAGACAAAGGCCCTTGAGGTCAGTGGAAGGATTACACCAGCTTCAGTCGACATTATTTCCACTCTAATAAAGTGTTTCTAGTACATTTTTCTCTTTAGTGCTAACAATCCAA
This sequence comes from Certhia americana, assembly GCA_018697195.1. Lineage (NCBI taxonomy): Eukaryota > Metazoa > Chordata > Aves > Passeriformes > Certhiidae > Certhia > Certhia americana. Next base: position 53,947,126 of record CM031860.1, on the reverse strand, counting down.
CTGTTGTGTAGGATAAACCTTGAAATACTGAGTTAAAGCTTTTTCTTAATCATGCAGTGCATGTCTAATGATAATATTTTTTTCCTTACATAGAAATGGGCATTAAGATTAATACTAGGTGCATAGCAGTTCTCAACAGCCTTAAAAAGGGCAAAGAGTTAGGAAATATGGATTCAGCTATGGATTATTTGAGTTCCCATGAGGCATCTGGATCAGAACACTGAAGTGAACCATATAATATATGATAAATGGTTTTCTCCTGGTTATGGAAAGAAATGTAAACAATTCTGATTTTCACAGAGAGGAACATTATTTCCTTCCTATTTGTTATTACACTCACAAATAATACAGATGTCTAAGGCATGCAGTTCATAAAAGAAATGACTGCATAGATATTGAGGTGTTCTTCAGCTGAATTTATTGAAGCTTTGAATAAAGGAAAAGTCAATATATATTAGATACTATACAGACAAGAGACTAATTTTACCAAACATGTTTTGTTTCTGTAAGGGTGGCACAGAAATGAGGTATCTTGCAGAGCTGAACTATGCAGGGCACCTACCAGGAGGACTTGTTCAAGAAATAGCCTTGATGAAGGGTGATGCATCTTTTCTTCCTTTCATCAACACCTCATCACTCATTTAGCTTTTTATTTTTCTGTTCCTGATCAACATTGTTCCTAATTTCTAGAACTGCCCAATGGTTTTAAAAAAAGATCACAGTAAGAATCTCAGAGTTCTTTACTGTTATTTACAATTAGATGAATGGGAATTAAAGACTTTGACAGCTCCAGACCTCTGATTGCCTGTTTACATACCACTCACTTAGATCTCAGCAGTAATTGATGCCACTTGCTGTCCTTTCATAAAAAGATCTTCAGAGCCTTCTGCTCCTGCTCAAATAAATTTTGTGACATTATATGACCCTGTGCATGACTGTAATTTTGAAATTTAAACAATTCAGTAAAAGTGAAAATAAGCTGAGAAGAAAAGGTATAAGTTTATTCTGTTTTTCTCTGCAATTCCCACTCCCAGGCTTTAATACAGAAACAAAAAATCCATAACTACTTCCAAGTACTTTTCTGGTAGCAAGGATTAGATGTTCCTAATAAAACTCCCATCATCTAGTCCATTATCACATTTTGGAGCCTTTTCTTTCTGTGGGACAACCTGTGTGGCAAGACCATTTTCTAGTCTCTATGAAACATATAACTGCTGTAATAATTTTGACAAATGAAAAAGCTCTCACCCATGAAGGCTTCTGGAGCCCTTACCTCTCTCTAGGTACATATAAAGACTATCTGCACACCTGGCTCAAGGCTGGGGGTTGTAGTACCAGTTTTATAGTTACTGTGATGTTGAGTTGTGTGGTGCCTGGAGTTCCTTTCTAGTTTAGTACTATTTTTTACCAGGTGTCCATAACAATGCTGGATTTTCTTAACACTTGTACTAGCCAATTTTATATAGCTCTGAAAATAAATCTGTCAGGGAAGATATCAAAACATTTTTATTTACAAATGCCTTAACTGGAACAAGCTTACAAGCTTGTTATTTTCCAATTTTATCCCCAAGTAGAAATATACAAATATGAAAACATCTTAAATTCTTTCCTTCTAGCAATAGGTGGCAGTAATGATATCTACATTTGTCTGGATGGCCCGTGGGTTTTGGAAACACTCTATTTGTCAGTTTTAGCTTGGATAAATAGTTGTAGTAGATATTGTTATCCCAGGTTGAAGAAAATTACCATTTTGAAATAAAGGAATCCTAAAGCTATTCTTTCAAATTTCTGCGTATATATAACCAGATAATAGTCTTCTTTGGCTATGTTTGACTTCTGATTTTGCACAGATGTCAAATTAAAATAAAAATATCAAACACAGACTATTTAATTATATTGTTCTTATTGAATAACCAAAATTGCTTTACCACAGAGGTAATTATATCCTGTAATAGCAAGAAAAATAGGCAAAGATTCTTAAATGTTATACAAGCTAGAAAGATTTGCCCAAAGGAGTCTGTGAATCTGTACTTTGTCTCCTCTTTGCTGCATTGTACGATATCTCAGAGAACAGGATTGGAAAGTACCACTGCAGCCTTATAAACCAAGCTTTTATATAGCAAAGCCCAGGCTGTGTCATCCAGGATTTGTCTTCCTGCCATAATGGCTCTTTTTCAACTAAACATTTAGAAGCACAAGCAACTTGAAGGCAATCTAATGGTTGGTTTTCATTTTACCTGAAGGACTTAAAGTAATGACAAATGTGACACTTCCTTTGCTAGAACTGCTTTCTAACATTACACAGGTGCAGGTCTTGGAATTCCATGCAGAGCGGAAGGGAACCTGGGGAAACTGTCAACACCGATGATGCCAAACATCATTGCATTTCAAGTAAAAAGCTTCTTCAGCCAAATGTTTTTTCAGATCACATGGAGGAGTTGTGCAAAATCACCACAGAGCAGTAATTCTTGATAATCTCACAGCTGAAGACTCTAATATTTTCTGTAATGTAGAGTTAAATACTACTGAGACCTTCTGTGTGTACAAGTACAAGGGTCAAACTACTCTCTGTAAATCAGCTTTCAAGAGCAGGTGACACCGCTGGAAACTGTGGGAAGGGCACAACCCATTAGACATTAACTGGAGCATGGCATTTGGAAAGAATTATCTGGTACAGCAGGAAAGTGTATTGCAATGGTGATGCTTCCCTCCATGACCCTGTGTAGAGAGCTTTTGTGTAGAAATAAGGGAGAATGTACTTGATGTGTACTCTGACAGCAACTCTTCCAATTTTCACAGGTAGAAATCCATGTGTGAAGCTAAATGAGAGACAAAATTGGTGACATTTGCCCTCTGCCTAAAGACAAATCAGAAGAGCATTGTTACTGGCAATCACATTTGGCTTCATCTTTTGCAAAAACCCAGCTTCATAAGTGTGGTGTTTTGTAATGACTGAAATTCATATAGTGCTCCTTTGTTCTTCTCTGCATGAAATATGGAATAGATCCATTCAGATGCATCGCATCCCCAAGAATTTGCTCAGCTTATCAGGAAAATTCAAAAAGAAAATTTACAAAAATTCCAAGCACACAGGTGTACTTGTCAGCCACTGTTCATAGTGTGTAATTACTGTATAATATCCCCGATATTTACCTTAAATGCTTTACCAACTTCTAGACCTAAAAGTTCATGCGCCACCTTCTAGAACAGTATCCACAATAATATTATCACATTATCTAACAGCTGTTTCCTTCTTCCATACCACAGTGCAACCAATTACAGAAAACATGGCTGGCCATGTACAGAGCAAGGAAAGAAACAGCAACTTCTGAAGATTTTAGGCTTTGACCAAGCGCAAAGGCAAGCAAACAACAGACAAGGCTATGTTGTTCACTCTGACCTGAAAACCCAAATCACCCTCACTGCTGACAGCATCTCCTGCTGGTTTGTGCCTATGACATGGGTAGGAATATTTGGACCTTTATTCCTCAAACTGACCACCTCACATCCCATAATATACACAACCAGGACATACCACCAAGAGGATATTGAATGTGTTCCATGGACAACTGAACTTTGATGTCGTGCATATGCTTCCCCTTCTGAGTCACTTTAGCAAATTAATGTGTGCGAAAGTTTGTTGTGGTAGACCAGGAAGGGAGGTGCAGTCTATTCTAGAAAAGAAAATTATATATCATAAATTATCAAAACCTGGCCTGCTACTACCTGAAATCTCAGTAGCATGTCCCATGACACTTTTCTAAGTTGAGCCTCACATATCTTAGTAACAAGCTACTTGTAAGAATTATTCTGTATGCTTTTAAGAAGGGACATTTGCAAGCAAATTCACAGAGCAATAAATATGAGTATTACTGCATATTGCTGTTTAGAATAGATGAGACATGACAGGCAACTCCTAGTTCAGTACACCACTCTTCTAAGTTTTGCTGTTCTAGGAGGTGTCAACAACATATTGCTTGTTGCCTGAAATCAAACAGCCAAGTATTCTAAGTCCTCTTGAAGAATCTGGATGAGGAACCAGGTATTGGCAATACTTGAGCCCACAGACTGTAGTGCCAGCATCCTGGGTAACTGGATTACTAGGGAGGAATACGGTAGGGTTGAAGGTGAATTTAGACTCTGTGCAGAGAAACTGCTGTTACACTAACTACTTGCACTGAAATGATTATAAGGATTATTCTTGCAGCTTATTCAAGTGAAAATAGATATGGAATTCTGATCTCAGGTTAAAACACTTGGATTAGTTCCTGTTGTGAATTAGGCATCTATATACCCATTTATTGCATTAGATGCATAAACATCACAGTCATTGGAGTGCAGAAGCCATTCATATGACTGCCTATTTTTAGATGAGTTGAAAGCTTTATAGATTCTTTTACCTTTATAAATTTTTTGGCTAGGTTGGCTTGTTTGAACAGACAACTAAAAAAGTACAGACTTCCTCATTCAATTCTTGGTGAACTGTAGGCTAAGTTTTCAAAAACATAAGAAGAATCTTTCGTGCTGTGTGAAATTATGAAAACAACTGGGGATGATTTCAAGTCAAATTATTGTAAGGTGTTATCACAGAGGTGCAGGCAGGTGTTTAAGCCTCTTGCAGGAGTAACGCTTGAGGCTTCTCATTGTCTTGTTTGACGTCATCTCACATCATGAACAACACAATCCTTCATACATGACTAATTGTGCTGTATTTAAAACACCTTGCCCACTTAAGAATTTCTTTAGCTGCTGCCATAAAAAAAAAAATCCTTCTTATTTGTAGCATGAACCTTTTGAAGCTCTATCTATTGTCTTCTATCTGTGTGAGGCTTAGAGGGAGATGTCTGTGGAAGGAGCCTGGGGGTTCCTTGCTTCCCTCCAAGGCAGGTGGACTTCACAAGCTCAGCTGTTTGTGGCATGCAAGGAACCTGGCAATACCACATAGTGGTACAACTTTTTGTTGCTTGTGTACAACTGTTGCTTGTGTACAAATGGCACACATTTCAGCTTGGGGAGTTAACATCTTGTCTTATGTAAGGAAACTTGTGACCAAGTGTTTCATAGGAGGGAACAACAGGCAATGACCGACCCACTAATCAAAGAGCTACAGCAGCCTGATGTATAGGTTCAAAGACCTAGAAAACTAAGGCTTAATAATTCCATTTCTCAGCTGTGGATCTCATGTCCTGTTCCTTTTTGACACTGTCTCTTCCAAAAGCAAATATTAAGCAATAAGGGTGGGATAAAAGACTGTTTGCTGGAAACGTACTTCCTTAAGTACATGCTCATAATTCTTAGTTTCAACAGTAGAGATACTCTGGGACTCAGGGAAATAAGCTGGTACTTTAATTAGCGCTAACTCTCTTTACATATGTAAGTGCATGTGTTTGCATTGGGGTGCATCTGTAAAGCATTTCTATGGCTTAGGAGACTTGCAGAAGACAGTTGAAGGAACATCACAAGAGGAAAATTCTGCAGCATCTCAAACTAAGAGGCAAGCTGTGACTCTCCATGGGTTTTAAAGGCAGAACTTTAGATAACTATACATTTAATTAGCATAAAAGGTGAGAAATGCAGCATCATGGCAATATGTTTTCCACTCAGCAAATCTTGTTAAGTGACTGTATTAGTAATTGTTACTGATTATTGACAATACATCAATTATTTTTTATTCCTTTCATTCAAAATACACTTCTGACATTAATTTAGGAGTCCTGTTGGTCTGATATTTTTGATGAAGATCATAACTTAATTATTGTAGCAGCTTGGGTGAGAAATACAGGAAATATGAAACTGCATTTCCCCACATCGTGACCTTTTCTAGAAATACACAGAGAGATTAATCTTTATGTCCATGTATTAATTGTTATCTGCTGACCTCTGAGCAGAGGTTTTCACAGCTGGTAAATAAAGCAGTTTGACCCCTATAATGACAAAGACAAACTCAAAACCACTCAGCCTTCAGTAAACCTTATCCTGCTGACTGGCAATTTACATGTTGCCACCAAGCCCCCATTTCCTCTGTTACTGCACCCCTATGTTCACTCTCTCTGCTCACTCCTAATGTTGGCTTGAAGGGTCTGACTCTATCCATAGCAGTTTTCTCTTGCCCACTCTTACACCACACTCTGCACTCCCTGGTCTTTTCCCAAGCCATCCTAGTCTCCTTCTGGACATCTCTGCCCCACGATGCAGGTAGATGATGTCCTTATTTTGGTACCCTCAAATCCATCTATCTTTCCATCAATTTCTCTTCTATTGCTACTGTCTGTTCAAAGAGTAGATGTTCAATATATTTGCAATCTAAACTCAGCCTGATAGCAAAGACAGTATCTGACTATAGAAAGAGTTTTATCGCAACCCCCTCACATTTATCTTCTAATGTATCTGTGTCCATAATTAAACCCCCAAACCTAAATACACTAAGAATATCATTGAAATAAAATTTGAGACTATAATGTGATTAGACACAGGAAAGTCCCTCTGAATAGCAAAAAAGAGAGATGCCCCAATTTTGTATTGTGTTTTTCTTGGGCTAGAGAGGAACTCTGAATTCAGAACACTACAAAAGTTTCACATTTATAATATAATGAAGAGATAGAAGTCTGAATTAAAATGGGTAGCCACTGGATAGAGGCTATTAGTCAGATTGTAGAGATGATTTTGATCTTCACTATAAAGAATAACCCAATTAATCTGAACCCAATTTAATACATTTTGGTTTATTGAATGTGCACTTCCTACCAAGTGCTGTTCCCACCTTGCAAGGTCCAAGTTTGGCATAATATTTTAATGTCCTTCCCTGCTGTCAGTACCTCTTCATGTGCAAGAGCACCACAGCTGCTGAATTGCAGGTTTTCCTTGTCTCCTCTGCTGCAGGAAAGCATGATTATCTACACTGCATTATCCCAGGAAATACCCCTGGGTAAGCTGTGCATGCACATGTTGGGAGAAGCAGAAACTCATCAGTAGCACTGTCTGTCATACAACATCAAAGCCTTGAGCTGCTGTGCTTTCTTCTCTCTAAAACCCATCCAGGGGAGTTGGGACAGGATTTTACAGAGAATATAGGAATGTTTGAAAATAACCTTGAGGGAGTGTCCTGAGGAGTATCCAAGGAATTGTAGAGAGAAGAAATACAAGGGGAAAAAAATTGAGAAGGTAATTTCAGCATAACAAAACTGATGGAAATTTGTATCTTAATTGTAGTCCCTGCTCACAAAATAATTCAATTTGAAAGAAGAAACTGTCAGATGATCACAAATACAACTCTTTCTTATCTCTCACTTTATCTGTGAAGTTAAAAGTGTAAAAGGGAGACCATATCTCACCTGAAATACTAAAGCTGTACTGAAAGCTTCTGAATGCATTTCCAAGGGCCGAAGGAAGCTCAGAATGTAATGTCAATTAATGAAATATATTTTGCCATACCATGAACAGTTCACTCAACATCTGAGATACAGAAGACTACTGCAGGCGTGAAGAAATCAAGTAAAAGCGCACTTTTTTCTTAAATCTTGTTTTATTTCACCATATATTAGAAAAAGGTTACATTGTAAGGAAATCTCCAAGGGAATGATAGAATACTTTATGTATGTGTTACTCATCCAAGCTGAAAAATATGTTGCCACCACTGAAGCAGAAATAGGAGAAAGAAACAATTGTCCATATGTTGCTCTTGGTTCATACTTTCCTTAGAATGAAATTTACAGTCTTTTTCCATATTCCCTTTTCCAGCTACATATTTTAACCAAAGATTTTAAATTTCTTTAGTGACTGCAAACAAAAAATACTCAAACATACTGCCTGCAAATCTGCCATTTCTGTGGAGAGAATGTGCCTGCTCAGAGTCATGGTGGTGTGAAATTTCCAAGATACAAAGATATCAGAATACTTATAACACTAACTCTAAAGCTTTCAGGGAAAAGAGATTGATATTTTATTGCATATGGTTAGCTCTTGTTCTCTCCTTTGTTAGTTAGGGCTTCACATCATTGCCCATTTGATCTCTCTGGATCAGCCTTTCCTCTACTTTCAGATTCATGGAGGGGTTGGGGTAGGAGGTGGAAGGCAAAAACCAGGGTAAGCCAGGCAGTGCCATATGAGACAGTGGATTCTGTTGTGCCTCTGTGGAAAGAGTGTCTAATCATTTTATTTGCTTAGTAAAAAATTATTTGCATGTAGTTATTAATACTCTTGATTATTTTACTTAGCATAACAGTACCAACATACTATTAATACGGTGGTGTTTGTGGGCATAAGTCAGTTGAGAGCAGACGCACATACTAAATTTACTTGAAGCTTTAAAGCAACACCAACGAATTTTTAATGTACTTCTGTGAAAGAAAGAGATCTCTGATAACTGGCCACAAAGAAACTAGCAATATGCTAAAGCAGAAAACTGGCATTAACCAAATCAGATTTGTGGGTGGAGACCTGAGATAATCTTGAATATAAAGCTCTGCTTTAGTTCTTTCAGCATCTTCTGCTTCAGTGTCTGAATGTCTAAAAATGATTCATGATTAAAATTTGAATACTGAGGAGTGGGGGAAGGAAGAAAACAAAGCATTTTATTTTATTATCCATTAATAGGATGCTAAATTATGGAGATGAGGTAATATGTAGTATTTTGATACATATCATTAGCCCTAAAGCCCACTTTTCCTAAAAGGGTAAGTTTATGTAAAGGGATTATTAAAGAAAACCAGGAAGGGAAAAGCAGGAACACAGACAGGTGATGGCAACTGATTTACATGAGGGTACAACCAGTGTTGTGTTTGTAGTATACACAGCACAATAGTTGGTTTTCTTATTCATTGCTTCTCTGTTTAAAAACAGACACCCAGACAAATGTACATATGATCTAGATAGAAAGGAGTGTATGAAATAAATCTAGAACAAAGAGTTATTAATTCTTCTAGAAAGAATTTCAAACAATATTATCAAAATAACATTTTTTTAAACATTGATTTAAAGGTTACCCTGAATCCTCCTCCACTTCACTGTCATGTAGCTAGAACCAACACAAACCCCATGAGAAATCTCTAAAATCACAATGCTGTCACTAGGGCATTGTGGATTTATACATGTCTAGATCATATCTACACTTGCCTGAGTGTCTGATTTTAAACAAAGAAGCAATCAATAAGCAAACCAACTATTGTGCTGTATATGCCACAAACACACATTTAAGATGGCCTTGATTTAGGTTAGCTAGGTTTGTTACCTAATGCAAAACAGTCGGCCATGCTCAGTCTGTAGGTCAGATGTTCCATCTCCTACCATTGACCACACATGTACATTCTAAATTATTGAGGGCTTGTGAAAATGAGTTTTTCTTGGCTAAACAAAATGTTTCATATAAGCTCATTCCTACAATGTTAGAATAATGAGATAGGGAAGATGAAAAAAGGGACAAGAGGGGACTTTGTCTACTCACTTGAAAACTGTAAGGAAACAAGCAATTCCCTGCTGGCTTCAGTGAGGGTGTTGAAGGAGTGAGGGTGTGATGGGCATCTTCTGGTATTTCACCTCAGTGAGGAGGGGAGAGCACATCAGGCCCATAATGAAAGATTGTCTCTGTGCCAGTGGCAGGAACTGGAGCACCAGATGATACGCACATCAGAATATTCCCTGTGTCTCTTTCCCAATGCAGCCTGTTTTACTTTAATAATGCTTTATATACTTTGTATATGGAATCCTCAGTGTATTTCCAAATCAGCTTCATTTATTAGCAATATCTTACCTAGTATATCAGATAACATTTTCTGTAGCTAAACAGAAGTAAAATTAATCTGGTCTTGTAGGGAGAGAACTCCATTCAGAAGTTGAAAGCCTTGTTCTCTGTGTATTTGTATCTTGTGGTATATAATTCTTTGTTAAGTGCATGACCAAAATTTAAACACCCTTTACGCCTAGAATTTGTGAATCACTTTGTTTTTTAATCTTCACTGGCTCATAAGCATTCAGCAGGTGTTCTGGGTTTATGGTTTTCATGGTGCTTCTTTGTTGACTGATTTTGATATGTTTCCTAATTTACTTCTCTTATGTAGCTCATTGCTCAGTTCCTGTAATTTTTCCTCGGACTAATGTGGGCTAGTACTTGTTTAATGCAATGCCATAGAAGACACATGGGAACATGAGCTAAGAAAATTCACTGGGTAGACTTCTTGATCTGCTGTGATCTTTGATACTGCTTATGAATAGTAGTTGTATTATGGTTAGTTTGTTTCCCTAGTTCATCTTCTTCAGAGCCTACTACATTTTTTCTACATCTACACACACATTGCCAGAAAATAAAAGACTTTAAGTTGAGCAGAAATCTGGAAAGAACTGTTTTATTTAGTATGTCCAGCTAAATCTCAGGTTGACACTATTCTGCCTGTGAAAAACTAGGGGCAAATTTTCCATTTCTGAGTAATTTTCAAAACTATTTACTGCTTACATACTAAATGGAAAATATTATGAAGGGCACCCTTTAAAGTAGAGTTTGTTCTTTTGCTGTATGTTGTCACAAGTGAGACTGGAAAGGCCCATTTTAAAGAAACCTCTACTCATTTAGATGTAGTATTTTATTTCACCAGGCTGTTGAACAACTTGGAAGACTCAATGATAATGAGCAAACAGGTCCAGTTCTGAACAGAGAGCAACTCTTTATCTAGCTGGTAGCAGCAAGACAACCTTACCCTGCAGTGGATCATCTGGCAGAGGAAAATGCAATGCTCAATTTGCCACTATTTTCCATTAGCTTTGGCCCACCCTGAACTGCTATTGAATTACTCAGAGCTGGAATAACTCCTGGTGCTATTCTCCATTGGAAGCAAAACTTGGAGGAATGAAAAAAGGACTGGTGATCACAGTAGTCACAGAGCACAGAACTGCCAAGGCTGATACCAGTCATATTGTGCTCAAAAAAAAATTTTATGTATGTTTATTTTATACACGTAAACATACACACTTGAATAGTTTTGCATTAAATAAACCCCACTAAAATAAAAGTGTCCTGGGCACGCTGATCAAACAGCTAGTTCAGTATCCTAAAATTGTGCTGGAAGGTTGCTGCAATTTCCATTCCAGACATCTGCCACATCCAGCCTCCTCTCTAAGCAGATGAAAACCAATGGAGCCAGACGATGAAAAGTTCTGAGGGCAATGCAGTTAACACTTGCCCCTTAGAAAGAGAAAATGTGATTTTTTTCAGCATGAGAATGTTACCAGGGCAGCAGCCACAGCATTGCAGGGCCAGCACCACTACGAGCCAAGGCTGTAGCTGCAAGAGCAACCTGGAAGAGACAACTCTGGAGCTACTGCTGGAAGAACTCTCTGAATGGAAACAGGCAGCCTACTTTTGTGAGGAGGCAGGTGGTTTTATTGAAATGTATGAACAGCAACATTTGTGAAAGGAGGAGGTTGAGTTACTCATGGTTGAAATAAGTTTATTCAGCCTTTGATGAGAAAACTTTTGTCCAATACATTATTCACTGGCATTATACAACCAGTTCTGGAAGGAATCTGTTTAGTCATACCATCTTGAAATGGCAGAATTCTAGATTTGATCCAAGATTTGAGAATGTTTGAGATGGTGTATACTGTAAGAAGCCTTTCTGTGTGTTCTGGGATTCAAGGGCCTATAAGAAATACCACCCATCTAGCTTTAAAATAATTATTTTTTCATCTTAGAATTGTGGATAAAATATAGTTGCAGCAGGGCTGTGAGAAAAAAAAGGGTTTTCTGTGTAACTCTTATCTGTGACTAACAATCTCAATATTAAGTTAGCTTGTTGTATAAGTTAAGTGAAAAATTTACTCAGAATAGTCTTCAAATAATAGCTTGAAACTTAGCCTTTTCCTTTTTAAAGTTTTCATAATTCTGGGTGGACATCCATGCAAATGCAAACATTTACAATAGAGCTGCGAGACAGAGAGCAGCATTCATTATTGTGCCCTAATAAATAAACCCACTATTGTGAAATTATGCATGACAAATTCAGATTTTATACACATGGATGTGATTAATAAAAATTGTGAGTTTCATAAATACACCAGAACAGTAGTGGGTTTTACTCAATTTATGGCCAAATTTGTACCTGCAGTAACAATAGTCCTGTTGCTGAAATGATTGCCACATTCAAAGTACACACCACTAACCAACTCAACAAACACAGAGCCATTGCAAGGCATCTCCAAGGGGAACTGGCATAGTACTGATCTCTACACTTCTGCATCCATTCATATGTGCCTGGGAATCTCTGTGCCCTTCAGTACCATTTCCTTTTGTAGCAAACTCCTGGGGCCACAGGTTAACCTAGAAAAACCCATTCTGTCATGTTGATGGATGCATTAGTAATGGAAACATGAACACATCTCATACACAACTGTATATTAGGGGGATTTAAGCTCCTGATTCACACCCCATATACTCAATTCTTTATGATACTGAAGTTTGAAAATCCACCAACTCCGTCTTATAAATGGTTCTACTATTCTTCCTTTGTAGCCAAGACAGCATCTAGTAGCAGGCTCTCTCAATGACTCTCTGACTTACTAACATCTTTTTTTCCTTTTTGCTGCCAACATATTCATTTCAAAATGAAAGATCTAATATAGTTTTTAGGTTATCATGTGAATGTTTCCTGGAAGCACTTAGTAACAATAATATTGCTGAAGCCTGCTACCATAAAGTATAAACACCAAGCAGATCACAGATTTCATCTCCAAAGGAGATGGTGTTTTTGCAATGATAAAGGAATGACTAGATGTGTCCTCACTATGCATCACTGCTGGCTCTACTCCTGAACTAATTTAAGTCAGCGCTGCAGTCTTTGATGCCAGATGTGCTACAGAGATTTAAGGCAGCTGAAGACCTATCCCAGGGACTGCTGTTCCAGGTGGTGGTGAAATAGAAGGCAGAATGTTCAGGGACTCACCTGTCTAAATAACGTTCAGTGGTGTGTGGATCATTTGTGATTTTCTGGAAACGGGTGAGAAGATGAGAGGCAAAAGACTCCTCGTGCCACAGTTGGGTAACTTGGGCAGTAAGCAGTGAAGTGGGACAGACACACTGGGATCTCAGAACTGCTAGCTTCAAAATAAACATATCTTCCATAACACAACAGAGTCCTGAACCAGATTCCTAGCAATCCTAGCTAACCAGCTGGTGACCCTCACTGCAGGCTGAGAGAGTGCTATTTTATCTCATCTCTTTCTGTCAAAACAGTTGGTGAAGAGTGAAAGCAAAACCCAAACCCCAGAACTTGTCCCCAAATGGAGCCAACAACTAACTCTGGATGGCCACGCCTTCCCCCACCTCCATGCAAATCAGCAAGTGTTGAACCACTGCCACTCAAAGAAAAAAAATATGTCACTTGCTATGTTTAAGTAATACAAAAGAGATGTGTGTCAAGCCCAGTTTTATAGTGGGATCATGACAAGGCAGACACAGTCACAAAAAACTATGAACAACTACAATGACTTCAATCCAGTCCATTCTTTCCAGACCTGTCACCGTTCTCAGGCTTTTCTGTGATATATTTTTAAGCTACAGACTTCTAGCAAAATACAAGTTTTGATTACAAACTGGGATGTCTCATGAATATTTTGCCAGCTATTTGCATAAAAGATCTCATCAATTTGTTTTTCACCAAGAACATTCCTTAAGGCATTAGAAACAAAGGTTAACTGTAATTCTGAGCTCCACTTTTAAAATACTCACCGAGAAAAGAAAATTTATGCAAAATACATGGAAATGTACTGAAATAGTAACAGTGTACTAAACAATTTTCTTGTAATATTTGCAAGTATTTTATTATATTTGTAGTTTTAATTGCAAGCAAAACAAGTCTTGCAATGTTTAGTGGAATTTTGTCTAACAGAGTTTCAGTAAATACACAAAATTCCCACCTACCATTGCATCTCTGCTCAGATAGATTTCATGCTGACCATTCCTCCTCTGAAAGTCAAACCATACTTTTTATTGTATCTTTACCGTGAAATCATGAGGCAGCTCTGTCAAGTGGATGGGATGAAAACTCCCCATTAAAATATTTGAAGGAATTTCTTTATACTGGACTTTGGGAGAGCTATGGCACAACTTAGTGTAGTTTGAAAATCACATCCAGTTTTTGAATGCACAAAACTGTATTTTTGCATTCATACTACTCTACATCAGAAAAGATAACCCTGAATTTAGCCTAAAAAAGAGTAAAATAAAGGTTCGATCCATAATTTTATAATTTAATAGTTGTCATGTTAACAGAAAAATAGAAGTTATCTCTGCTACTTCAGTTAAATGCCAGAATATTTAAGTAAAACAGATCCTGATTCCTGACACTTTTTTTTAAATGAATGCTATCTTTGTTTCTGTAGGGTAGAAAAACTAACCTATTGCTGTAATACAAAAAGTACAAAAAGGATGTAGCCTCTATCATTGTTCCAATTGATTTTTGCTATTATTCCTACTTCCCAACCTCTATTCCTCCTGGCCTTCATGCAGATACTGCAAGTAAACAAATTATTCTCAGCTTTAGGTTCTATAACCATTTCCTGATGTTGTTGTGGGAAGCTCTTGTACTGAATTACAATGTTTTTGTGTTCAGTAACATCGGAGCATTGGAGAGTTAAAGATAAATTAAAAACAATCAGATTGCTGTTTATAGGTTGTCTTTAGTATTTAACAACCATAGTGAAAAATATACATCATAGTATGAGATCAGAAGGAGAAAAGGTCAGTATGAGAAGGATACAAGGCTACTGGATGGCTGGGGACAGAAAGAAAGCACTTAAAAACAAAACCTTGCAGAGCCAAATTCTACCCTTGAGTAGCAATGGGAACTTTTCAGAGGTTTTGGATAAACAGAACTATAAAATCAGATATATGATAAAGTTTCTCTGCTCTGACAAAACAGGCAACCCATTCCTTGACTGAAACTCACTCACCTGTGAATGATGTGGTATCTCTGCAAATAATCCAAGGAAAGTGCCAGCTCACAAATGTACAGTTTAACAGTTCCTTCATTAAAGTGGACATTCTGCTGCAAATGGTAACGCAGGTCACCTCCGAGTAAGAGATCAACCACCATGAACATGTCTTCTTCATCTTGAAAGGAATACCTGGAAGAAAGAGTTACAGCTGAGATCTCAGGGCAGATGATGTAGTCACAGCCGTGCCTTGGGGGGGCTCTTGTAAAGGAGATCCTGGTAAGCCCCTGAATTGCTCAAAAGGCATCCACAGAAAGGCATTCTCACTGCTAAGGTCCAGTCCTGCAAACAGGCTTCAATTGTGGTGGGACTCTGAATATTCAAGCGTCGTGCTTTTTCCCCAGTGAGTCGGGGAGGAGAATCAGAAAAAATCAAAAACTTGTGGATTTTGTGGATTGAGATAAGAACACCTTTGGACTTAAGGAAAGGAATTATTAAGGAATTATTATACCAAGGAAAGTATAATAGTAGAACTAATGACAAAAGCAGTAATAATTGCAATGAACAGGAGAGAAAGAAACAAAACCCAAGAAAAGTGATACACAATACCAGTGCTCACCACTCCCTGAATGTTCTCTAGCCTATCCCCCAATGTCTATCCAAATTCCCACCCAAATCCCCCAGTTAATGTGAGCATGATACTTTATAGTATGGAATAGCCCTCTGGATAATTTGGATCAGCTGTCCCAGCTGTGTGCTCTCCCAGCTTCTTCTTGTGCAGCTCCCCACAGGCAGAGCATGAGACACTAAAAATTCTTTGATTTAGGGTGAGCACTACCGAGCAACAGCCAAAACATCAGTGTTGACAACATTATTCTCATCCTGAATCCAAAACACAGTATTGTTCTAGGAAGAAGAAAACTAGTTTTATACCAGCTGAAACCAGAACATTAAGGTAAGCAGAGCTTGAGTCATACCACTGTCTTATTTTAAACATGGATTAACACCTGACTGTTGATAAAACAGAATTTAAAATACCTTTAATATTTTTACATTCTTAAATAACCATATACTCATTGAGATGACAAAATAACTTACAATGGAATGCCAATAAAATGAAAGGCCTTGAAACACAGTTGGAATTTACATACATACAACTCCAAGTTCAGTGCTTATGGAAAGCATTCTGGCAACATTGAGAGCTGCTGTCTCAGGGGTATTTTCCAGATTCAATAAATATACACAATGTTCTATTAGCTGACTATTTTTTACAGCTTGCAACATAGGTTCAAATTCAATAAGGACTAAAACTGCAGTTTTACTGCCTAACAATACAATTTTTTTTTCAGTCAGCAACCTATATCACAAAATGAAACTTCATGGTTACTGACTGAATTCTTCTGGACTCTTTCCCAGAACTGCTTGCTGAACACTCTGAGGACCAAATTTTGATGTGATTTAAATCCTGTAAATCCAAAGGTGCAGCCGGTCAATGAACAGTATATATATAAACAAATATAGTGCTTGGGCAAGCAGGAATTTCCATGTGTTTCTACTTACCTTGGCTATTCTGCCATTTCTCTGGGTTTTTTTGCAGTCTGAATGAACTGACAGAAACTCTCTGGATTTTGTTTCTAAATGCAACTGTATAAGATGTTTTCCCAAATGAAGAATGGTAAATACTTTATTTCTGATGTGAAATAATTATTTTCTTAGAAATTGTTTTAGAATTAATTTTGATGTGAAGTTATTTTATCTTATCCCAGATATACATGGACTACTGAGAGGTGATCCACAATCAAAGTGTCTCTTCCAGCACCTTTCTTCCCATGAGGTGTGTAATATATGTTGGCTACAGATGTGATTCAGTTCTCCTGAACTGTAAAATTTATGCCAAGAAAATGAAAAAGAGAGGGCTTCCAGAAAATCTGTGTACACCCTCCCCCCAGAGGCAGAAAAGTCTGTATTAGATTATTTTAATTGACAGTTACTTACAGTTTCACTTTCATTCCCAGGCTTGCACTTACTGAAATGAGGCACTGCTTAGAGATTGTCACAGATGGTTCATTTTGAATTTAATGCTTGCTATTCTTTCTGAACACAGTCCTAAGGAGTGACTTTCTCTCATACTCTGCTCTTCTGTTGCATTTCTGTGTGACTGCCAAATGCCAGGAGAGGAAAGTAATTTTATTTGCATTAAGCTTATCTCTCAATAAGTCAAACCTCTGAAGCAAAATGCTGAAGTAGGTGGCACATGGTTTCTGTTCACCTCTAGAGAAGCAGAATTTTGTAACACATATACACAGGTTAAAAAACCAGAAGGCTTCAAATATATTCAAATTCCTCCAAGTATTGTGAGCCTAGAGCAATTGCAGAAGCAAAGCTTAAATGTGTAGTTACATTTAAGGGTTTTTTTTTTTTTCCTTTTTTGACACTGGTGTTATTTTAAGTGAAGAAATTGTAGCAGAGGTAAAATCATCATCATAGAATGGCTTTTGTTGGAAGGATCTTAAAAATCATCCATTTCCAACCTTTCTGCCATGTGTAGGGACACCTTGCATTAGACCAGGTTGCGCAAAGCCCATCCAACCTGGCCTTGAACACTTCCAAGGATAGGGCTGCCACAGTTGCTCTGGGCAACCTGTTCCAGTGCCCCACCATCCTCTGAAAAATGTTAATTTTTCCCTTCAGTTATCACTTGAGTAAAGTATAGATTTTGTTTCTTTCTTTTTTATATTATTAAAAAAAAAATTGAAAAAAATTGCAGATTGAGAACTCTACTTGAATGGTAAGTGAAATATTATGTCTTGTCTGGGACTAAAGAGCACTCTTGGTGCCTAAAGTCATATGATGACATATCATTAGAAATGGTAGTGATGCACCTCTAGTCTTGAGATATAAATGTCCTTATTCATTTTTTTGGGCAGACTGTGAAAACAGAGTAAAGAGTGACTGCTGTGAACTTGTTTTTAAATCCAATGATTATTCCCTTTTTTATGAAAACTATGAGTATGTTTCAAGGTGAATGTTCGGTCTAGACAAAAGACCCATAAGAACCATCCAGAAATAAATGTGCAATCTTGTTCACATCCAGATAAATACTAACACTTGATGGAACATAATTTCACTCCAAAGGTGTTTTTAGGCTGATGTACTCTGGTTTTCTGTGCTAGTGAGTGGGGAATAGTGGTCCTTTGTCACCTGCCAGGCAAGCTTTTGTGCATCTGTAATTGTTAATGATTTAAAAGAGAGATCAAACAAAGCTTTCCTGCAGGGCTCAACCAACCTCCACCCATTCACTACCTTGAGATTCTCAGGGCCTCAGGCATCTCTGGGAATCCAGGCTGGAATTACAACAGATGGATTTTGTCCAGGGGCTGTCAAATTTGAATCAATCTCCTGCTACTATGCCTTGCTTCTCAGGTAAACACATGAAGTGCAATCCCTACAGACAGGGCTACAAGGCTTCTAGAAGCGACTGTACCTCTAGAATAAATTACTTTGAACCCAAACACAAAAACCAAACCAAAAATCCAAATAAGCAAAACCCTCAACAAAACAAAAAAATACCCCAAACAACACCAAAACTAAACTGGGAGACATTCAGAAGTACAGCTAATGTTTGCTCTAGGCTGCCTTCCCACACAGGACACTTCTCACATTTGTCTGGGACATTGTGACTAGATCATGATTTGCTAAGAAAGGCTGAAGCAGATGATCCTTGAGATCCTTTTGCACTTTTATTCTATGGTTCTGTGATCTTTCATGACCTGTGGAGGGAGCACAGGTCAGTTTTATCTAAATGTTGAAGGTAGAATGGTGCACACGAAGATACAGTGGTTGTGAAGTTCCCTATAACCTCTCTGACATTCTGCTCTTGCACTCAGAGCCAGAGTTTGTTTTTTTTTCTTTTGCATTGAAATGTTCTCTGGTAACTCTGCTAACCCTGCCAGAAGTGCTGTGTATACTGCTTTAGTTAAGACATAAGCTGTATAGGCACAGCTTGAAGGAATGTGTGCATGGATATGTTCAGCACAACAGCAGATTTTTTCCACCCCTTCTAAATTCTATCACACCTGACACACATCACTATGCTAATCCTACACCTGTTCTCATGGATAATGGTGTTCTCCCCAGACAACTGATCTGGGTGGGTCAAACCTTCATGGGTGGTGTTTGTCTGTCTGGATCAGACCACAGTGTGTTTAAGACATTTTCTGGAGGGTGAAGAAATTCATCCTAGTGAAACTATGTGTCTTTGACCTAGAGGACAGCTTGTGCAAGTCAAACAGAAGGTCTCCGCAGCTGACATGCACTCCACTAAGCAGATCTTGCAGCTACCAATTTCTAAGCTATTGAATGCAGAGCAGGAGTTTCTCCAGGTCCTGCTGTGCAGCTGGGTAACAAATGGTATTGTTTTCCTCCTACCCTGCTTTAAGGACTAACAGGACTTTGTGTATCAGCTTAGACAAATTTGGTTTGTCACGGTCACAAGCAATACAGTCCTATGCCTCTCTCCCTCACACAAACACCATATTCTGTCTTTACATAAGAAATAAAATACTACCTTTTTTTTTTTCTTCTATTTCAATATTTTAAGAAATAAGACTTTTTGATATATTAGTCTAAGAATAGAAATAGACAAGTGAAATATTGGCCATGGGAGAAAGGAATCTTTAAAAATGTTGCTACTGGTTGGGGAGGGGCTGGTGACAAATCAGACCAGTGGAGATTAGTTTTTGAGCATACTCTGTAATTTTACTTTTGTAAGCTTCTTATCTGCTCAAAGGTAAATGACATAGAAAATAATTGATTGGTTTTTGAAATAAACTCAGGGGTAGCTGAGAAATACCTTCTGAAGGAATTGTAACATTCAGACTTATGTTGAATAATAATCAATTGATATTGAATATCAATTGATTACATTGTTAGTTATGCTGAAGACAAAATGTTGTTCCTCCTTGAAATGAAAGAGTAAATGACTTGAAGTTATAGTTCTTGTTTGTTTCTTAAGTAGTGTCATTCTCCAGTTTTAGGAAAATTGTTCTAAATACAGACCCAGCCTCTGCTTTTGTTTGATTCTAGAAAAGTTTTAATGCATTCTAATCATCTTTCTACAAATTAAGATAAAATAATAAAGCCCATAGCAAACAAGGAATTGAATTTTTGATTATCTTCAGACTGGAAGATAAACTATTATTGAACATAGTCCCTTATGGAAATACATTTAAGCAAAGTACTTTTTCAATAAGTTATATCTGTTTCCATATTTACATCTGTATATTTGTTTTAATAATATCCAGGTTTTGTATTTATATCATATTTATTATTTGTAACTCTGTCTTCATAAAAGCAGTTACAGATGAATTATTAAGATCATTTTCCCCCTATTCATTCCTTCTTTTTAGTTAACCAGGGTAATTTTTTATTGAAATCCTTCCAGTGGAGGCACCCAGGATTCATATATCTTATTTCATATGAATTACCTGGGGAAAAGGATATAATGATAGATATTTTATAGATGACTTAAAGATTAGAAACACATTAAGAAAAATTTCATCATTAAGATCAAACCTAACTTCATAATGTTGAATTAAGCTGTTAAAGCAAGATATGCACAGTTCATACATTCAGATACAACTTCTGTTTTTCATTGAATATGACAAATGATTGATCCTTGGTATCTCCTAACCCCAAAATTAAAGAAGGATCCTTTTCTAGTTTTCCCTGGTAACATTAAAGGGACATGGTAATTTCTTCAATGACATAAACCTCACACTAGTAACTGTAGATTTTCCCAGTGTAGATGTAGATGCCATTTCTTGATATGGTTATCTTGCTTTTTTTTCTTACCAGTCCAATTTGTGTAACTATGTTATAGAATTCTCCTCATCCACTGTAAAGAGCAACAGGATTACTCAAGACTTGCTGCGTGGAAAAAGAACAGGTCACTTAAAGCCTCAAATAATTTGACATTTGCTGAAGAACAGTTAGAGAAGAAAAATAACAGTCTAGAGCTCTCTTGTATGGGTATGGTGGAATAAAATATAGACATAATATCGGCTGGTTTAAATACAGGTTATCATATAGGTGCCAAAAGTAGCAACTTTGACCAGTCAAACATCAAATCATTACAAACTTCCCCATGTTGAGAAGGTGTGCTGAAAACTGTTAGACCCACTGTGACTATGAATAGCAAACTTCATAATGTCTGTTTTGTTAACATTTCTATAGTTTTTTTGTTATTTTGGAAAATAGCTAAATATTAGTTACTGGAATTTGAGACTTGTGCTTGCAAAGTCTTTAATAGAAGTCTATTGTTGTAAAGGAAAGGAAATATGTTTATTTCTAAACTCAGAAAGACAAGAGTCATTTCTACAAATGATGTTAAGAAGAAGGACAATTACTTCCTTTATTCTTACTGGTTTTCCTTATATCTTTATCTTATCTTTATATGAAAATATCTTTCAATATTCTCTAAAACAACTTTTGAGAACAGGGAATTTCTTCTATAAAGAATTAGGTTGTTCATGCTTATGACTTATCAAATTCTATTTACTGCTGAAGTGACCAAATAAAACCGGTAATAAAAATGCCTAAATAAAGATTAGCCTGAAATTAAGTTGAAAGACGACTAGAATTTGTTTCAATGAAGATAGTAAGAGACATATCAGAGACTTATTTATTAACATAGTAAATATGTACCATTAGCTCGCATACAGGCAAGAATTATTAATTAGAGGCAGTTTAGTATTCATCCTCACAAAGATTTCAACAGGGGGTTGAAAAGACCACAAATCCTCTTTGATCTGAGAAAGAACTGTTCATCATCTGGACATGAGCTGGCAATGTGCACTTACAGCCCAGAAAGCCAAAACTATCCTGGGCTGCATCCAAAGCAGTGGAGCAGCAGGGTGAGGGAGGGGATTCTGCCCCTCTGCTCTGCTGAGACCCGTCCTACAGGGCTGCATCAGCTCTGGGGCCTCCAGCACAGGAAGGACATGGACCTGCTGGAGCCAGTCCAGAGGAGACCACCAAGATGATCAGAGTGACAGAGCCCCTCTTCTGTAAGGAAATGCCGAGAGAATTGGGATTGTTCAGCCTGGGAAAGAGAAGGCTTTGGGGTGACCTAACTGGGGCCTTCCAATACCTGAAGGGAGCCCACAAGAAAGAAAGTACATAGGGACAAGACAAGGGGGCTTTAAACTGAGGACAAGCTTAAACTAGCTATTAGGAAGAAATTATTTACTGTGAGTGTGCTGAGGCCCTGGAACAGGTTTCCCAGAAAAGTTGTGGAGATCCCTACCTGGAAAGTGTTAATGCCAGGTCTGGTGAGGTTCTGAGCAACCTGATCCAGAGAAAGGCATCCCTGTTCAGGAGAGTTGAGGTAGGATGAACTAGTTGGATGAACTTTGAGGTAGGTCCCTTGCAACCCAGGGCACTCTGTGATTTTATGATCATTCCCAGATGCACTGTCAGCATTTGGCTCAGCTGAGATACACAAGTTACATGAACCGTGCAATGGGCAGGCAGCGAGCAGTAATGAACAAAACACGAAAAAGCAAAATTAAAATAACTACTGCTTGCTCTTTTACTACACACTTTGCTTTCAGCTGATGAAATAAACCTCATTACTGTATTTTTGCGTGTGAGAACTCCAGTTATTGATTAATGCTGTTTTGAAGTGTTTTTTGTGAGTCCTGATCATTTGAGATGGTTTGGTTTAGAGCACATTTTCTTTCACTCCTTCACCTGGTTCTAATCAACCAATGTTTTGCTCCACCTAAAAGAAGCTTCTTTATTTCTGCCTCTGATTTTGCAAATGCTAGGGGAGTAAGAGGTCATTTGAGATGTGGGTTATGGTAATAACTGTAGATTGTGAAAAAGGGCAGATTTAGATTTGATGTTAGGAAGAAATTCTTTAGTCAGAGGCACTGGAACAGTGGTTACCCAGAGAAGCTGAGGATGGCCCATTTATGGAAGAGTTCAAGGGCAGGTTGGATGGGGCTTTGAGCAGCCTGCTCTCATGGAAGGTGTCCCTGTCCATTGGAAGTAGATGATCATTAAGATCCTTCCCAACTCTAACCATTCTATGAAAATATGGTATATTTTTTGTCTTTCATCATGGTGATATGGCAGAGAAACCATGAGAGAAACCATGTGATTCAATGTAGGTGAATATCTACTAGTATCTCCTACTATATAGAATCTACTAAATTAGAGAGTCCTCACTGCTTTCTGCTCTTTTTAGGCTGGGACTAAAGAGCTTAGATCCAGGGTTTGCATATATCCCACTGTCATGTAAGATCTTCTACACAGTGATTAAGTAGCATTCACTGAACATTAAAATAGACACACAGAATAATTTTGGATGGAAAAGCTCTTCAGATGTCAGCAATTACAAATTCCAACCTCCTCAAAGCAGCGCTAGTTTCAAACTAGGTCAGGTTTCTTGGGGCCTTATCCAGGGCAGTTTTGAAAACCTCCAAGGATGAGAATTCCACAGCCTTTCAGGGAAGCATGTTCCAGACACTCAATCAGTCCTGAAGAGACATTTTGCTTATATCCACTTTGTATTTCTCTTGCTGACCTCTGTCACTCTGTCAACTCACAGATGAGTTGTCCTCCATCTGTAGGTATTGACCTCTTCATGTCATCACCACCACACCTTTGGGTAATGGCTGTAATTAGTTCCCTCCCTCAGCACAGCAGTGTCATGTCCCTGATCTGCTCTCTAACCCAGGAACAATGATGTTTCCTCAGATCTTGTAGAAAAGGACTGGATGAATTCATTCCAAGGAATACCACTTCAGTAGGTAGATTTTGAGACAATAAGTGACATTAGTTGAAACTTTCATGAACACTTGTTTGAGGCTTAGAAAATTTCAGACAAATAGAATGTATTTTTGGTACACTATGAACAATCAAACTGAGGAAAAAAACCCTCACTGCTATCAATTACTGTGACTCTGGAAACATTTTTATTCCCACATATTAAGAGCTCCGTTTTTGCAAATGGCTGGTCTCTAAAAGTGTTTTCTCATAATTTGTTTTTCAGGAGAAAATTAATTACTTTTCTGGCTCATTTGCTCATATACTTGTAGGTTTAATGGCACAGTCTCATGATAAAGTCTGTGTTTTCTCAAATATTATTAGACCAATGATAAAGTAAGACTTGCAAATGTATGCAAAATAGGCTCATTTCTCAGTCTATTTGTCTAGTAGACTTGGATGCAATATCCTCGAAGCTCATTTTGATCGTTCTGCTATCATGAAAAGCATGGTAGCTTTCACCAGCCTTACTCAGTTTTAGTCTCTGAGACCAAAGTCAGCTTCATTCTTCATCATATTTTCCAAGTGTTTTACCTTTCATATATCTTTTGTTGAGTGGAATTCAGAAAAGTCTTCACTATTTTCTGTTTCATTTATAGTCTTTAAAATAGGTACATCACAATTACACACGAGAGCTGTATTCTGATTGAGTGAAATAGAACATATATAGAAAGCACTTGGGGTTTGTTGATACTCTCATTTGAATGCAGCCTCCAAAATCCATTCAGCTGTGTTGGAGATGTGCTGTGACTGGGCTAATGTTCACCAAGTTCTTCATTATCCCTTCATGTTATTATCACTGCCAATCTATAGCACTTCATATGCACGTGGCACCACAGCAGTAGTAATTATATGTATAGTTCCAGCTTGGGGGAACTCAGCTTGTCCCCAGCTTGTCTCAAACACTTCCAATTAAAGCAGGCAACAGACAGATTGTGTGATGAACTCAGGGAAACTCCTCACACAAACAAGGGCAGCACAGGAAACTGCTCACCTAGGAAAATAGGTACTTGAGAAATTTGTGGGTGAGGAAAAAGCACACGGGGAATAAAGGACTGAAACATTGGAGTCCATTTGAGATGCAGGTCAAGATCTCAGTCTGACTTGCAAAGCTTGATATATTCATAAATGGTGGAAGAACAGAATCCTTTTGATTGGAAGACACCTGCAAGATCAAGTCCCACCATTAACCCAGGACTACCAAGTGTACCACTAAACCATGTCCTTAAGAGCCACATCTACACATCTTTTAAACACCTCCAGGTATGTAGCACCCCTTTCCAGTGCTCCAGTGCTTGACATGGCTTATCCTGAAAAGTAAAATATCAGGCATAAGAAGAAGGAAACCAGCATGGATGAGAAAAAACATCTTAACTGAACTCAGAGAGTAAAAGTAAGTGTACAAGAGGTGGAAGTAGGGGTGGGTGACCCAGGAGGAACACTGGGTTGTTATCTGACCTTGAAGAGATAGGGTTAGGAAAGCCAAGGCTGACCTGGAGTACTGCATCCCATTCTTGGCTCCCCAGTCCATGAAGGGTAAAGTGCAGGGTCACAAAGATGAACAAAGGACTGGAACATTTTTCATATGAGGAAAGATTGGAAGACCTGAGACTGTTCACCCTGGAGAAAAGAAGGTTTAGGTGGAATCTCATCAATGTGTACAAATACCTGAAGGGCAGAAATGAAGAAGAGGGAGACAGATTCTTCTCTGTGGTGCTCCAGGACAGGACAAGAGGTAATAAGCACAAATTAAAGCACATGAATCCCATGTGAACACAAGGAAATACTTCTGTGTGAATTGTCAAGCATTGGTTTGACAGGTTGCTCAGAAAGGCTGTGGAGTCTTCCTTTGAGGACATACTAAAATCCCAACTGGGCAACCTGTCTTAGGAGACTGCTTGAGCTGAGGGTTTGCATCAGGTGAACTCAAGATGTCACTTCAAACTAAACAATTCTGTGATTCTGCAACCTTTCATTGCAGCAGCTAACCAGCTCTCTGAAATACATACAATTAAAGGAGTGTTGAAGAATTTGAGCAGAGATTTGTCTCATGGAGAATTTCCCGTTTCTCTTCCCTTTTTCTCACAACCTCATTATTTGAGATTCACAGTTCCTCATTTAGTGGAAGGTTTTAAAAAAAGCCGTTACCAATGCTAATAGCTAACTAAACAAGGATTTTAACCTGATCAAACAACACAAAGTTTTAGAGGACAGAGCAATAAAATTGTGCTGGGGAAACAGAAGTTAATGAAAGAAAACTGTTACAGGTCTAGGTTTACGCTTTTTTAAAACCCAAATTTCTGCAATCAAACTTGTGATAGATTACAACAAATGATTCCAAACTCTCTCTCTATTTTTATCTTCAAACACTGTCGTATTTTGGAGACAACTTCATGTCTTTTTTTTTTCAGTTTTATGAAGCAAAGAAACATCAAAATTGCAGCACTTATCATTGAGCTTCAATCATAACAAATTTAATCTTCAGCACAAGGTTCATTGAATGAACAACAAATCATATACTGGGGTTAAGACAGGTATATTTTTTTGCTGTGTATAACCTTAGACACTGCATAGATTGCATATGTGTATCTCTGTGTTTGGCACCCTGCTTGGGTTGAGAGACTTAAAATAGTGCTTTTTTTTTTCATTTATTTAGGCATGAACAGGATTTTCCTCTGAGCTGCACAAATCCCTTCATTTTCCTGGTATAAAACCTTGAAAAGGCAGGTCAATCTCTCCTTGCCTGCATATACCTTCTGTAGTTAGTTTACTCACTAGAATTGGATTTCTTATCATCCCTTTCCCTCTTCCTGACTTCACTGTAAACAAAAATTTCTCACTGCTACTGAAATAAAAGGCTCATTTATTTTGGTTTTGTTAGAAATATACAAACACTTTTCAACCAGCTTCCAGAGAATCTCCTCCATTCCAGTATAATCCTGGTAATAAAGCCAGATACCCAAAAGGTTTCACTCAAGTAGCTTCTCTTATTTTCTGTCAATAAAATAGCTAATTTAAAACTGTGGTACTGATGTATTATGCTTTCAATTTCATGTAGATGCTTACTAACATTTTCAGACATTCCTCTTAATATTCCTTATTTTTTAATTGTGGGCATTTCCAAAATGTTAAAATAAATTAAACAAGATGGACCAAAACACATCTCACTCTCAAATCTTTACTAGCTCATTTCAGACTTACCCTCTTAATTGGCATGCATGTTATTCTGCAAGCTTTCCAAACCCAAAAGATGAAGCTAAAATCTGAATAGTAATGTGAAGGATGTAGTGCAAAACAAATTAGGCTTATTGTTTCTCTGTCATTTTAAACGAGGACAGAAAGCTGTTTTCAGTTGCAATTTAAAGATAATTTCTTTCATACAAAAATTTCCTTACAAAATTCAATTTCCATGCAAAACCCAATTCTTCTGGAAGGAATGCAAGATAACAGTGTGATTCAAGTGATTCTTCAAGCAGCATGAGCATACGTGAAATAATGTTTTTACTTTTCTTTTTACTGTTGTTTCTCATCCATAGACCAAATCTAGGAGAAACCTTAAAATTTCAAATGGGCAAGTGCTCTACAACTTACTAGAATTGAGTTTCTTAGACCCAGTTTTGTCCAGAACAGCTTTGGGTACATGATTAATGTACTTTAGGTAAGAAAAGTAGTTTCTGTATGGCCACTGTGCAGTAAGCAGGACACCTGTGGTCCTGCTCACAGCTGTGATAACTACTTTCTGGAATTTCTCTCTTTTTCCCACTGATCACAGGGGAAGACCAAGGTGATGAGGCTGACGTCTGAAGTGAGCTGGGAAGAATTCAAGCTCTCTAGAGCTTGTCTTTTCTGTTTTGGGAAGTCCCTAATATTGTCAGTGCCTCACATTCACATGGAAATTTTGACTGGTACAAAAGGGTTGACTGTCAGAGAACGTTTTTTGTTTGATCAAAAAAAAGAAAAAATAGAGAAAAATACAAGACAGATTTTCTGACTTATTCTGGTCTAACAAATCCTGAGTTCCTTCCTTAATTGTGGTGCATATCTTACTTCTGATCTCTTAATTTACTTTACATTTAACTCCAGGAAGATAGACCTCTATATTCACGTTAAAAAGACAGGAAAGGCATTAACTTGAAAAAACAACATGTTATGATGTATAAGCCAGGAAAAAAAGTAAATAATGAAAATTTCCCTTATTTTCTATCTATGTTGCTCAGCCTCATCTGAAGAAGCTTTTCTTTAAGGTTCAATTTCATTTAAGTGGCACCTTGTTCTTTAATAAGAACAAGATTAAAGAGTGAGGAGCCCTTCAGGTTAGGGATCCTGCATTAGGAAGGAGATTTTTTAAGGCACTTATAACAATAAGTAAATTAAATAAACATAGGCAATTTTCCTGTGCTTTTTTTCTTGCCATTTCTTTTTTTATGTGGCTGTCTTTACATTAACCCCAGCATATCAGTGAAGCTCAAAGGAATAAAAAGCTGCTCAAAAATGTCCTCTTACCTACATCTTACTCCCACATAAGCAATTGAGTTTCTCCAGACACTGCAGTGATCAGTCACACAGCTGGTCACAAAGTAACCTGTGCTGGCTCTCAGCAGTGTAAGGATTCAGGCTAGGACATCTCTGTGGTTATTTCTCAGCCAGCAGCATTTTGTGTTCATTAATTTGAATATGATAATCAATGCACACAATTCTTAGTGTTCTCTTTCATGTCCCCTCCTTTTCCTAGCATTTGAAAAGGAACTTCTTCCCTTGGTAGATCTTTTGGGTCTTTTTGTTTTCTGAAATGTGCAACATTGTGAGTACTGTTAGGAACATTCTTTGATGGTCTCAGCAGATACAGAAGTTGTTTAATACAGTTCTTAGAGCATGATTAGAACTATAGCTCTAAAGAAAAAAAAAAAAAAGGAAGGAAACCCTTTTACTGCTTTATTCTATCCATGAATTAGGCAAATCTCTGAGTACAAATATATTTTTCAGATAGAATGTGCTGAATGGGAATTTATGATCTCATCAAGTGAAAAAAACTCCAAACCCAAACTCCAGTTCTGCCTGTACTCTCTTTGTTTCAATTTGCTGGGAATGAATCTCAATGATTCACTGTTCTTTATTCGTTGTAACTGCTGTCAAAGAGCAATATTTTTGTCATGGCAGAAATTTATTTCAGAATATGAATAATCAAACCTTACTGCCACCCTTAGATTCAGCATCTTATTTTTTCAATTTCAATTATATTTACAATAAATGTTAAGATTTGTTATAAAACTGGGATAACTCTTGCCTTTCTAATTTATAGTTATCAAGTTGATTCAGAGCAATCACAAAGAAGCAACTTCAGATGTCAACTACTATCATTTTATCTCACCCCAGACATTTAAATTATTCTGCAAAATTATCTGTCAAGCTTTCAGTGTTTTCTCCTTTTTTAAATTTAACATGTCAGAGTCATGTTATTTGTGGTAACATTGCTTAAGTTAATAGAGGTGCAGAGGAGGAGCATGACAAAGTGTCAGAAACAAGGGAGAGACCCCAATGAGAGCAAAAAACATCACTTTTGTGATGTTTGAAAGCACCATTGCACTAAGGAGGGACCATGAACTAAATCCAGGGCTGTACAGAGGGCCTTTGTCATCAGGCATCTTTTTTCCAAACACAGCAGAAGCAAACATGAAGGAGTAATATTGAAAGCTGCCTTCCCAGCTTCCACATATAGGGCTTCTTGAACCACCATTTCTATGTTAAGCATACAACAAAATAACAAAAGTTATTAATTAAATACAGGAGGTGTAAATGGACTTGCTGGTGTCTATCAGGAAGACTCCCCTGACTGCATGTTCTGCATTACTGCAGGCTACCTGCCAGAGGCAGGTTGTGCTATTGGTTAAGAAGATGAGACAAGGAATAAATTGGATGCAATGGTTGTGGATGGCCAAATCTACAGCTGAAGAGCTACAATCAATCATACTGATGAGCAAATGGCAGGGCAGTTGCTTTTTCCAGGGACTCAGGACAGGATGGAGTCTTGCTTCCTTTCCTGGCCTGTCCTGCCTCTGCACAGCTATGTCCTGATCTTACCTTGAATCTCTCTTAACCTGTTTCCTTGTAAAGAAAATAGGAAGGGAAAGGAAGTTTAAGCAACTGTGTTTCAAAATTAGTTTCACTGATGCTTATAAACATCCATGGAAATAACAGATTTTTATTTTTCTTTCTAACATGTGCCCAGAGACTACAAAAGCTGGGACAGGCACCAGCCTGGTGACATGACAGCTTCAGAGCAGGGCAGTCCAGACACTGAGGTGGGTGTAAATCTGGCTCAGGCAATCCAGCAGCCTGCATATGGGAGAAGAAGGCAGAAATCCAACCTGAGAGCTCTTTCACAACCCCTAGCAAAGGAATCAGGAGTCTGGGTGTCTAACAGTCCTCCAGGCAAGACAAGAAGGGGGCATGTTTCCAACAATTTTTTTTCTTAACTGACGTGTCTTCAGAACATTTGATTCACTTTAATTGAAGTTCTTGTTCATTTTTCTGTAAAAGTCTCAGGCAGATTCAAACATAGCAAATTTATCTTGCTGCACATGAAGAGAAAAACATTATAAGCTGTCGTCCCAAGTTGTATTTGTCTTAATTTGAAGTAATAATTGAAGCCTATCTGACTCTCAGTGCTAAGGCTGGCAGCTGTAGCTAAATTGGATGGGACAATGGAAACAATATATTCCTTTACTAAGCTAGTATGAGACTGAAAAACGTTTGAATTTGGAACTGGGACCAAGAAAGAAACATCACTTTGTTGAACACATTAGCCAAGCTTCTAACAGAGGCTGATGGCAATTTACACACAATAGCAGAAAGTGGAAAGATACTTTTAGCATTCAAATATGTAGACTGAAGATGTATTTTCATCCTCTGACAGAGGGAGGCAAATAACTGCAGAAATCATCCTTTGTGAATTCATGTGTTAACTACAGTCTTGAGTACAGACACAGCAGTGCAGTGGAAGCAGTCAAGAAAGTTGAAATTCTGAGAATGAAGTTGGGTAATGGCCTAAAAACAAAACTGACAGGGACAAAAGCTTAATTTTTTTTCTTGGTCTCACGTTCTTCTGTAATTCTTAGGCCACATCTTTAAACAGGCAGGAAAAAAAGCAGGGAAATCTTTGTATCTATAAGTTCATCCATGTGCAAATATGGAATCACCTGTACCCACCCCTGAGCACTACACCAGTGTGATAAATCTGTGTGTCATCTCTCCTCTCTTTTCTAATGATGGCAATATTCACCATCCTCACAAACTTGTTAGGAGGAAATGATGAGTGCAGAGCATCCTGCACATCCTACTGAGGCTGTTATTCCACTGTTCTGGTTTGTGGTTCTGCCTCAGGAAAGGAAATTATATTGAAAGATGTAGGACTGGTTGCTCTGCAAAACAGAAATGAAAAGGAAGGCTTTTAACAGTGGGCAAGGCACACACTGCCTTCTGTCAGTGCACTGCATTTTGTCAATAGCATCCCATTTTAACAGGAGTACAATTCTTCTGTTGTGCCTGCCCCAAGCCAGAGGTTTTTGACTTTGACTTCCCAGTGCAGGAACAATCAGATAGCACTGGTTAGAGATGAAACAGTCTGTTTCAAATAGATTTATGAGAAATCCAACATGAAATTACTTTGTCTTTACACGCCAGATTATTATGTAGAAGGGAGAGAGCAAAAGCCCCATGGGCCACTGTCATTAGAAAAGACATGTTCTGTTCTGTTTCACTTCTGAGAAAGTGTGCCAGCAGGGAGGAGGGGAGACTGGGCTGTGACATTGCCCAGCTGTTCTTTCACATCCAGCCTGTGGACTCCAGATCACATTCTCCCTTTGTTTCCCTGCTGTCCTCAACATGGGTTCCAAGATTTCCACCCCAGGCCACTGCTTATAGAGATTTATATTGTACCAAAGCATCACTCTTCCATTTTAGCTCTGCACCAAATCACATCCCCCCAAATTGCTTTCCAGTGAAGCACCTCTGACTTAACTGCTGAGCAGTGATTAAGTTCACTCATTAAGTGCATATAGTTCATATAGAAAAGCAGATCCAAAGCCAGAACCTTTAAGCAAGACTTCTCATCTGCTGGGAGGCAGGTTATTCAAAAAGAACCCCACTATTTGCATAAAAGTGACTGGCACTTTGTTACTTATGAAATGAGGAAAGCAAAACACTATTTAATCAGAAAATCTCAAAAGTGGTCTCATCTGTAACATAACATTTATACTGAGGTGGATGTGATGATAGTCTGTGCTCAGAAACATAAGAACAGAGCATGAGATAAAAATTCACCTCAAATGAATCATCAAGAGAATAATAATAATAATAATAATAATAATAATAATAATAATAATAATAA
>CM031860.1:53741334-53914982 GCA_018697195.1 Certhia americana | reverse complement strand
AATAATAATAATAATAATAATAATAATAATAATAATAATAATAATAATAAAAAAAAGGGCTAATACAACTATCTTCCCAAATGCCAGACTGTAAATCACCTTATCTCATAGCCTCAAGTTCTCTCTCTCAATATGGCACAAAAATACTTAATAGCAAAAATATGCGTTCACACCCACCGCACAAAACTCCAAAGAATTGGATAAAAGCAAACAAAGCAGTTACTACAGAAGTAAAAAATATTCATTTAGAAGACCTATTTAGATATCTGTAAGGGAAGATAGACTATTTGTTTGTTTCTTTGCTCCCATTAAAACTTGCTGCTTTTGTTATTGGCACTGCTAATGCACAGAACTGATGACAATTCTCAAAAGGATGATCTAGTGGGAACTAGAAAGGGAACAGAAGAACATCAGCATTTAGTGGAATATTAATAGGTGAAAACTCTAAAATCAGCTGATGGCAACATGAGGCCATCAAGGTACCAGCAGAATTGAAGTTTGGTCTCCATGACAATGTCATAAATTGTGTATGAAATTAATATTGAAAAGGCAGGAAGGAAGTCTTCTGAAGCACCAGGGTTTCATCAGAGAGCACACAAAAAGGCCAGTAGACACCTTGACCTAAATATTTCCCAAAAAACAGTTTAACAGCTGGGAAAATCATTCAATATTTTCTCCATGTCCTCAGCCATTTTCCACATCAGGGATATAACTAAATTCTCTGTAGCAAAACCTTTGTAGCATTGATGGTCTGCTCATACATTTATCAGATCTGCTGACATGTACATTTGAATTTTTCAAATAGTCTGAAATATACACTTTCTTCCCACCTAAAGCAATTGCATTTTTATGGCTATCAAGAGTTAAGATTTGGGAGGCAATTAAAAGGTGTTTTAGGTGGTTAATAATTTCATCTCTGGCAGGTGGATTAGCCTTGGGTTTTGGCATTTAATTGCACTGTGTAAAAAATAATTACCAAATGCTTTTAAACAATTGGTGAATATCCAATTTAGCTTTTTATAACTTTTATATATATATAATTACAGAATACTGGGTATTTATTCATTTGCTTACTAATAGAAATTTGTGTGTATTTGACCAGTAATTCACAAGAAGACATTGATTGGTTTAGTTTCATTTTTGCCCTCTTGGTTTCTGCATTTCAAGATAGAGGGTATAAAAACCTGAATTTTTTAATTTTGGGGAATTCTGAATGGTAAAACTTTCTAGGGCCTTCCATTTCTTCCTTTTTTCATAGTCATGTCAATTACTATCCTACAAATGCCAAAATGAAGCATAGTAAGAAACAGAAGAAAGAACGATAAATGCTAACTGAGAGTTTATTCCCTGAAGTCAAATTCATAAGAAATACCATTTTCAAAATGCCATATTAAACCCATATTAAGTTCACAACAAACTGCTTTTACTACATCAGTACAAAAGTCACTTTTATGCTAGTTCCAAACTTTAAAAGAAATGAATTTAAGCAATTTCAAACCCACCTCGTTTTCCAGTCACCTCCTGCTCCAAATGAGAACACCCAGTTTCAAGGACCGTGCCAGCTCAGAGAATCAGTCCCTTCATTAAAAGAAAACTGAAGTGCTCACATCTCATTAGCACTAATCCCGTCTATTAAATCATCATAATTGTCACCTCTCCCAGAGCAGACCCATTTCTTGTCAAGAGTGTTCTCATTCCTTACCAGCTCTTCCCCACGCTTATCTGCATGGTTCCAGAAACTAATTTTTCATCTCAAGTCATATCCTCCTTTGCTCTTGCTCTTCAAGTTTACCTGTTCAAGGTCAGCTAACCAATAATATGTCCTTAGGATGAGGCACACAGGCAACCTGCTCTATCTGCTGTTTCCATTCTCCACATCCCACTCTACCCCCAGAGGCAACCTCTCTCAATTTTATGAGCAGTCTATTCATATAGTATCATCAGCATTGCTTTGTCTTGAAGGACAGGGCGTGTTACTATCAGCAGAAAAGCTGCTGTGTAAATCCACTCATTGCTTATCCCTCTATTTCTATGCTCCTGTACCTCAGGAGTCACTAGATACAGCACAAATACACTGAGATTTTAAAAGAATATATATGAAGCAAGTCTCCTCCCAGCAGTCATCTTTTTGCAGGAAAGGGAGAAATCTTCAAAACCTTTAAAGAGAAGGAGTATCACATTGGTATGAATTAAAGAATTAATAGGCCTCAAGTACAATACTGATTAGTGACTTTTGATGGGTTTCATAGCATCCCTGTGAATTATATGGGTAACACTCATGTCTCCATTCTACTAATATACTCAAAATAATAAGATAACCTAAAAAGCTGCTGAAAGCTGTTCATCTTGTTAGTGGATCCAATATTAAAGGATTTCTCAATTCCTGTCTGTGGGAACACTCTGCCAGAAGTGATCAGGTCAGCTCTAACATCAAATGCAATGCAACTACGTTCAGTGTCTTGGTGTGTATCTTTCAATTATTTTAAACACTCAGCAACTGTAATTGCCTTTCTTTCTAATGGTTGGTTTTAATTAGGATGCAGCTCTTTGGTATATCACAGTTCTTCTTTAAATAATCTGGCACAAAATTTCTTAATTGATATTTCAGGTGATTCAAGAGAAAAAGAGGGAAATTTCATAACCGAACCTTCAGTTTCAGCCAGTATTGAAGAAAGATGATCTGATTCTATGCTGTAGTGCCATGGTTTTTATTATTCATATTATAGCAAATTTCTAAAAGACTGACGAGATATTAGAGTCAGGACATTTGTAATTCACTGGCTAAACAGGTTATATGGCCAACAAATGAGTTTGAAAGTCTAATGAAAGATCTAATAATGCAAATAAGGTGCTGCTGTTTTCGATGAGTTGTTGGATTTTAATTGGTGGAGTCAATAATTAGCAGCTACTGCTTATAGAAATGTGAATGTTTTTCTGACAGGGAGGTTTCTGGGCTATTGCATCTGCAAATGCAATTCTCAACAGTTGTTGGGATGTTCATTTTGAATCATGACTGGTTAACCTTGGCACATGCTTTTAGCTGAACAGACACTTCGTGCTACTTCTTGCCACTCTACTGATGTGTAAGTGATTTTATAGCATGGTAAACAGAGTAAGTGTTGTCAAAAGAGAAGTTTACTCAGGAAAAATATTCCAAGCCAGTACAAAAAAGCAGTTAAGATGAATACCCATCTTGATGATGACATACACATCATGTTTCACATAATTTAGAGAGAGTATCTGAAAGTTCAATGCAAAAATTTTACAAAATGTAGAACTTTTGGTGTATGAGAGTCTGTCGAAGACACAAAACATAATCCACCTGTAGACCATTAACTAAAATATTCAAGTGATCTAAATCACCCATTTATACACAAATGCCTATTATTTTCAGGCCACCAAAGACAAAAGTAGGTATTTTAATTGTGGGAAATAAATTATCTGAGCTTTCCTGCAGCATAAATGATTGCAAGATTCCATTTATACATTTGAGAAGAGATAGTTGATGGTGCCACATTCACTCTTTAATCACACTTTTTCTGTCTCTAAACCAAGCTGCTCAAAGAATTTAACTACAGGAATAAAATTTAATCAGAAAACATTCCAAGGTTAATTTTATTCATTGATCAGCAATATTTTTTCTGTTAATCCCACAGAGGATACAGCAGGATTTGGACAGTAAGGAATACTGACAATATTGATAGAACCAGAGACACTCATGCTTCTGAGCCGTTATATTTAAATATTGTGATCTTAAAAACAAAGAAACATTTTCAGACCTCTCCTTTTGTTCTTTTTTTTGAAGCTTTTAATTAATATATTTGAGCTCTTCACCACTCCATGACAGTCACATATTTAGTGATGTGCTTCAGTTGTGACTCAATTTTCCACAGTTCCTCAACTCCAGGATCTTATAAATGTATAAAAACAACACATGGAGAAAATTAATTTCTTTCATATTTTATGAATACTGTATCAGGGTTCATTCTTCCTTTTTCAAAAATATTTCATTTCCTCTCCTATAAGCATTTGGATCGTTCAGAAATTCTTCTGAATGACACATGTCACACAACTATTTGTTCCCTGTGGTGAAAATACATTTTGTCCAAAACATAGTTTAGTCAATAAATGCCCCTGGACTCTATTGTTTTACTTGAAGAGCACCAGAAATATTCCTGAACTACATTTGATTGAAGTGGTTGCTGATTTTATAGTTGCAGTTTCTGCAGTCAAGATGTCTAATTTGCCAGTCACTGACCCCTGAAATTTGGTTTCCACTTGACATGGAAAATGTAAGATGAAGTGCTGCATATTCTGACTTTGATCTGAACATCTAAGCCCTCCATTTGGAGGACGTACACACATGAATCAAAGAAAAATATAAAACTCTGGGGTATATCCTAATTTCAGTGTAGCAGTTGCACTCTAAGTTCTGAACTTTCTACTTGACTATTCACTTAATGGAAAGACATAGAATTGTAGCAGGAGGCAGAATGTGATTCAAGCTAAAATCTGGCTTTTGAATTACAAATGGCTGTATTATCTTTGCACCATGAGAAAGGCAAAGTAGTAGCTAATAATCTGCAACAGAATCGATGTACACAAGAGAAGTTAATTTGCATGCTTTTCAATTTTCATGGAAGACTGGAAAACAAAATCTAGCAAGCAAGATTAATTTATATGTTAGAAGAGTACTTTGAAGAGAAAAACACATGAAAATACATAAAGGGAGAGCAGTGAGGGAGAAAAATCTCTCAGCAGGGAATTCTTCAGTCATTTGTCAAGACTAGGCAGATAGTGATGCACGAAACAAGTCAACAACTTCCTAACAATTGGAAGATGTTCCCAAACAAAGAACAAAGAGAATATTTTTGGGAGAACACCCCCACAACCAGTCATTTTGTATGCATTTAAATGAACTTCACATCTCTCAGTTTATAAATAAGAGAACAGCTTGAGACTCCCGTGGTAGACACAGAACACACGTGAGCTGATCTTCAGCAAATCATGCTTACATCCCACATCACAAGCAGTGAAGCCTGAGATGACAGACGTTGCAAGTACACACAGCATTACCTCAAGTCAGGAAAATTGCTTCTGGATTTTGGGGATTTTTTTCCACTACTTTCAGACATGCTTAATGTGCTAAACTCATAGATTATCTTGGAGAGGAGAAATGAAAATTCCCCCCTTGAAGAAGAAGTCTTTATAGTAGGCTTATCAGTGCTTAAAAGAGGACAACCCCTCCTCACAAAACACCTAACAAACAAGGAAACAAAACCCCTTACAAAATAAAGCCTACAAACAAATAAAAAAAGCAAGTCAAAACCACCTCCTCACGCACTGTCTGTTCATGTTGTCATTTTGATATTTGACCTTCCTGAGAAATCTGACATACCGAGAAAGGGCAATTTGTGAGGTTCTGGTCCATTGAGTAAAAGGAGCATTTAATTTCAAAATGCAGGCAGCTGTGTACAGTGGGTAGACAGCATCTGTTTTACATTAATGGTTAGGAGAGCAGGTGCCGACTCTTCCTGTAGAATAGAAATAAGCCTGCGCTATGCTACCATGCCAAAAGACATTTTCTGTTCTTGTGCCTTATAGATTCATCCATATTCCTCCCATGTACTAATGATTTCCCATCAATCCCCCTGGCCTGCTGGATGATCTTGGCATACCCTCTATGCCCAGCCATTCTGAAAGTATACAAATACAAAGTGGCACCCTTTTAAAGTGATCCTGGGGCTGAAACACCACTGATGGCCCACATTTGAAGCACAATTCAAGCTGTGTTTATCTAGACTTGAGCTAATATTCAGTAGAAACCCCAAAACTTTTCTTACAAGTTCATCCAACTGATAAGGAAGCCATGAAATTCTGTGACCAGAGTCATCTCCACACTTATGGAAGCAAAAGAGCCCAGTGGAGCAATAGGACAAGGGAGAACTGAACTGTTCCTTCACCTGGCTTCTCCCAGAGCTACATCACAGAAGATACAACTACTTGATGGAACATCCAAGTCTAAGTCCCACTTCCAAAGCAATCCATGCTATGTATATACATATACATGTATATTATTTCCATTATTTCCCAGCAGGAGACTGTCATCCTGGATAAGGCCACTGGTGCTTGTGAGTACTGTGTGTTCTTCCTGTGTCAATTTGTGTGCCTGGCACAAGTGTGTGTGTGTGTTCTAGGGTTTGTTTACATATGTTCCTGGTGGGGAAATATGCTCAGCCTTACTCCTGGTGAGACCTGAAAGCACACAGAGCTCTTCTGGACTACTACACTTTGCAACTCATGACAGAAGCTGTGATATTTCACCTTCAGAGAAGTGAAATTATATCAGCAACAGTAAGATTTTGCAATAGACTTCTTTCAAAATGTGAATAATTCTAAATCCTTACTTATCTACATCTTACAGATCTGATTTTAACGAACCCATTTGCTGATGTTATTTCAGTGGCAAAATCTAGATAGGATGAGACGTTGTGTCATTTGGCTGTTATTTTCCAGAGTTTAACACACTTTCATGTGCTTATGGGTGTTCTGCTAGCAGGGATGGTGACATTTGAGTAGCCCTTTTAATTAATTTTGACCTTTTACCATCACTAAATAATTTCCAAATACAATTTGCCCTTGTTCGTTGCAATTTTTTGCTGTAGATTGGATGCAGTGTTGTGTTTTCAGAGTAATTGGTAAACTATGCTGGTGATCACTAAGCAGGATTCTTCTGTAGAAAAGCAATTGGTACTGGAACAATAGAACCACCTCAGACTCAGAGACACAGGTCAAGACACCAATCAGAGGTGCTCCCGAAATTCTTAAATTCTCTAAATTATTTAATGGTGAGAAAAATCTAGGGCTTCCTGGTTGAAAAACTTTGCTGAGCTAATTCTCCTCTCTCAGTGGAAGACGTGTACTGCTCCAGCAGCCAGTGTTGGCTGTACTTGCCATGGTTAACTCCAGCTGGAACTCAGCCCCACACAGCCACTCACTCACTGCCCCCTCAGCAGGATGGGGGAAAGAATCAGAAGGGAAAAAGTGGGTTGAGATAATGACAGTTTAATAGGGAAAGAAAAAGCCACGTGCACAAGCAAAGCACAGCAAGGAATCCATTCACCATGGGGAAGCAGGAGTTCAGCTATCCCCAGGAAATCATGGTTTCATCACATGTAACAGTGACTTGGGAAGGCAAACACCATCCCTCCAAATGTTATCCCCTTCCTTCTCCTTCCCCCAGTTGTACATGCTGAGCATGACTTCATTCATGAAGCCATATGATCTGGAATATCCCTGTGGTCAGTTGGGGTCAGCTGTCCTGGCTGTGTCCCCTCCCAATTCCTCCTGCACCCCCAGCCTTCTCACCGGTGACACCGAGGAGCAGAAAAGTGTAAGCACTGACCAGCAACAACTAAATCCCTGTGTCACCAACTCTGTTTCCAGCACAAATCCCAGCACAGTCCTGTTTTATGTGGGCAATTAACCCAACCACAGCCAAAACCAGCATAGTATCTTACACCCACAGCTGCTCAGGGCACAGACAAATTTGCTGCTTTTCTATTGCTGTTCCCTTCTGTAACATTTGTGAGTATCAAACAAGGCAGAGTCAGCAAAGACTACTTTCTATTGCTGTGTTGTGATATGCATTTAAAGCAGAATTGAAATTCTAGTTTTTCACATTTGCAGGCTAGATTCAAGTCCTGCTTGCTGCATGATGTTTATCAGAATATTCTTAAATTTTGTGAGCAAGAAATTAAAACATTTCAATTTGTCTCCAAGACAAGGTATTTCCTTACATCCTAAAGTCCCCCTTCAATAAAATTGGGTAGGCTTTCTATACAGATGCATTATCACAATGTCTTGGGGATTAAATCTCAGGATTCAATTAATTCTGATTTTGATCAATCGCTTCCCAACTTCTTTGCAATTTAAAGAGCTGCACAAGGGGAAATCAGAATATCCTAGATGCCCAGCTTCTTACTTTTGCTGTTATAGTTGCCATAATTCATTATGTATGTCCTATTTTCTTTGTGGACTGTGAATATGTATTGTACTTAGAAATAACCAGTGGGTGGTTTCCCCTCACCCACTGTACAGTACAAGTCAGAAGCCTTTTACTCAATCTTTCATTTATTGAGATTAATAATCAGTATTTGACTATATAAATTAGTTTAAAGGCATTTAAACATATTGAGTTCACACATTAGCTGGTATTCACAAAAGAATGCAGAAAGTTGTCCTGTGTGTACAAACAGGCTTGAAATGATTAAAAGTTAAGGTCTTGCAAGAAATTTATAGTACTAGCCTGGTTATTAAAGTGATGCTTTGTTTCTTAAAAATCCCTCTCTTAGAATATCAGTGGCATTAGATTTTTGCTACAGGACGTGATAACTAAACACATGGAAGTTTATTCTGCCCTAAAAATGCTCATACTGTATTTTACCACAACATAGACCTGTTACAAGTAAGCATGAAAACTAGTCAAGATAATCTGAGGTGAAAAGGAACAAACCAATTCTTACTCTTGCATTCTGGATGCCAAAAGAAACCAGAAAATTTTTAATACATTATTCCCTCTCTACTTGGGCTTTGTAGATTTGAAGACCTTGAGAAAACCCTGCTAGCACAGTTTGTACTATGTGACACTTTGTGATCAATATGTATTTTATGAAAAGAAGATAAAAAGTAAAGATCACATCAGACAAATTGGTCTTTCCTGAAGTTAGGTATGTATGGCAAAAAACATCAATAAGGTTTTCTGGCTAAAGTTAACTTTTCTCTCCAAATCCTACTGAAACTGCTTTTCATCAGAAAATTTTGACCAATCTGACCAAAGCAAAGTGCTAAAATCAGGTATCCTAAACTTAGATAGCTGTGTAACTAATATGAAACACTCAGAAAACCACTTTCACAAAAATAAAAAGTGCCCACATTAGGCAATGTAACAGTGGTTTTTTGTATGCTAAAGGTCCAAGCTGAGATTATATGATCAACCCCTCAGCTTTTGAAGTCTAAACAGACATTGATGGACTTATCTGTAAGATTTCACTGCACCCTCCTCTTTCTGCTGCTGATCCAAAGGACACACATCTTGAGAAAAAAAGAAATTAGGTGAAAAGATTGAAATAACAGTAACAGTAGGAGTTAGTAACACATCCTGGTTTTTACACTCAATATCAGAGTGAAATCTTTCAACTCTTACAAAAGTATTTGCTAAACAAAGGGAATGTCATCAATAGGCAAGAACATCTGTCAAACCACTACCACAGTCATGGGCTACTAAGGGACATTGGTGGTCTGTGAGGACTCATCTCCCCAGTGAAAAGTTTTTCAGAAAAACTTTTATTGAAACATCTTTGTACCCTGCTCAGCAATTACTCATTTCCAGGCAAACATTACCTGAGATGGGACAGAACATTAATTAAGGGTCTGCTTGGTTACAACTTCCATTGATACCAAATACACACATGTTTTGTGCCAAAGCTTAACAGCAAATATTACATTTGGGAAACTGATAAACATCTGTTTCAACAAGACATTCTATGACTAAACAAGCTTCTCCATTTCAGATTACTTTTCTACTTTTTTTATATTGCTTGTGTTCAAAGTGAGTAAAACCATTTAATTTATTCATTATATGGGCCATTAG
This sequence comes from Certhia americana, assembly GCA_018697195.1. Taxonomy (NCBI): domain Eukaryota; kingdom Metazoa; phylum Chordata; class Aves; order Passeriformes; family Certhiidae; genus Certhia; species Certhia americana. The sequence goes on along the minus strand of CM031860.1, from coordinate 53,905,330 downwards.
ATTTTCATTTATTAAAAGCAAACTTGTCACACTACTGAGCTAGGATTATAATTAAAATTCATATAAAGGCACTTTTCCTCCTGTTTCCTTTATGTTTGTATTTGAATGGCAAGAAAACAAACAACAAGCTCCTAGCAGTAGCTCTGATTACCTCACCCATTCAGTTTAGTTTAGGACCATGTCTTGCATCAGAATGGTCTTTGTCACAGGCTGGGGGGGGTTGGATGAAAGCAAACATTAAAATCACTGGTGTCAGGATACAATTATAAACACAGAGGAAATACATGTGGTCTGAGGAACAAGTGAGTAGTATTACTTTTGAAAAATGGGCTTTCCATTTAATATGCAGTCTTAAGATGTTAAAGTTTTTCTTACTTGGGAATTTGGGATACTGAATTTTGTGAGATGTTTTGAGAAGAAACTAATATGAATCATTTTGACTGGTAGTACAATCTATTAAAATTATTTGATTTCTTTTACAACCTGTATATATTATAAACTAGCAAAAATCTGATGAAATATCCATAATTTTTATTGTTTCTCACTGATATTTTTTCTTTTGATGAAGAAATACATCTATCCTCAAGAAATATACTTAGGTTTTCCAGTAAAAGACTGAGGAACATAAAATTATGATTCTGTCTGGTAAAAAGAGAATATATTTTTATATGATATGGCAAGCATGAGCATTGCTAATCCTCTGCTTTTTCTTCTACCACATTTTTTAATTTCCATGGTCCCCCTAAGCTTTCTTTTCATAGAAGGGTAGAGGGGGTCTGGGTGTTTGGGAATATTTTATGTTCTACTGATAGCCTGAGAGATTTTTTGAAAGAAGCTTTAACAAACAGTTTCTAATGGCAGTTTATCCATTTTTCAAGATGCAAAATTACAGGCAAAATAAAATAAGTGGATCCATATCAATAATTTGTTTCACAGTGAGACATAAATACTGTTCTTTCACTCCTACTAAAAAAAAAAATCTGTTGCACTAGAAAAATAAGCCTTTGAGTTACAGTTTCTTAAAGCTAAAATATTTCTACAGTATTTCTACAGTGCCCCTTTCCTGAAAAGAATCAGAAAATGAGCTGACTGGAAGAATGACTCCCTCTCTCAGTTGAAGGACCCATGCACCACGTGGTCAATACTTGATGACTGAATGCCAAAGAGATTCTGGCTCAGGGATAGACCACACAACCAAAATATCATGAATGAAAACAACTTGGCCCCATAAAATCTTTTGAGCAGTTACTCCAGAATATGCATTTGGAAAGGATTAACATATTTGGCCATTGTGACTTTGCCAGCATCATGGATGTTTGTCAGGATCACAAAACCGTTTAGGACAGACTTTACAAGAACAGACAAAGCAACTAGGCCACCAGCTTTCCCCTGGGATTCTTGAAACAAATATCATACTTGGACAGTGGAATTAAAGCAGCATTGCCCCATTCCTCTCATTATTTTCCTTATATATTTACAGAGTCATTCAAAAATTAACTTGACTAACCCAGTTCTACTCAGGTATTTATTGTGATACTATATCTTAAACAATTTTTCAATATAGAAACATTTTCTTCTCTGAATATAAAATATTTCAGAATATTAGATGCTACTATAGAGAACTGTGATATAGATTATTATATGTTGTATTAGTATATATTTCATTATGTAAGAAAAGCAATGACTATTTATTAAAGTGGTACTGTTTTCCATCTTCCAGTGGAATTCAAGAGACCTACAGAAATACTTGTTAGATAAATATCAAAATTACTGAAAAATACAAAAATAATGAAACAGTAGCATGACAAAGTCTTCAAAACGAGCATACAAGAATTATAAGTGTCTCAAAATCAGTATGGTCTTACTAAAGGACAATGAAGAGTATCATTGCTATAGCCCTCAGGAAAAAGAAATTTAATAAGAGGGCCATTGACACTTTGGAGCTGACTCAGTGTTATTAAGCTGTTCTAATGCAATGTTCTTTGTGCAGTGTTAATGCAAGGAAAGAATATCTCTGTGCACGACATTCAAATTAACTTTGACCTAACACCTTGTTATTGAGAGTGTTGTCAATGCATTCTTCTTGTAAAAAGATTCAGTGCCAACTAGTCACTGATCTGAAATTTTTAGAGAGCATCTGGCCATAGAATTCCATGTACATACTGACAAAAATGTACCGGTTTTAAAATCCAAATCTGTTTAGAGTCTTCTAGAAGAAAACCATTTAGACACTTCAATAAATCGCATGGATTTACCATAATCAGTGTTACATACAGCATAAGCCAAAAGAGCAAATTTTATTCCCAGAAACATTTCTCCAGCCTTAAAGCCTTCATGTGTTCATTGGAATATCACTAAATATCATAGTTAATTTGGTCAATTAATTGTTTATTTTATTCAACCAAGTTTTTCAGATGACATTTTCCATTAAGTTGCAGGGAATCCTTGCATGTTCCTCTTACAGGGCACATTTCTCTTACATTCATGAGAAAATAAACTCTTCCTGTTTGTATCTGTTATGATAATTTGAATCTTGCTAAGATAGCCACAGCACCAGCCTAAGTGAGAGAAAAAAAAAAAAAAGTCTTCAGAAAGTCTTAGCCAAAACAAAACTGATCAAATTAAAAAAGAAATAATATCTGTGTAACCTTGGGTTGTACTTGGGTGAACTGAGGCTCCTGTCATAACTGGTCCAGATACTGGTACATAAGAGAAATTTGTGCCTTCCACAGCTTTCAATTTTATGAATTCCCAGCAAAAATATCTCAGAACCTATTGAAAATGGAGAGAAGCTCTGTGGTGACAGGAACTGATGTCATTCTGAGTCAAACTTTTGCTTCCACAGCAAGAAATTTTAATTGTTTTGTGATCAACATCCAAGAGATGTAAAGGAGGAAGACAACTGTAAGAACAGGTTTTAAACATATAGAAACACTATTTCTGTGAGAAGCTATACTTTCAGATATTCATCTCAAGGAAAGAGAGATTAGAATGAGTATTCTGGGCTAAGAGCAAAATTAAGGTGGTTTAATTAACTCAGAAAATTATACTGGTATAAAACTGGTGATACAATTCAGACTTAATGCAAATCTTCTCATCTATATAGCTAGAGCAAAACCAAACCCCAAAATATATAATAGCTATGTCTGGTAATTTCTTGCCTTTAACCTGATGTAAGCCTTTCCCTTATGGGGTGATGAATGTTGCTAATTGCAATAAAAATGCTGTCGCGAATGAATGAAATAATTTCACACTCATTCTCTATGCGAATTTATATAAAGCTTGAAACAGCAGAGACTTCAGCAAAAAATTAAAATGTCTGTTATATTTAAATTAGTTCTGTGCTGTTCACAACTTTGACTGAAAGACAAAAATTATGTTTTTTAAACTGTTGGTAAATTCATTGGATCTCAAGAAACTCTTCCTGAAGAGGAAAAAATTTTCAGCTTTATTCCATATATATGTGTCTTTCAGTGTTATAGAAACTCAGGTGAAATAACACCTAGGGTATGCTTTCCTTGCAATATTCTTCAGGTTTAGGAGGGTGGTGTTCCCAGCAAAGAGCAAACACCTAGAAAAAAGGCAAATGCCAATGCACTCACTGCATGTGATAGCACTCAGCTGCAGACTCCTGACCCTCAAGGAGTTCAAAGGCAGAGGAAGATGAAGGGTAAGTAACAACTACTCTCTACACAGCCAGCTCCTGATCTTTTATCTACACCACGGGTAAATAATTTGGCATTACAGATGTATCCTTTTTTCTTATATGGTTGAGAACTTCATCAAAAAGGAGAATTTGGGCAGCTTCATCAGAGAGACACATGCTTCATTGAAGGGTAGACGGGTATCAGCTCCTTCACAGCTATTTAGTCCTCTGAAACAAACTTTGTTCCAATAACCTGGCTGCTTCCTGTTTAAGCACAAACAGATCTGACTGTCACATCTGAAAGTGCCACACAGATGCATCTTTCATTTCCTCCCTTTCACAGCTGTTTATGACTCACCATTAACAATTTTAATTATAAAAGCCTCCAGTTATCATTTTTGTATTCTACCATTATTGCTTATTACTACACACCTAAATCTAATTACTGAGGTAATTACTGCTGTTGAATTATGACAGTCCTCTATCTTTGATTTAAACTAGTAAAATCAATGGTTCTGCCTCTAAAGAAGCCACCATCTTAAAATATTGATCAAATAATTTTACACAGTGTTGGAAACAGTATAATGTGGATATTTAAGACCCACAATTAAGAGGAGACTTTGCAAACACAATGACATTTAAATCAGTAGTGGATGTCCAAAATGCCAGAGAGAGGGAGTTATCTACAGAATGAAGGGGTTCTTAGTGCTTAATGAGTGTTCAAAATTTTTGCTACTCTGAACACGGTCCTTGAATACCAATTCCAAAATAATATTTGTTGCATGATGCCTTAGGTGGTCAAATTATTATGATACTGAGGAAGGATCTTTCATTTGCAAACCTCTTGCCTGCTCCAAAGGAACTGTGGCAGGGCTCTACCCAAAGGGAAACCATCCCATGTGCCTTTGCCATCATGGAGCTGCTTTGCCAGATTCTTCAACACGGAGTTTGTGGAGTAGCCTCATAGCTTTTAGTTTGTATCTCTTCACACTCCCCTTGAAAGTTCTAGCTTTACAGCCCTGGAAATAACATGGTACATAATCATTTGTGTACCCTGAGATATTAACTAATATGGTGGATGTGCAGGGCTTGGCCAGTCAACACACAAATAATCACCTGGGGTGCAAGGGCTGCTCATGCCATCATAAGAAAAACCACTGACAGGGAGTTTGAGAGAGTGCCAGTGTACAACACCATGGTCTCAGTCCACAAACTCAGACTGAAGCAAAGCACCCAGAAATGATCATAACATGGGTCTTCAAACATCGGCAATCACTGCTTCACCCCAGAAATCCATTCCTAGAGGGGAAGCAGTGTGCTCCTTGCTGATACAAACACAGTCTGAAAGAACAAAATAAAACACAGTCAGACATTTTAGCCACTGCTCTGCTATTGGTGGTTGGTTGCAACAATTTTTCATCTTTCTCCAAGAAGGACTAACACAGAGTCCTGTGCTATGGGTAAATTAATTTACCACTTGATGAGCATTTTAATTTTCTGTAATAAGACCAATACATCCCAGTTTGGGTTATTACAGTTCATTCTCCATCAAAATAGATCTGAACTAAACAGCCCACAGTTTCTAGAAGACCAGCTGAGCTAGAAGAGACCAAAACCTTGAATCTTTGGGCTCTGTACTAAAAATATGGTGTTCCACTATTTCAAACACTGGGCATTTTTTTCCCTTCATAATTTTTTAGGCAAGAGAAGCAAACTTCAGTTGAAATCTTAGTTTAGAAAAAGTTCATCTGCAAAACAATTTGCTGCAACTTAGATGGCAAGACAGCTACAAAATCAAAAGACAAGAAAGGACTCTACTTTTCTCAAGGCCATGAAAAAAAATTATGATTGAGTACAGAAGGATATTCACATTGCCAATCTGGGTAGAAAATTTTGCCGTCCAAAAACCAGAATAGGTTAAGAATTCAGAAAACTAGAAGGCAGATTTACAGCCTCTATTGCTTTACAACAATACAATACCTTAAAAGACATAAAAAAAAAAAAAAAAAAAAAAAAAGACCCCATTTAAAAAAGGTGTCCTCCCTATATTTTACCCAAACTGACCCCAAGTTTGTAAGGTATTGCTCTTCTGTGAGTTAATGAGATGCTGTGATAAGTAGATCTCATATGAGGAATAAAAGTCAGGACTGTCAATATACCTTGGACAACAAAGGAAAGATGCAGATAAAAGCATTTAAAAAATTAAAAGATTTCATACTATAGCCATTTTTTGGTACAGAATCCTTAGTTTCCTCACCAGACTTAGATTTCAGCTCTGCCCTGCTCCCTCCATTATACAACCAAGGACAAGAGGTTACATACATATATACAGCATAAGCCAAAGGACCAAATTTTATTCCCAGGAACATTTCTACAGCCTTAAAACCTTCATGCGTACATTGGAATAGTACTAAATATCAGCATTAATTTGGTCAATTAATTGTTTATTTTATTCAACCTCCATTATACAACCAAAGTCAAGAGGTTTCTTTCTTCCCCCAGAAAAGCTCTTTTCTCAGCCCTCCCACCTGCCTGCCCCACCAGAGGGTGGTGTTACAGAAACCCTCCTTGCCAACACCCTCTTCAAGCATTAGGAGCTACTGAAGCATGGGCACACGTTACACAGCATTTTACATTGTCTTTTTTTCTCCCTTCTCTCCAGCAGTCAAGAAAGGAATCAAGACAGAATAGTTTTTAAGAGATATTTAGACCGGTTGGTCAGAGGGCAAAACAACATTGCTGCAGGGGAAGATACCATTTACTAGAATTATGATTGTTGCTGTTCTCAAGTTACTGTAACACTTGGGGTCTTTCAAGGGCAAAGGGTTTAAGTATCTGCTTCTTCCCAGCTGTTTAGGCACACTTCTTTCCTTCTGCAGCATAATTACTCCTCATAGTAAACATGCTTCTGGTTAAATTGTGAGCCATTTCCAGTTCTCTGCGCCCCTGTAGCTCTGGTTTGCTATGCCTCATCCAGTTGAAAATTTTCTAGAATTGTATTTACTTCTTTACAAAGGCTTCTGCCTCATTCCATTTTTTTTCTCCCTCTGAGGCTTGTGCTTTCTGTGCGAATTTCATAAATGAGCCACACTAACACATCCTCTACAGATCAGTCTCATGAGTACAGCATAAGAGGATTCCAAATACTCTTTTCATATCCCTTTACAGAGATGCCTTAAGTTTTAGCTTTTATATTTTTCAGATTTTGTGCTGTTTTAGTGGGTAGTTTCAGGTTTCATATTAAGTGCTACTGAGCTCTCTTCACAGCGTAGATAGAAAAAACAATTCCTTCTCTGGTTTGATACCAAGGACAAATTTCAGGCCCAAGAATGAAAACAACGGTGAAGTGAGATATAAAAACAAGGAGAATGGAACTTCATAACTTGAAGCTATGGTTGGACAATTGATTCTAATATGCTAATGGACCAGAAGTTACAAAAGTGTGAGACCTCGTGACCAGGTGTCCATTTTGTGACCATTTAGATGCATCTTGGGTGTGGTCCAGATGGGCTCTTGGCATGCCCATTGAGGCCTTTTAATAAATACCTACTATATCCTTTGCCCTGTCTAGTCTCTGTTCCAGATCAGCCTCCAGAAGGCATCAACAGGCCAAACATTAATCCATCCTTCATCTCCAAGACTTATTCCACTGGGTTAGCATGGCAAGGTTTTTGTAGCAGGTGGGCTGCCAGTGTGGCTTGTGAAATGTGAAAATTAAGATAATTTCTCCAGGTCAAGTCTGTTTTGCCTATGATGGTTACCAGTGAAAGATCTCTCCCTGATCTTATCTTGACCCATGAGCCTTTTATTCTATTTTCTCTCCCCTATCCTGCTGAGGAGGGCAGTGACAGAGTGGCTTTGGTGAGCACCTGCAGTGCAGCCAGGGTCAACCCAATACACTTACCTTTTCCTGAACTCCTAATCACCATTCTCACTTTCATTATTTCTACTTTTGATTTATCTGTACTCAGATTATATCAGTTGCACATAGAGGGAGAGGCGTATTTTTTCCAAAATAAATTGAAAAAGGGGACGGTTTTGAGTATCCCCAGAAGCACTGAACCAGTCTGAAACTCTCCCCTGTAATTCCCCCTCTTTGAAGGCAGGGTGTCAACACTGTAATCAGATTCCCATTCAACTCACTTATTTTTTAATGACCTAATTCCCCAATACATCCTGTATCAGGAGGTCCAGTTTGGGGTTTCATTTTTGATCCTTTTCACTCTCATCACATGAGATGAGAGTTTACACTCAAACCACTTTCAGAATTTTCATTTTACAGAGCTACCTCATCGATACAGCCATCCTCAGGCTTTAACAAGTACCTTGTTCTCTTCAGCAGCCAACGTTTGCATTTCTAAAATGTTACCAGAAGTAACAGATGTGCCAAAGCAAACCTCTCATACAAAGTAGACCTTTTAATTGTCAAATGTACAATTGATAAAAATAATTTTTCCTTAAAGGCAAGTCATAACATCAACCTCTTTCTCCAGCCCATTGTTACTTACTCAATAAAAGTTAATAATATTTCCATCCTGATTAAACCTTTTGTGGAGACCATTTGTCTCAAAAATCCTCAGTATAGCTTGTCTTCTCTTTCACTGCAGTTGTTTCCAATATTTGTTTTATTTTTAAAAATACAGATTGAACAAGCAGCTCCTCTTTCCACTACTCAAGCCCCCTCCAGAGGTCCCATCTTTGAGATGTCCTTTTGTATTTTAAATTGTACAGTTTTTTACCACTTGTGATGCAGTATCTCCTTATATGCAGAAAGTGATGTAAGGTACAAAATCTTATTTCTTATGCCTAGCACATTACCCCTTTGGAGGAGCAGGGTGGGAATGTATCTTGCACTCTGTGAATAGTGCAGTCATTTGCTTGGGCCTTCAGAGACATCCGTAAGATGACATCTAGAAGGACCCAGGGTGAGGCAGAGGGTGTTTGGGGAAGGGGTAAAGCACACAATTTTCATTATCTGATCATTTGCATACCACCAAGAACTAGGTCTGATGAAATCACAGCCTGTTCAGCCAGCTCCCCCCAGCTGCTAACAATTATTTTTCAACAGTACATGTTGAATAGTTGAATTGGGCACTTTGCCCACCTTGTCATAAAATGTGACAACTGCCCCACAAGTATCTGACCCCAACTTTTGTATTTTGAAGGTTCTGTTGCTTGCAATTTCTCTCAGAAAAAGTGGGAATTTCTCTGGCTTGTGCCAGTGAAACAGAGATGCAACTACTGGAGCTATTTTAGATTATATTCTCAGACCCTGATGCTCCAGAAAGACAGCTGAAAATAGGAGGAATTATTGTGTGTGTGTGTTTCAACTAAATATGTCAGTTCTTTCCATCATACACATACACAAACCAAAAAGAAGGAGCATTTTAAGGTGAGAAACACCGTTCATGCAAAATCAGCTGAATGTTTTGGAGTAGACTGATTTATTTTGTAGAGCCATATCAGATCCTTTTGACAGAAAGAGTATTACAATCAAATTTCCTGTCTACCAGCACTTAAGAAAATTTACAGTGACTTCATAGTCGCACTCTTTTCTCCATGGCAAAACCTGCATCTGTCTTAAATACCTGTGCTACAGGCTAACATCAGTGGTTAAGAACATGAATAGAAACCATATATTTCCAAAATCTACAATCTAATCTACTATAATTTTCAGTAGAATTGATGCCAACATTGGAGAATCAAGATGATTCTGAATTTCAGATTTTTTTTCTAGTAGAAGATAGACATTTAGAAGAAAGAAAAAAAATAGATTTTAGTTGGTACACTATTTTCCGCTAAAACTATTTTCAGACATCTCTACACATGATTTTCATATAACTATGTGGTTAGCCTACAGCATAACAGCCCCTACACTGGTTTTATTACTCCTTATTACTGCATTAGTTAAGATAAAACTCCTTATTTGTATTTGAATATTCTGTAAATAGCTGAGAGTCAAAATTGCAGATCAGCATCTCTTAATAATTTATATTTTTACAGAAGACTGCTGTAAATAAAGACCAAATATATGACCAAACACTCAGACAATTTAATTATTTAAATGTACATCACATTTTTAAGACTACTGACCAGAATGCAAATTGTCAGTTTTAACTACTGGCTTTGACTGATTTCTCTCTCTCTGCTGTCATGGAAACCTACATTAAACACAAAGAAACAACGGAACTGTCATCATAATTAATGTCTCATCATTCTTCTGTACAGGAAATGTATTGGGCAACACTTGGTAACATTATGGCAGCACATACAACATGATTTTCAAACACATAGTTAAAGGATTTCTGCCAAAACCAAACATTTTGCTATAAAAATATTTTAAAAGAGAAATAAATCAGACATGCAAGATAGATAAAGGAGAGTCTCTCCCACCACTCTTCCCCCAGACATATTTTGAGGGTTAAATTTAGAGGAGGAAACACCACTTTGAAATGTTTTTGCATTTATACCCTGCAACCTGACAGTTTCTCTGTGAGATCACCTTGGGTTAGGAGCAAGAGCCTGTCAGGGTGTGGGTGCTGGCAGAGGGAGGCAGCATCAAGATGGTGGCAAGAAGGCGTTAAAGCAATAATTCAGGAAGAAGACTGTTCATTAAACTCTTTGTTACCTGCCAGGTTTCATTCTTCTGTGTACTGGGACACCTCTGTTCTTTACTTCCAGATCTGATTTTTTTCCCCAAAGACTCTGTGTTTAAAGTGGTACCAACCACCACATCTTGGTTCTCTAGTGTTGCCCTTAGAAGAAGGTTCTGCAAACACAACAGTACATGTGATGCCTTTATACCCTGCTGCAACTTCCTGTTACAAATTCCATATTCACAGAGAATAAGGGAGAGGATAGCATGGGTAAAAGTCCTGTAAGCTTAACTGGAACTTTTTATTCATTACATAATGAAGTTCTGCAAGTAGGTTAGACAGGAGAAGAAGAGTAATACTTTTTCCCCAGGTCAAACAATGAACAGTTGTAGGATTTTTTCTTTAGCACAGTTCTAGACTGCAACAAAACCCACCATGTCTCAGGAAAGGTGTTGGAACTCCGAACACAGAGAATTTCAGATTTTCTGTGCTGACAGGGAATTGTTCTCAAAAATACACTGCATTTGACCTGAGGCCATGGAAAAGGCTTCCAAAATTGAGTGGTAGCACTGAGGCTGTGAGTGTGTAGTTGAATAGAAGTGTATCTCACAGGATGAAAAATTTAGAGTTTGGGGGTTTGGGAAATAGTAATATATATGTAACAGGATGGAGGGTTTAGGGCATAGTCTTCTTCACAAGTCTGTGTGATTTTGTGTGATTGGTTGGAAAAATCCACAGTGTGAGATAGAGGTAGGCAGTTATTGGGTTAAAAGTTAAAATAAATTAGTTGTCATCTCATAATTGGGTAATTTAGACTTAAAAGACCTTGAAAACACAACTCTGAGCTCTATTTTTGCTCTGTTAACTTAGCATATAGAAGTAGTCATGCTCAGTGAGGCTGTAAAGTAGATAAGAGTTAAAAAACATCCAAGTCCAAACAAGAATTTTGTCTCTCACGCTTTTAATCCTGACCCTGAGAAGAACCAGATGAAGCAAGGGGTTTGCCTCAGAAAGGAGATACCTGTTGGACACTATAATTTTATTTCCTTATAATTTTACATCCTCTTCTTCTGGGAGTTATGAATGCATAAAACAAAGAATCTTCCCAATGTTAAACGGAATCACTTCTCACAAACAGATTAAGTAGGGGAAAAGGTGTTTGAGCATATTGATTTCTGCTGATGTGCATCAAATTGTCTCTCTGTGGCAGTGACAGGACCCTGTTGCCAGCTGCCCCACACTGTCAGCCTGGCTGGATCTCAGCCATGACTCTTGCCCCTTCTGTGCTCAGCATTGTTCCCCAGCCTCATTGTGTCTGACAGCCCCACGGCTCTGAAGCTACTGACAGCATCCTTAGCTTTTTGTGTTTTATAGCTTATAAGAGTCATGCTTGCAAGGCTGTAGAGGAGGCATTGCTCAGCCAGGATTTCCTGCTTAAACAGAAGATAGACAACAATCTTGAGGGTCCCCTTTTCCTCTTAACCCTGGGGAAGGGCACAAACAGACCAGGAGAGCACAGGAGCCTCAGTGAGTAAACATTAAAAGTTTTCAGTTGTCTCCCAAGTAAGAGAGAGGAAAAAAAAAAAAAGAAAAAGTGTGAAATGAAACTGTTCATTAGAACAGATACAGAAAAATGAATTTAGGATGTCATTAAAGCAGGTTATACTTGTCAAAGGTAATGATAATAATAATTAAAGGAAAATTCATCTGAATTGAGAGTATTAACCATTGTCACTAGTTATGCAGATACTGTGCATGTGGTATCAATTGTACTAAATAGAATCAGGAAAAGAAAAAACCAAAGGCAACTATATTTATTGATGGGGCATCCTGAAGGTGGCATATCAAGCCCTATTGAAAAGGTCATAAGATTTCCTTGAATTTTATCTACAGAAAGGAAAATAGAAGAAGAGAAGTATTTAAGAAAAATGTGGTTCCTTCAGCCACAGAGGAAACCCAGGAGATACATCTGAGCAAGCATTTCTCTGTAGGTCAGAAGTGAGTGACGGACCTTGCTGAGCAGGAAAAAGCCTACCATGATTGATTAGGAACACAGACACTGTTGAGGTTTTAAGAGCTCAAAGGAAACTTAAATACAAGCTTTTTGTAAAAGCAATGCCAGCAAAAAGTTCAAACTCTTCTTCAGCGCTGCACTTTTTGACAAAGAATCATAAAAGTATTATTTTTCTCCCCTGTAAGTCTAAATGAATCCTGTTGTGTTGTTTAGCTCAGGCTGCTGCGGTACACAGTGGTCAATGAGTTTTTTTCTTGCTGTCTGGTGGAAGAGCTGTTCATTTCTTGATAGCACACATGCACAAGGCAGTCACCTCAGAGCTAGTCCCAAAGACACCCAGTGCTCTGTGATTCCAGATACTCACAGTGACATTTTCAATGTGTCACTGTTTTTTAAAAGACTGCCTTATCAATTTTCTTATCTTTGTACACTAATTGCTAGTGTCAACTTTCCAATGTAACCAAAATTCCACTTTCCACTTGAACAAATGCTAGAAAACCCTATGCTTAATTAGCACTATTCTATAATTTAGTGATCCCAAATATGGATCACCATCAGAATTTTGTCATTATTATTTCATAGGAACTTTGTTTTACACCATATTCCACTGACTTCTAGAGGAAGCATTGGACCAATGCAGGTAGCATGGCTCAAACCATACTTTGTTAAAAGATTACAGAAATGCAACTCCACCATGGCTGAAGAGGAATGGAAGATGTTGTTGCATCAGACTTCCCAGACCCAGCAAAATCATGCAGGTGCTCACCACATGAACCCAGATCATGCAGCAAAGCTGGTACAAGAAATGGAAATTGTCCTACCTGTCAGCTCCACAGAGCAGGCTGTACTGACTGGAAAGAAGCCATGCTTATCCTTCCCCCAGGAATACAGCACTGTACTGTCAAGACTATAGATGTCACCATTTACTAAGTGATGAACAATAATAAAAAGGATAATTATTGAGACCAGCATAACGTATTTTATTCCTCTTAGATGTTAACATCTTGACTTGTAAATTTTGTCTCTATATTTTTTTTTAGTGCCTTATGAAGCTTAACTCCTAAAATTCCTTTTCAATCGGTATGGCTGAGAATGTGTTGTTAAAGTTTATCATATCATTTGATCACTTATCAATTACCAAATTTTCTCTATGATGGAATATCTAGGTTTTGAATATTTTCTTCAAATAAATGACATTTTCCTCAAAAGAGATTTTCAAGCACTCTAGTTCAAGATGAACAAAGTATTTGGTTATTTTAAAAAAGGTTTCAGAGTTTTCCACTTCCAAAGAAAGAACAACTTGCAGAGAAATCTACAGTACATCTCTTTTCTTTGGAGAGACAAGAAACAACACTGGATTTTCTCTTCTTTATTTTCAAATAACAGTAAAGACGTCCAGACCTTGAAGAATCTGATTTATGCACTGATATTGGTTACACTTTCTAATTACTTTAGATTTTGTGTCCACTGAAGGAGAAAAATGCCTTCTCCTTTCAGCCCACAGGTCACATTCTGACCAGGCTCATTATCATTTTTGTTTGCACCTGTATTTTCCCTCATCTTCTCCCAGCCCATCTCCTGATGAGGCTGTGAAAGCCATGGTCAAGAAGAAGAATTATTTCTGTTAGGTCTATTTCATTTACTCATTTGCCAGCAAGGTTCAATCTCACCACCTCGGCTTATGCAGGAAAGAATTTGCTCTCTCCACCCTGGAAAAATTCTGGTTTAGGTAGTTAGAGAGAATTTGATGGGCAGAAGTAATTTTCCTACTGGCCATATCCATTTTGCAGAGGAATTTAAATCACCATCTTCATAGCCCATGACATTTCTTTGTTCTGATGTTAATTTGTAAAATGTACATCACCACAGGAAAGGAATTTAAATCCTCCTTTATGTGTCATGTACTTATGAAACATAAGAGTTAGTCTCTTCTCATTAGAACTTTACACTGCACAGCTGACATTAATCTTGAAACAGGATACTGTTAATAATTTTCTGAAGTCTTAGTATCAGGTTCTCACTATGCTTTACAAGTACAATAAATACAATTTTCATTCAATAAAATGGAATTAAAAGCACACTTATGCTGTAAAAATCTTCAGTTGACTTTTAAATTAATAAAAGATTTAAAATAAATTTTAAAGAGTTAAGGTGAAGATTCTCCTAGGCAGACAAAATTAATGCATTACAGAACTTCTTGCTTTGGTTTAATTGCACTATTTTCCATTTTAAATTCACTCTGATAACAATTCCAACAAGGGAAATTTTACATTACCTTGCACTCAGGATTTTTATTATTATTATTTAATAATTTATTTACATCTCTTATACCCTTATATACAGGCTTTTGGCTTCTGTTCTGTCCTTTTGAACAGTTGGCAAAAACCATTGCCAACTTTTGATACTTGGCAACTTGAAAAATATACTTGACATTCTTGCAGAAACAAAAAGCAAATATAACTTGGAGAGCTAACATATCACCTGAAGCACACAGATATTCAATTACCACCATTTTGATACCTCTTGTTAGTTCCATGGGGGCTTTGGTTTTAGTATTAGTACTCTGACTCTTACTTCAGCCTGTTGTAAACAAAAAGGAATTCACCTCTCTGTTTTGTCTGGTCTGAACAAAAAAGCATCATCACTAAAACCACAAATATATTAAAAAACAAACCAGGAGAACTTTCTATAACCCTATAGAAATACTATAGCAATAGTCTCAAGGAACAACTGAAACATTTTTGGACTAGCTGTGTATCTGTAAGATCTATTCAGTATACCAAAGTTTTGCAGTGGAAGTGTTAAGGACTTATTTGTAATCTGTAACAATCACCTACTTTGCATTCACAATGCAGGTTCATCCAAGAGAGTTTTGCCCTCTGATGGCCATTCCACTGTGGTTGTTACACACAGTACTGATCTGTATCTTGTGTAATCTACATTTAACAGAGCCTTTACTGCAGGCTAATTGCAGTCCCAGTTTCCACAGCATGGGTAAAGGATGTTGACAGAAAACAGTAGATTTACATGATGTACTCATTACTCTGTCAAAAGAACCACTTTACCTACAGGACCTTGGTTATCAGTCTAATTGCACTCTCTAGCTATTGTGTTTGGCATTTGTAACATTTAAAGCAGAGAATGGAAAAAAATAAAGAAAAAGAAAATAAGCTCTGCTTGCCAGAAGTGGCAACTGAGAAGTCTGAAGCAATATCTAAATGCTTTTCTTCTTTCCTTCACATCGAATTAGGTTGAGCGAACCAAAACCCTGCTCTTGTGCTCTCTTGGGAATCCCCCTGCCACAGAACTGGAGCTCTGTGTCTGCCCAAAAGGGATAACCTTCATTCCTACTATAAATGTGCACAGGATTTCTGCAGCTGTCTACACCACAAACCTGAGACATGGCCAAGGCTCCCTCCAAGCTTTGGGTAGCAGCCTCCCCTCTGTGAAGGCTGAACAAGGTAAGAATTGCAAATTCGTAAGAGGAACATGGCTGGAAATGAAATTTTTTAAAACAGAAGGGATTATCTTTTCCCAGCAGTTTGATATTTATCAATATTTGTAGTAAGATTCCTCTTGCAGTGAAAGCTTTCTGTGAGTAAAGTTTATTATGGTCAGCAAATAAAGTATGTGTCTCAGTAAAAATGCTGCAGAAGGGACACTCCTAAGAAGGGTCTCAGGAGATGAGCTATCTCATGCAGCAGTTTCTAATGCAAAAAAGATCAAAACTTAAACTATGCCAAAGGCCAATTCCTACTTTTAAGAGGAATGTACTAAAGTTGAGCCCAAAGATATATATAGCAAGGTGACAGCAATTTCTCACAGGAAACAATTAGTCACCAAAATAAAATTTATCCCGAGAGTGTCCCAATACTGTCAATTGTTATCTTAGATTATTAAAATCTGCACAAAAAATAAATAACTGTTGGATCACACATTCATCAGTTGGTGATGATGTTACAGCTAACATTCATTTAGCACAGACACCCAGAGGTTACCAGCTGGCAGTGTTGCGTCCAATGTAATTTCCACAGCTAGAAATAATATCCTGAACATTTACAACTCAAGTCAAATCTATTCTATACGCTTTTCTTCCAATTATCTTACCCTTCCTTCTGCCTCATCACCTTTCTCTGCCCTTATTCCTCCATCATTATCTCTTTTAAATCTCTAGAGAACAGATAATTTTTTTGGTCTTTTTCAATATATTCACCTATTTCAGATTTACATGAATGTAGTGATAAATTGATCTAGGTATTCGAGAAAACTACTCACCCTTTACTTCATCTACAGCAAAAATAATCCACCCATCTAAGATCTGTGCAAGATGCTAAATATATCTTCCTCCCTTGATTTACAATCTCTTCTTGGCTGGAAAAGAAACTTAGGTGCTGTCAGATATCTAAAACAGACCAGGATTATATGGCCTGGCATTCCTGACCTCAGCTAAATTCACAAAAGAAACACATTGCATCAATAAACACATCAGTGACTGTTGTCCAAACGGCACAGAAAAGTCTGTTCCTGGTCAGCTCCCAGCCCCAGGGACAGGTTGCGCAGGCTACCTACCTGCTGGGAGCAGTCTGGCTGCACCTGGGGCTCTGCTGGGATGGTGCTCATGCCCCAGCCCACAGTAAGGCTGGGAGTGGACCTAGAAACATTTTGCAATATGAAATATTTGGTTTGAGAGCCCAGAAAGGATACCTAGTTTTAAGTTACTGGTCATTGGTACAGCCAGTGAGGATGACACCAAAGCCTTGCTCCCCATAAACCAGTCTTAGAGCAGCTAGATTTAACCAGAGAGCAAAGATCATGAAACACTTTCATTACTCTCCAGAAAAACTGAATATGTGTCAGGATTTTTCATGGCCTTTTGGAATCCACCAACTACTGTGAAGACAGGCACCAGTACAGCTTACCTTCCCTTTTCATCAGGACTTCTTAGTGCACATGGGGCTGTCAGGCCAGTTGCAAACGCCCAGCCTGGGTCCTAGCAGGAAACAATACAACCCCACAGTTCCCTTCCAAAAACATAATGCAATTATTCTGTTAGATCATGAACTTTACTCACAGCCTTTATTGTGGTGTCTTGTGAAGTTCAGAAAACCAACCACACAACATGTCAGAAAAGAAATTTTGAATCCCCCATAAATGCTTTTTATTCTACGTTAGGCCTCCTATATCAAGGCAAGTTAAGCAGCCACAAGACCACAGCCACTAAACAAGCTCACCTGAGACTGACCTAAAACACCTCCTCTCATTGCGTTGGTCTCTGGTAGGTAACTGATGTTCCTTGGTTAGTCATTTCCATCTCCACCCAGCAGTAAAACACTTGTCAGGTGTTCTTGCTTCCCTGAGTTTGTAGATTTATGTACATTCTGATACCAACCTGAGGAGCAAATCCATTCTATGGAGCAGTCCAAGGTGATGTTGCTCCCAAAATATTCTAGAAAGAGCATCTTTCACAGGGAAGAGTTAATTTCCAATAATGTATCTGTATATGTGCGTATATTGAGCAACCCATCCAACACCTGAGACTGAACAAATAATTTCTTGTCTTCAGAATCCTTTTTTTTCCCTCTATTTTATCTCTTCTTTCCTTTGAAGACATGTTGGGGTATTAGATGAACTCAGAAATGCATGAACATTTTTGCTGCAATGTGTGTCCTTCAGTTTTCATGGGATTTGAAACTTAGTCTTATTGTAGCTGGCAACAGTATGTACTTTTGTGGGTCTGTCATGGAATGTGTGCAGTTTCCATAGACTGATGAGTCAAAAGAAGAATACATCACAGTATATAGCCACTCTGAGAGTGCAGCAAACACTGCTTCATGACTTGTTAAATAAATCAAACATACTGTTTTGTCTACACTAGGAAAATGACCTATAAGCTGACAAAAGTAAATGATTATCCTTCTGCCTCTGTTGCTTTAGAAAATATTCTGGCAAGTTAAAAATTTTCAGCAAGGCTATTAAAAATAAGATCACTTTAATGTTTCAAAACTTTTGAGAAATGGTCCAATTTTTTTTTCAGTTCCCCTTCAGCATAGAAACCACTTCGATATATGATTGTAGGGTTTTTTCCCAAAAAAATCTGGGTTTTGTGGTAAACCATATTGTTTTCAGACCAGGCAGTGAATGCTTCAAACATCTCTTAATGATTGAAGACAAGTCACATAACACCAAATCTACCTGCACTGGTACCTGGCAAGTAACCTGGCTCTTGCTCAGCCCCAATGCTGTAAGAAATGTATTCAGAACATGAATATTTTCAAGAACACCACTCATCTTACCCAGGGGACACTCAGATATCTGGAGAAGGAAGAACATGGATAAAATGCTGAGTATTAGAGAGGAACAGTCTCTAGGTGGGACCAAGTTGGTAGCTGACATTTCTGCAGCCCATTCATCTATGCTTGAAATACCCATGACAAAAAGAGAGGTCTGATAAAAAACAGGATGGCATTTTATTTTAAGAAGGAATCTCTATTATCAGAAATGCATCTAATGGTGATAAAAGTGGCTTTAAGCATTTATTCAATTCCATTTCTAAAATGAAGGTTATAAATCAACCCCAAACCCTTCCTGAAAACACTGTTATCCTCCAAGTCTTTATGAGCATTTACAGAAGAATGATTCCTTTCCATGTCAGATGTTATGAAAGACAGTTCATACTTCAAATAATGTGATTTATAGGTTAAGATTGTGAAGTTAAATTTAATAAAGCTCAGAGAAGACGCATGAGCCTCAAAAAGCTTTTTAATAGAGATCTTTCAGAGCTGAGATGCTACCCTTGTTTTATGAGCTCTCTGTATTCTTGTGTAAGCTGTGCTTACTGATAGATCCAGCAGAACCACCCACCACAGAATGATTACCTTCTTTTCTCTTCTTTTTCTCTCCACAAGAATTTAACTGATGATGGCTTGTATACACACATCTCATTACTTTCTTCAGTTATCATGAAAAAGTAAAGGAATTTATAGTATTCTTGTTTGTTTCTTAAGTTGACAGCTTTTATTTTTCTTGATGTAATTTCTCAAAGAAAGATTAATATGCTTAGTACTATTTTAATTTTATTTTGAAGTCCAGACCATAAACTTTTGAAAATCAGTTGCTCTGGTCAGGGACAGTACCACAAACTCATGAAAAATTTATCATGACAGAATTTCCTTAATTACTTTTCAGTATTGATTTAGGATTTGACACTTTGAATTGAAAGAGGTAGGATTCCATTTCAATTCATCCAATGCAAAAAAAAAAAAAACAAAACCCCAAAAAAACCCAAAAACCAAAAAATCCAAACAAACAAACAAAACCACACACAAAAAACCAAAACACACACAAAAAAAAAACCAACCAGAAAAATCCCAAACAAACAAATAAACCACTAAAATTATTATTACAGAAAAAAAATTTTTAGGAAAAATTAAAGTATTTTAATTTCTGGATTTTTGTCACCGAAAGCATATCTTACACAGGATTTCTAAAAACTGATATGAACCCTAAGAGAATGTGTGATAGAGCCTGGAAAGACAGACTAGACCAAAAGAACTTAGGCATTTAAACAAGCTGAAGTTGTCTTATTCCCATTACACCATGACATAACTGTTCCTTGTTAGATTAAAATTCCAGTTTCTGAAACAATACAAGCTTAGTAGCTCCTGTTACAGTCCATTTGTACATTTACAGTGCAATTAAAAAAACAAACAGCAAAATGTAACTCTGAAAAATGAAACTAATCTAGCTGGAATTACTAGAATAAATGCAGATTCAGCTGTTTCCCTCCATTAGTGTGTCGGGAATTGACTCCTAGGAGGAAAACTCATGGATTCCTGCTAATCACCTAATATAAATTATAACTACAATGTAAATGTATTTGATGCAAATTATTATTGCATCCAAACTGTAAGTAGAAATACATTAAACAGAATGCTAGTTCACCAACAATCAATGAAAATGTTATTTTAAAAAATTATTTCTGGGAACAACATATTTAAGGACTATTTCATTCATACTTAGTGTTTCTTTTCCCATGGTAGAAATAAAAATGTAGTTTCAAATATTAAATTAAATACAATTAATATGTTTAAAAGCTTTATATCAGTGTTAATAGAACAGATGTGACCATCATTCATGGATCATTTATGATTTTTGTGCTTTGCCCTATTTGCAGTTAAATAACAAAAGTCATTATTTGAAGATAATAAGTAGAATGTCTTGAAATTCAGCTGAAATTTGAGACAGAGGTCTGGAAAATGCTACTACAGCCTGCAAGTGTAGACACTCCAGAAATATAGCACAAGTTATTTTAAATTAATTTAAGATTGTTCAAGGCTAATTTTTTATAGAAACACCTTATAAGTCTGATACAAGGAAAGAGTTATTAGGAGTAAACTAGATTAATTTTGGGAATCTCACGTTCAGCTATTGAAATTCAGTTCAGCTATTGAACTGCTGGAGAACTTGTATTTCACCCTGGGACAGCAAAGATTTCCCTTTGCTGTCCCAGGGGGAAATACAAGCTCTCCAGCAGTTCAATAGCTCACTCTGGAGTCAGGGCTTTGAATCATCAGACATTTGAATGTGCAATGTTTGAGGTTAACACTTCAGGTGAAAATAATAAGGGTCAATGAAATAATTTTTTGAAAAAATTTCTACAATTCTAATTGTGTTAGTCTGAGTCCCTGACTGTCAGTAGAGCCTCATACAGAATTGTAGAACCACAGAACACCTGGAAGGGACTCACAGGGATCACTGATTCCAGCTCCTGGCTGTGCACAGGACCATGCCCAAGAGTCACACCATGTGCCCAAGAGCTCTGTCCAAATGCTTCTTGAGCTCTGGCAGGCTGGTGCTGTGACCACTGTCCTGGGGAGCTGTTCCAGTGCCCAACCACCCTCTGGGTGAAAAATCTTCTCCTGATATCCAACCTAAACCTCCCCTGACACAACTCCATGACGTTTCCTCTAGTCCTGTCACTAAGCAGGAGAGTGGAGAGATTAGTACTTGCAGATAGATTGATCAACTCTAACTGTTGCTAGAGACATCAAATATAAAACATTGTTTGTGCACTGAAGCATCTTGGATAGCGTCCTGTTTGCCCGAAATGTTTTGTAACTCTAGAATACTACATTTCTCTTTCATTTTCTGCATTTCTCATACACACATATAATATAACATTTGAGTCTTGATATCCTGTGATGGTATCTTAGAAGTGTAGGAAGGATAAAAGGCATCATAATGCCTAACACATTTTAAGGTATTACTTATTGCAAGTTTAATCTTTGGCATGGAAAAAGAAAATGAGAAAGAATATTTATCATCTGATTATAACTCAGTAATGGGAATCTAGCAGTCTTTTTGTTTCACAATAAATATTTGATCTTCAGTCTTTCAGCACTGTTATGTTTATCTCTCAGATCACATTAACCTAAGACTTTCTGTACAGTGTCTAGTTACACAGTGGAAACTTCCACACCTCCTGACAAAGAACAAAATTTAATGGGATTTCAAAAAAGGTAGACAAATACATAACAGAGAACTCTACAGGCTCCTAAGCACTGATATGCCATACCTTTGGTAAAGAAATCCCAACACTACAGCTTGGTGGAACCTGGGAAAGTTTTGTATTACAGTCACAATGATGTATTTTTCTTTAAACCTTCAACAGGGTATCAGATCATTCATATCGAGTGAAGAGCACATATGTGTGTATATAATTAGATCCTTTTGGATGTAATTTAGAATCAATTTTGGGTTCAAATGCTTTCTTTTATAACAGAGTGCAATTATACTAAATCTGTGTTCACTCAAAAAAGAACACAATTTGGTTTTCAATTTGTAAAAGGTGCTAACCTGGCATCAGGAGTGGGCTAAGGGATGGGAAGAACACTGTAGGCTAGGCAGGGACGTCAAGTAAGACAGATAAAACTCACAAAACACAAGATCAATGTGCATTGTAACCATCTGCAGCCAATCAAGCTATTCACAAAGTGAATAATTTTTGTATTGTAATGATTTACATCCCCTCCACCTTTTCATTTTCTGAATAATACAGATCATTAGATAAGGAGGAAAATTCTGCATCCCATTACTACTATCACTATAAAAACCAGAAAGTATTATTACACTAAATAAGAGCCAGAAAATATTTTAATCTGGTGATGTAGTTGAAGCTAGTTATTGCTTGACAAGCACTTTATTACACTTATGTGTGACCAAAAGATTCAGTGGCTAGTGTAGATAAGGGAGGTGGCAAAAAGGCACTTTTCTGTTGTCCTATTACAAGTAATTGAGTTTTCATTTTTCTCTGAATCAACTAAAAAAATAATTGAATTAATGGTTGGTTTTGATATTCCACAACTTTATGAGAGATGTTTAGTCCAGGTATTGTCAAAAACAAATGGGAAAGGACAACACATTTCCACACACTGTTGTAACAATTTGGAGAGAAACCAAACCAGAAATGAACAGATTAATATGATGTTTAAATATTCCAATTAAAAAAGAGACCTTAAAAATATTAATGAAATACAAAACTCCCTGAGAAACCTAATACCTTTAACAAAGAAGGTCACCAAAAATCTTCTGTTCTTTTCAGCTTTCCAGCCTTCCATACTCTGAACTGATTAGGCAGCAAGGAGAAAATGAGAGATCCATGAAAGCATTTTAAAGATTTTCTTACCATAGATTGACTAAGAAGGGATGCTCCAGGCTTTGCATTATCTGCAGCTCCCGGAAAACATTGCGAACTTCATCTCTCTCAATGCATTTCTGTTTATTCATATACTTCATGGCATACATTTTCTTGGTGTCTCTCTTCTGCACAATGCACACCTAATTGGCAGCAAAGTAAAAGAAAAATTTTGACACCTTGAGAAAGTGAATTCAGTTGTGACTTTGGAAAGAAGGAGTTTTTAATAATAGTTCAATAATTCAGGTCTGGATACTACAATTGAGTAACACCTTCAGTAAGTTCTCTTCACAGCTCTGCAGGATTCTTTGTAATAGATTGTAATTAAAAATGAACAGAAAAACAAACCAACCCTGCATAAGAAGAAATGGGGACCCAGAAAAATACCATAACTTTCAGAAGTTACATGGCAAAGATGAGAGGAGTATGCTGTGATGGCTGAAATCACAAGCTATTTAATTTTTCAGAGAAATTGCTGCCTCCTGCCTAGGAAAATGCACAGTCATTGTCCTCATTCCCACAAGTCAATACTCACATCTTGATTACTGCATCATAAACTTTGCCTGTGTTCCCAAGGCTCAATATTTCATCTAAATATCAGAATTATGCTTCTTTAATTATTGTTGAAAAGAGAAAGAATTTTCATAGAGATATTCATCATAGTATTTCTGAATTCACAAGAGACCATTATAATGATTTAGTTTCTGGCAGTAAACTTCTGCACTTTATCTTTTTTTTTTTTTTTTAACAAAAATCAATCATGTAAATGCATGAAGAAAATCTTAGTCAAGAGAACTCCATGGGAAGTCTGGATTGTCTTCTGTCATGGTATTTTACCTTGAGAATGTGGCTGGAGAGTGTCATAAGCACCACAACCAAGCATGAGGTTAAATATGATTTTTTACAACAGAGAAGTAAACAAATGTTCTGAATGTACTGGAAACATCTGGTTGAGGTATCACAGGTCTGTAGTGTCTAAATTTAAAGGTATTCTGGATTCACTTGGTGTGGGCATTACTTTTTTTATCTGTATATTTAAATATGTACACACACATGCACACATACACTCTCCCATGTTATACACACAAAAAATTATACTATACACTCATAAATTCATAGTAAGAGATCATATTACAACATGGTGACAACCAAAGAGAAATCCTTTGTGTCTGAGTTTAAGGAACTTATGTCCCCAATATTTAGGAACAATCAGGAGTAACTAAGACAATTTCCCACAGCTGAAACTGGGAGGAACTGGAGGGCCAGTGAAGCCAAACCGCATTTATTTCTCTGAAAGTCTATTTTCATGAAGTTTGTCCTTGAGCACAAATCTACTCCAAATAGGTGTTCATACAGAACCTTTAACCAATAATGATAAGGCATGATTAAGCAGAGTTTCCAATTACCTTTCCTAATATCAGATATTCTGCTATTAAGGAAAACAGGCATGGTAACATTTTGTTTTGAGCCTATCAGTGTTGCACAATGGTGAGTACTGAAGTTTTGTTTCATTTTTCACCTTGGACTGTTACAAAAAATCTTAAGATTGTTGATGCCCTTAGGATAACTAAAGGTTCACATTTACATGGAAAGAACCCTGCCTGTGGAACAATAAGGAATGATTTGACCTTTTGGAGGAAGAAAAAGCAGTGAATGGGATAGAGCTGAAACTGAGTGGGAAAAGAAGGGATGGAAATGAATTGTTCAAGCTCCCACAGGACCTTCAAAAGCATAAGAAGAATTTTCAGTGGCAAATCCTGACATCCTGTCTTAGAATATGTGGAGACTCCAATTTCACATGTCACATTATGAAGTACAGTATTTGGGGATTTTAGCTCAGAAACTAAGTCCAGAAATTCAATCATGTACATTAGTTTGCATATTGTTCATGTGCAGCTGGGCCAAGAGTTAGGTGCTTGCAGAAGTCTCCTAGTTCATTACATTAAAAGTCTCCCTATTGCAGGGTTGACTAGAGAGAGTGCTGAGAGAATGGTGTTTTACTCAGCTGAGAGTTACAGGTTTGACCAATGTGGCAAACCAAGATCATAATCAGCACCAAAATATGTAATGTAAACCAGTTTTGAAACACTGTTGGTACTCCAGAAGGCACTCAGTTCTCTTACCTGGAAGTAAAGACAAGGGTGTTCAGCACAGCTGAAACAGACCTTCTGTTGTTGGTAGAAGCTTTCCTAACACAAAGCTTCAAAGCAGAATGATAGTAAACATTTTCTAGCAATGTTTAGACGTAAATCCTTTAACATAGTTACAAAATCAATAGGATTTTAATGAATATAATTAAGCTACTTCCTACTAAAAACCAGGAATCATGACCTGCATCCACGTTGATGTTATTATGAAAGATGCCTGACATTGCTATGACAGCACTGGGTCATAGTGGAGATCCTCCCTGGCACTTCTACCTGCTGGCTGTCAGCTCTTCTCCTGAGCAGGACATCAATGGACTGAAACTTTCCACTGAAGAAAGAAAGAAAGGAAAAGCCCTTGAGCTCTTCTCACATGTGCAGTCTTAATGGGAAATGTTTAAGATGGGAGGGTGGTTTCATTCCAAAGGACCAATTTTATAATAGGGATAAACAGGTGCTCTGGCACCTCAACAAAAAAATTCTGTGATGACTCATTATGATGAAAGTCTGTGCACAATTGCCTTATTTACATGTATCAGTATGGAAGACTGTCACACTTACACTCTTTCCATTTTTCTGTGAATATCATTTACCTTAGGCCAGAGAGTGTGATGATTCAGAGCAAATATGTGTTCTGAACTCAACAACTATCCAGCTTCATAGTCAACAGCCATCTCCACAAAAGGCATCTAAAGATCTAAAGAGGTACAGGGGACTGTACCTGTACCTGGAATGATTTCCCTCCAATGTGCCCTTAAGAGACTGTAGATTACCAGTTTGGATATAGGCATCTGTGTTGTACATGTTTAAAGGTAAGCATTATTAACCCCCTTAATTTTCTCTGGAATGGTATAGTGCTATTTTTAAAAATCTCTTGTGAAAATATTTCCTTTCTAAAGAGGTTTTTTTATATATCTTAGTTATTATCACAGGGTGGTGTCTTTTGTTATTTCTGGTAGAAGGTAACAGTGAGCTGCCTTAAAACCTATCAGGATAGAGGAAATTTGACTAGAGAGTGACTTGGAGCCACTTTCCCTCAGAATCTGGAGAAGGAAGCCAATAGATTACGGCTGTAGGGCCAAGCTTCATTTCTCAAGAGTAACTTGCGCCCACTTCTAAACTACCTTCTTGGATTTCCTCTGATTTCACATGGAAAAAACAGAGAAACTTGCTGAAGGAAGCTGCACAATGCTATGTTGGCTGAGCAACCATGGGTAGCTTCAACGAAGTTCTTCACAGAGCAAAAGATGGTGATGACTGAAATATCAGACTTGCTGCAAAACACAGATTTCCCCTGTTTTCCACTAGAATGGGCTTAGACTATATGCATGGTCTGGAAATAACAAGGTGCACTTAGTTTCAATTTTGGCCTGAATTTAGCACAGGAGTACTTAGACCTCTCAGACTGCCACATGATGTGGTTTCATGGCTGGTGACAGAGGAGAGATGCAAACCCAGAGCCAGAGAAACCTCTGAACAAGGCACTGTTAGATGGAGAGCTGGAAGCTGGGGTGCACACTCACCCATGCTCCTGTATGACATTTTGCATCTCACATCAGTAGATGAAATGGGACAGCTATAGCTGCCATGAGGCTCCCAGCCCAGCAGAGGGGCTGGAGCACTGCACGAGCAGAAACACTCACCACAACAAAGAGGACTACAAGGCAGAAATCAGATATACTCCAGATGGGAATTGATGAACTTGCTGTTCAGCATCTGCCTGAAAATACTGCTCCCTTGTCTGTCCTACCCATGTGCTCTGAAAAACTAGTTCTCATAGTCTTATCCACAAGCAGAGCTGGAAAGATTTACACAGAGGCTGGAGAATGGATATCATAAGTTTGTCTTTAGGCTGCCAGGGGATTTCCTTTAAATAGGGAGATTCATTCCCAGATTCCCCTGAGCAAAGCATGACATCTGGAGCAGCCGAAGCATCTGCTTAGTATCCTTTCATATTAGCTCAAGCTAAAACCAGGTTGCTATACTGTCAAACAGTATTAATATTCTGAAGTTGTGTGTTATGTTGCTTTTAGGACAGAAGAATATTTTTTCTGAAATATTTTGCATACTATTTACTAAAGTACCCTCAATCAGTGCAGACACGATTCTGGGCTCCATCTGGTTTACACCACTGTAATTTCAATTACTTCATCACAGGAAGTAACTGTTTTATACAACCAGATTAATCAGAACTAAGCCTTGTGTCTCAGCATCTTAGACAAACAGGAGAGTTTGTACATGGAAATTATAATTTGAATTTAATTTAAGGAGGTCAGATTGTTTAGTATAGCTACTCCCATGAACAGAGAAGTCAGAGAAAATTGGTACTATAATATCTCTCAGAACTAGTTGTTACACCTGAATACAAATTATTTTGCAGCAGCAAGCCTGCAATTACATGGTTATTGTTGCAGTAAAGGACAATGAGAATTCTTGCATTTCAATCCTCATTGGTTTTGTACTTACTGGATGACCTTCAAATATATAACTTTTTTCAATATTTTGTTTGAGCAGAATGATAGCTCTACATATAACAACATGGGAAAAAATAGCCAGATTAAGCAGGAGACAGCACTTCCAGCATATTACATGTCTCTCTCTACTGTCTCTGCCCTTGCAAAGGAGTTCTTACCCTTTCACATCATATAGGAAAAAACCCAAGCCTATGTAGTTTATGAAGGCTAGCTGGTTGATTTTGATCCATTCTTCTCCATGGCATTCAGGAAACTGGTGAATGTTTCTATGATATTTCTAGAAGTACCTAATTTTCTTACAGTTTTATGGGAGTGTGGTTCTTGTGACCCCACTTAGGGGAATGTGTATTAGTGAAAATAGAGTTTCATGATCCTCAGAGAACACGTTTAAAGTATGAGTTCCCTCTAATCTTAAATCCTTATTTTGCAGTTGTCAAATGCAAAAGGGAAGTCCTTGGTGTAACAGGTTTCTTTTTCCCAGATGAGTACAGGCTTCTGACAAATCACTTTGTTTTTCCTTCCATGGGCAAGGGAAAGAAAGAAGCCCATTTTAAAATGACCTATTATAACATAGCCAAAAGCACAACATGGTAAATCAGTCACCATTTCAAATGTCTGTCTCTGTGAGTCAGTCTTGCCTTTATTGTTTATTTAGAAGCCTTGTTGCTGGCAACTTTTCCTGTTATTATCCTTCTGGAAGTACATGGCAGCAGAAAATGTCAAAAAAGGATGCAAGACTGTGTATCTCTATTGTGGGGTGTTCACTGCTCGGGGTCTGTTGTGCTCCAGCATCTTGCAATGTATAACACCACGCTCAGTGTCACGCTTTCCTTAAACTGCCTGCTTCCTTTATGGCTCCTCTGTGGCCTTTTCTGCTTTCTGAAAGCAATAGGATGTTTTAAGACATGCTCTATTTTTTTATTTTATTGCTCTTGGTACAATATCTCCGTCTCTCTCTCTCTCTCTCAATATTTCTTAAATTACTCTGGTTGCTACAGCAACCGTAGGCCTCTGCAGGATATTGCTGCAGGAGATATCTGGTATGTCAGAACTTCTATGCTGCTCAGCTCACTCTTGTGCACAGAGTTCAAGGTGATGCTCAGCACCTCAGCTCCACCACTGGGGCTGGCTGTGATCTATCCCCCCAGCTGGCTTCAGAAATCAGCTCCCTGCCTTTGCCTTTGGCGTGTTCAATTCACAGTCCCAACATTTGCTGTCACAGGAATTCCTAGGCCATTTGACATCAAATACTTTGTATCTCAAGTGCTTGTCCTTTCTGAGAAGTGGCCACCTGCTTTCAGCGGCTGCCTCTGTACCCAATTCTTCTTAGGGACACCTTAAGAGCAGGTGCTGTCTCCTAGACTCTGTTGCACTTTTTTCAGAAAAAGACCACAGCAGTTTTGAGGAGGATAGGAAATGTGTGTGGAGAGAAGAGAAACCACAAGCACACTCTTTTTTTATGGAAACAAACAGGCTCACTTTGAGAGCCCAGGTTGCACCTTATTAAGGGACAGATTAAGGAGGTGAGGCTTGAACCTGTGTAGGACCATCACAGCCACAGCTTCTGTGTAAGCTGGCAGTTCTTTTGTTCAAGCGAAGTGACTGGCAAGCTGTGGCAGAATGTGTGTGGCCACTCACATAGCAATTGCCTGATCTCCTGGGCACATGCAGACCTCCCTGGGGTGTTACCTGTGCAGACAGACACCAGCACAGACAGTGAAAGAGGCACAGACCAGCACGGGGATCAGTGTACCCAAGCGAGGTGCGAGGCACTACTCTAAAAGAAACCTTCTGTCTTCAGTGACCTTGCCTTGCCAAGGAGATGAAGGTAGCTCTTTGCTTATGCTCTGGTGTTTGTAAATAACAGGAAAGCGTGTGTTTGTTTGTTTGTTTGTTTGTAGAAGACCTTTAAGCTAGATATATCCTTAGCATATTCCAGTTACTAGTGATTCCAAGTACAAGAGGGCAGGTTAGAAATTCTGATGAAACTTTTATTTATATATTAAAAATTTGCCAAGTGAATTCAAAAGTAGATGATTTGAAGCCAAAAATGCTGAACTCTGATCTAAGTAGCTATTCCTTAGTGAGGGTCAGGATGATTTGGATATATCTTTAACTTTTTTCCTGTATGTAACTTGCACTCTTGGATCTTCATTCAGTTTAACATGGTATTCCACCTCTGTATTGTGATAATAAACAATCACAGACCTCTGCTGTCCTGATTTTAAGGGTTTTTTCAGTACATTTTTGCTGAAGCAGCATATACACCTATTGACCTCAAAGAGGATTTCTGCTGAAAACTACTGAATTGAATAAGGACCATGCTATGAAGGACCACACTGTTGTGCAAGAAGTATTTCTGGCGTCTCTAAAATTAAAGTCATTGTTCTGCAGGGAGGCCAAGACCTAGCAAAATCATTTGTGTGTTCTTTTTGCATGGCTGCAGAAGTGCCTCACCAGCACTGAGCTGGCACATATTCAGGAATCATTGAAACAAAGATCTTGACAGCTGTTTTTTGATCAGTCACTGATCAAATATCAGTGATATTTCACCTTCATATGTATTCCTGTGATAAATGTTTTCTAATAATTTTTAAACATGATTTTCTCTGACTTTGTGGCTTTGTATTTGTATCATATGTGGCTATGTGGCTTTGTATTTTAAATTTAAAACCTTGTTATAATGACTCTTATAGGAAAGAAAGATTGTCTACTCAAGTGTAAACAAACCATTAATCTTCTCTGTTTCAGAAAAATCCTGTTGAATTGGACAAACATTTACTCAATGATCATAATTATATTTTATGTCAGTTTTCCCAGTCCCAAGAAGATTTATTCTATGTAAAATCTTTAAAACACTTTAAAATACCTTTAAAATACTGCAATTATTTTTAAGGCACAAAAGCTCAGAGATCTAAGAACAAGATCACTTTGGTGGACTATCTAAAGAAGTAGTCTGCTCCTTCCTTTAGATTTTTTGTTTCCAGGACAGGTTTCTAAATTCTGCTAGTCTCCATTTGGGATAATTAATTATTATAATAATTTTTGCTCATTCTAGTGAATAGATTATAATAAAAATAATTTAATGAATAGGCAGTTCATACTTGTGGTCAGATGGCTTTAAGAAGGCAAAGGCTACAAAACCCATGTTCTTTTACCATAATCAGGCCAGGAAAACACAAAGGTATTCCCTATTAGACATTTAACTGCTAAAAATAAGTTGATTCTTACCTTTCCAAAACTCCCTTTCCCAATAGCCCGCAATATTTGAAAGTGGTCAAAGTTAACTGCAAAATAAGGGAGAGAAGAAAAGGAAAATAGTTTGTAGTGTGCTAAGTCAGAATCAGAAATCAGATAAGAAAAGAAATTACAGTGCGTACAACTAATGTCTTTTTTACATGTGATATTCCATTTTTTCTCTTAAAACACCAAATATACTTAATAGATAGCAAAGAGGAAATTTGCTTTAAAATATGCTGCATTCATTTTGTTCATCAATTCATCTTGGACCAATGCCTTCAGTGCCCAGTATCTCCAAAAAGAAATATATATCTGTCCTAACCAAGTAACAAGACAAAAATTAACATTATGCAGCCATTAGCAAAAACTGTTCACTATTTTCCAGAACTATTGAGATCTGTTAAAAGGACACTGAATAATTAAAGTAACACCCTCCACCTACAGACATGTAATAACACATAGTTAGTATTCTTGCAGTAGTCACTCTTCAGGGTAACTCCCATATTTTGCTGCAGTGATGGAAACCTGTCCCATGATGAGGTAGTATGATCAGCCTTTCCAAAGCTTGCCACCTTAATGCAATACATAATGCTAATATCATAAGACTATTTCATAATTTTAGCGTAAGTTTGTTTTGAGAGATTGCATTTTAGGTTGTCAGTAGAATGGATTTACTTGCACTTCAGAAAAATCTGAAAGCACAGCCTCCTCTAGACACTGAAGTACTTTGCTGGGAGGGTGAGTAAGATTTCATTTCTCAGAAATGCCATTTTTATTGGTGTTACATGAATTTCAGCACAGAATGACTTTCAAGTCTTCATTGGTACTTCTAGTGTTTTTTTAAAAAATTCCAACAACCTGAACAAAATTGATGCAATGTCACTGAAATACAAAATGTGTGATACAGTTTTTACAGTTACTTCTCAGAAAAGAATCACATTTAGAGCTAAATTCAGTGAACCAGAGATGAGAAAGTTCAGTGCAACATAACAGGATTTTTTAAATTAAAACTTTCTTATGTTTCTGGCTTTGGCCATGGACCTTCTGTGTGCCTGTCATTGATTTAGCAGTAACCAGCAAAATTGTGGAGACAAACTGCCACTGGAAAAATCATAGAACCATAGAATGGTTTGGGTTGGAAGGGACCTTAAAGATTATCTAGTACCAACCCCCCTGCCATGGGCAGGGACACTTTTCCCTAGAGCAGTTTCTCAAAGCCCCATCCAACCTGCCCTTGAGTGCTGCCAGGGATGGGCAGCCACAGCTTCTTTGGGCAACCTGTGCCACATCCATCCAAAAATGTGGTAACAAGAGCAAATACAATAAAAATATGTCTCACATCAAGATGAAGGATAAAATTCTTTACATATTTGCCAAAAAAGTTAGCCATCTCAAGCAAAGCTTTGCATAGACAGTTGAAAGGTTGATAGGTCTCAAGCCTCTAGAAAGGGTTAGTATCTTACTTCCCCTGTTGCAATAATATCTCATTTACACTATTAACACCACAAAGCATTTGTTTATTTGTGCTTGCTTATATTGCCTTCAAGGAAACATGGTTGCTCCTGTCATTAGTGCAGCATAGCAACCACCTTACTGGTAATTGCTGGGGACAAATCAAGCCCAGAGCTGACAGAGCTGAGAGCAGCAGACTCTGCTCTACAGGAAACAAAGATGGTGAATATAGCAGCTTTAGAATTTGGATACTGAAATAAAAATTCATAACACCTTGCAAAGGATTTATAACCTGTTTGGAAACTGAAAATCGAGAAAAAAATTTTGAACTGAATTCTGTAAGATTTAGTGTTGCCCAGATGTTTGAGAAGCAGGATTGTCTGCCAGCAACTTGCAGCTGGGGTCTCTGCTGAGAGTTTTTATCAGAACTACTCTCTTGTAGTTCTTGCTGGTCAGTACTGCTCTGATAAACAAGACAGTCAGTCTAACAAAATCCAACTTTCACATCCACTTAAATCCTCTTCCCAGCAGTCTTCCCTCACAAGTGCATGACTGGCTGTCTAAGATGGTCCTTAGTTTAGGCAGGAATTTAACACAGTGTTGAAAATATCCTAAACAACATGTTAATCTCATTAATTTCTTTGATAGGAAAAAAATAATCCAAAAAGTCAGCACAGCATGCTGGTGATTTTTGTGTCACTCCTCTGTTTTCAAACTCTCTCATGTTTCCTGCTTATTTTTCTAAATTTTTTAACAAGCACGTTCCTTAAAATAAAGATTATTTTGAATTTGTTCTTTACCTTGCAGTCATTCAGCTGAGTCCAGTTGCGAAAACAAGTAAGAAATTGTTGAAAGTCTGCAATTATCTCAATTTGAGTCAAGCCACATTTCAGTAGTACTCAGCTATATTATATTCTGACGTGTTTTGAAATGCATCAGTTTGAAGAATGATTTTGTTTTTGTAAAACTAAGAATAAGCAAAGAATAAGCAGTTATCTGTACCTATGAAAAGGACATTTTTTATTGTCCATATAACTTGTATTTCTCTGTACTTCCATCTTTCCTGTGTTAATTGCTCTGAATGACTAGAACAACATAATTTTTTAATTAGGTTACTTATAAATTTGAGTTCCATCATAATTTCATTCTTATAATTCCATAATAATTTCATGAGGCACTAGACCATGCAGCTGAAGATGGATTACTAGTAAGCTAAACAAGTGGTTAAAAATCATAGCCACAACAATTGATCAGATTTTCTTAATATCTATGTTTAACTTGAACAGAAAGTGGGATGTTACACTTTCATATCTTCATTAAGAAAAAAAGATTTTTCTTTCTGTAGCTAACAGTCACATGAGCCTTACTTAAATTAAAGTGCAATGATGGTTACACATTTTTTGCGAGAAAATAAAGCAAATTTTAAATGGCTGAGGAAACATGCAAACATGTCTGAGCCTGCATCTAGAATGAGCAAGGCTTGCAGCCACTGTGGTTCTCTGAAAAGGGATAATTCACTAAAGTGAGACAACTTAGTCTCTTTTGATCATTCCAACATACTCACAACATTGCAGATTCACAAACTGAGGAAGTTACTCATTTGGGATATCAAGAAAGAATTAAAAATGGGCTACTTTGCAGCTGAGATTAATACAAAATTCACTGAGTATGACTAAGGTGCTTCAAGCAACAGCCCCATCTAGAACAGAGCAGCACCTCCCTGATAAAGAGAAGGGTTGAGCTAAGTTCACTGCCACTGCCATCTTAGCCATATACCTCAAGTGTTTTCCTCAGATA
The DNA here is from genome assembly GCA_018697195.1 of Certhia americana. NCBI lineage: Eukaryota > Metazoa > Chordata > Aves > Passeriformes > Certhiidae > Certhia > Certhia americana. Next base: position 53,871,274 of record CM031860.1, on the reverse strand, counting down.
TTTTTAATTTCACACTCTCAAAATTTTGGGTTAATTTTGTTCATCTTAAATTTTTTTATTTTTTTTTAACATTCTGTATGCGATTTTTTTTGCTTTTCTGGTGAAAATTCAGTGCCAATATATCACCACTTACTCTGAGAAGAATTACAGCTCATCATAACCTCCATCATTTCTAATGTTGAAAATATCAAGTTCAGACTCTGCCATTTCCTCTGTATAATGAGGACATCATGAGTATTAAATTCTTGTCCTCAAAAACATGGCATGTCTTGTTCTTGTGGTGCCTGGTGTGGTAGCTAATGACATTTTTCTAGCGAAAAGCCCCACTGAGATAATGGTGTGGCTGGCAGAAGGACATTTTCTTCAGTATCAGTAATATCAAAATACTCTTTTGGAAATAGCTTTCTTTACTCAAGAGAAAATACTTCAATTCTCAAGAGAATACTTACTTTTACTCAAGAGAAAAAAAAATATTTTCCAACTCTTTGAGCACTTTTTTCATTTTATTACCACACCATACTTTGGAGGTCTTACACATCATCTCTGAATTTGAATAGAAGAATATGAACAATTTTCAGAAAACAAAATTTGTTTGGATTGCCTTCAGGTAATTTTTCATATAAGTAAACCCACAGAATGAAACTTATAAACAAGCCTATGAGAGAGTTTCTTTCCAGTTTCTTTGATTTCCATCAATTTGGAAAAATCAAGTATTATAATTTCCCCTCCCTCATGTCTCACCTTCATGCCTTAAAAAGTCACTGTTAATTCAAAACTAAGAAGGAATATGCAATAAACCAGATATTTTGCTAACTAAGAGACAAAATAGATCAGCATTTATGACACCTGTTTCTCATTATGAAATTAAAGCAGTGGATGCATGTTAATTTCAGCAGTGTGTTGTATATATACAGAAATACTTTAGTTTGTTTCTTTCCACTTAGTCATACTCAAATAAACCTTAAATTCATTCCATTGCACAGATTCAACTCTCTGTTTACAACTTTTAGTGCAACTATACCTTACTTGGATTAGAATCATATTTTCAAATTAGCCCCATGTAGAGCATTTTCCAGGAGTTTGATCTTGAACAAATAAGAGCCAGATGATGGTAATGGGATTCACAACTGAATTAAAGGTTTCATTCTGCTTGCCATGAAAAGCAAAAACATGTGGCCCTAACCATTATAAATACTTTGTCAAATATATTAGTGAACTCAAAAATACCAGGAATACCTAGAAGGATGGTGCAGTGGTTTGCGACTGAGTTATACACAGGAGCACCTCTACTGCTAGTCTTCTCATGTGACCTTAGATGAATGCTCCAATATCCTCTGCCACTGTCTGTAGAAAAATTAATCATTGCATCCCTAGGCAGCTGTAAAATTATGTGTGGGAAGTACCTTAGTGCTCAGACACGTAAGTAATTGGGAGAATAGTAAGAGCCAATTCAGGTAATAGTGCTTTATAAAAGCACCATGAAGATTGAAAGTCATTTTTAACATGTGAGGAGTCTACACCACTGTGGAAGTGGAGGTACAGAAATCAGTAGACTGATTCAAACCCCAATCATGTTGTGGCAGAGCTGAGAACAGAACTCAGCTTCCACTTCATGTCACACCACCTCATGCATGTCTTCCAAACTGCACAAGCCCCAGTGGAGCAGATATTTGGCATAAAACTTTCTAGAGAAAGATAAAATAAATACTTCTTGCTCCACTGCTCCCTGAAGATAAAGTATACTTTGGGGAAAATATTCATGCCACAGACTTAGGTTTTTACAACCACACTGCAAAAACACTGGATAGTTTCAGTGGAAATGTCTTTTTTTTTTTTTTTTTTTTTTTTTTTTTTTGATCAGCACTATATATAATGATATATGTTAAAACAATAAAATATTTTATATGCATTTACCTCTGCTACATTATTCAAAAATGCTATGTTTACTTGAACAAAAAAAACCCAAAGAAGTTTGTCAAGTTACATCAACAACATACCATTATGTATTATGTTTTTGATTTATGATCTCACAAAGGAATGTAACTTTTTTACCCTTTCACTTGCAGTTTTAGTATTCAAAATATTCTCATGTTGTACATAATTTGTTCAAGTGTAAATTACATTTATCTAAAGAGGCAATATGAATATTGGGTGGATTCTAGGTAGAGCTGGCATCTGTTTTCTCACTGCAGCTGAGGAATATTAATTGCAAGTATATGTGATGGGTACAAATACACTCAATAACCATTACCTGAAAGAACTTTATTTCTCCTAGAGGAAATATCCAATTGAACAAGGCCAAATCATGGGCATACATGTGCTTTGCAGAATGAAAATTAAAGTAGAGGCCTTTCTGGATGAACTTGAGAAGCTAAATACAGACTCTATTTCCCTGGTTGAGTCCCACTGATTTATTTGGACTGTCTGGGGGTAGCCAAAACCAGAATATGAGCACTGAGGCATTCAGAAGGGTACAGCAAATCCATATTTTTAACACAATGAGCTTTTCAACACATCCAGATTTGTTCTTACTGATCTCAAGAGAAAATAGAAACAAGGAGATATGATGTGGCCATCAGCCAAGAAAATAGATTTTTATGTAAGTCTGACCCCTGTCTTGCAGATCTGTTTTGGGGTGGTTTAATGCTTCCTGTATCTGCAAATCAGGAAAACAGAATAATAACTAAACCAAATTTCCTTCTAGATTTGGCTTGTGTGGTTTGACCTGAGACTCACTGGAAAACACTGCTATTAGGATTTCAAACTGGTTCTTCAGTCTTCTTTCTATGTCTGTTCACTTTTCAGATGCTCCAGCCTTTTCCAGGGAGAACCACAGGCTGTGCTGACAGAGCCTCAGTAGATCTTAGCAGCCATCAGATCTTGTTAAAATAGTTGCTGTCCCTCCACACAAAACACATAGGATGAGTAACTAAGTATACACAGTTATATAGATTCAATATTAATAATAAAATCCCCTGCTTGAATGGACACAGATAGGACAAACACGAACAGTGCCTAAATATTAAATTAAGGGTCATAAAATAATTTTAGTCATAAGGAGTCACATTCCATCTTGCACTGTTCATGGTAAGTGCATTAGTGAAGGAAGACACTGCTTAAATTAAGGAAGACATTAATTTCTGCTGACAGAATGATAAAGCCAGGCATACCTTTGAAGTGAATGAAGAGTACAAATATGCATTGCTTCATAGGTTTCTGAGTAAAAAGGGACATTACTATACATTATTTGACTGGGAAACTTGCTAGTTAGAGATAGATATAGAGATAAATAACCAAAAAGAAGTTTCAGTGCTGGTTTTAGTTCACTAATGATGAATCATAATGTTTCTGATCATATTTAGCAGCTTTGTATTTAAATTGCATTACAATGTCTCAATTCTTCATGATTAATGAGTGGTTTAGCCTCAATATAAACTAATTATGTTAATATGTTTTTATAATTATTCAGATTTTATTTGCAATTAGAAAGAATTTAAGATCTTTGTATGTAAAATAAATTTTATTTTAAATTCAGGTAATTTTATTTTGAACTTTACAATGCATTTTAGTCTGATCATGTTTGCATACTTCACTGTCTTCAAAGTGAAACTTTTCTGTATTGTCAAAAGGCTTTCATTTTGGAACTCCTGACTGATCTAAAGTGGCTTTTTTTGCAACAGTTCATTTCTGTATTTTGCTTCCTTGTGAAACCACCTGCATTGTTTGAGTCTGAAATTATGAGAAATATTTCTTTGCATGCTTAAGAGATTTTAAGATCTCTGACAAACAGTGTTTTTAACCTTTGTTCGTGGAAAAAGGGCTTTTAGGCTCTGGAATGAAGCAGAGTCTTCAAGAGTGTGTATTAGGTAGTAGGATAGTGTGTAGCTTTATCACAGGGTGAGAATTTTAGATATATGGGGTTTAGGATGGTAAGCAGGTGAAGGCAAGATGGAAGAACTGCATGGCTTTTGGGTTTCCTCCTTCTTCTTCCTTGCTCCATGTTCTGTGGTGAGGTGGCACATTATGGTTGGTTTAGAGTCTAACTTTCTAAGATGGATAATAGTTATTGGAGAAGTATTATAAATACTGATTACATGGATTGTAGTATAAATGTATACACCACCCTATGTGGGGGGTTTCGGGGTTTTGTGCCTTGGACAATGCCTGCAATGAAGAGCTCTGCTGGTCAAGAACAGAATGTAGTGATAAGAAAGAATAAACAATGAATGAGAACAACAGAAGAGACGACTCACGGCCTTTCCTTCGATCTTGGGGCTGGGGAAAAGAGACTGTTTGCATTCTTGGGTCATGGAAAACAGCCGGCAGAGAAAAACACACAAAAATATTTTTTATAAGCCCGAGACTGCAGGATGGGATCTCTGGCTGTACTGCATCTCCCTTACACAGGTGTCCTCACAGCCCCTGTATGACCCCTGCTTTGTTCCCTAGAGCTGTGGCCTGCTGGGCTATGGGGGTTGTAAACAGGAAAAAGATCTACATCTACAGAAGGGGACACCAGAATCAGATACCAACACCTTTGAGGAAGTGTCATATCACAGAAATGTAGTCCAGCTTTGAACTGGGCCAGAAGGAAATCTGAAAAGGTAAACTTGAATTCCATTCAAGCTTTCAAAATCAGTTTTGTTTACCCAGCATAAGGCTTAATTTTTGTCAAGGAAAATAACAGCGTTTTGATTTGGCAACAACTTTAATTATCCATTAAAATTAAAATTGTTTTCAGAAGAAAAGTCTGTTTCAAAAAAAAAAAAAAAAGGAAAACAGGATGACAGAGTTCCTTGTTATTTTCCATCTATGTCACATTTCAAACAAGACATAGGGGAAGCAACTTTTTCCCTTATTAAAATGGGGGAGAAAATCTCAGTACCAGGGTGTTGGAAAACCAGTATTGTAATTTTATTTATACCTCTCTTATTTCTATATTCTATAAATAAATAGCTGATACCATAGATAAAAGAGTGGGCTAAAGAACATCTGCTGTGATGCATTACAGACATTCTGATTTCCTGATGTCAATCCTCCTACAAGGCAGTACTTCACATGCAATTTAGCTACACATCTGATGAAATTCACATGCATGGTTTGTTCATCCAAAACAGTGGCAGCATCATGGAGTTCTACACTGTAATTAGTGAAATCCACCTCACATCACGTCATTAAAATGAGTGGGGTTTTCCCTAAATGGCTGGTGAATTTTCTGAATGTATTAGTTAAAATGAATACTGGAAAGGAAGAAAACAGCCTACCATTTTTCAAATATAAAAACACACTAGAAGAATTTGGAGAATCAGCTAATAATTTACATTTTTACAGAACAGGCATGTGTTGCCACAACCAGAAGTAAAATTAAAATTCTAAAGAAAATTAGCATTTGAAAGTAATAGATGATAAGTTAAAAAGATCTTAGGAGTGATTCTCAAAACTCTTCTTCCTTTTTAATTTTGTAAAAGAACATTAATTGTATTTCTAATGCTATTCTATAAAAGCTGAAAAAAAAAAAAAAAAAAGAGATTTTGCATTCACAAGGAAACTGTGACTTCTTGATAAACAAGAATCTGTTTGAAGCCAGGATCAAATGAAAATTTCTCTCCAGAGCTGTTAATATACCCCAATAAGCCAAATTAAAATGATACTTCCATTAAATATGTCTATTCTGAAAAATGCATCAGGCAGCAACCTGAAGCCTGTAAAACAAGTTTGCTCCTTGTACAGGTAGAACAGACTGAAAATCACTACAGATTTTGTCTCAAGGAAGTTGAAACTGAAACGCCTGAGTGCGTCCCACAAAGATTAATTGTATTGATCAGAAGAGCTCTTGTGCCTGCATCTCTCTCTCCCACAGTGTTTCTTAGGAGCATTAGATTAAAAAATAAAGTCAATTTTCTTATCTTTATGCCTCTTTAAAACTAGTCCAAATTTTTACCATTACAATTCCTAATTGGAGATTTTAGTGTGTTGCTTCCATCTTCAGACAGGTTACTCTATTTCAAAGGCATACAGCCTCTTAGGTAGCTGGGGGGAATAAAAAAGAGTAACTGAAAAGCCAGTTCTTGCCTGTGATGGTTTTTGTGAGTAAATTCAGGAGGAGGTGACAGAAAAAAACTTATTATTTTAAATAAATAATCTGAGTCTGAAGGACACAAAGCAATATGAAAGTTCAGTTTTTATGAGTAAGGATGTGATTTTAGCTCCAGTGAAAGCAAACAGAAAGTTGCTTAGTTCTAGAGTCTTTCTCACCATTTTGCTTTGTGCCATCTTTCCATTTTTCATGTTTTTACTGGAGAAAACAAATTAAAAGGTCTACACTGATCTCAGCTGAAATTAAAAAATTCTTAGGTGATGATTTCTGCTTCACTATTAATGCTATCTGTGTCCATTTGGAGTGAGTGGATATCTGATATTTGTTTTCTGAAATGAGAACATTTCAAGAAATACTCCTTTTTAACTTGCTTTTGGTTTTTCACAGGAAAAATTTCCATTTTTATACAGCCTAATAATGAGAGGAAGTAGACAATATTTATATTTCACATTATCAGAAGCATATGCTTTAGGCCCTACACCATACCAGCTATCTCTCAAAGACCATCTCATCACTGTATTTTAGCCCTTTATGAACCTTTTCATGTGATGCTATGATGAGAGCAAATGACCATCCAAGAAAAGACTTGTTCTTTGAAAAACTGACAAGAAAATTAGGCAATCACAAAGACACCATGTTTGACATGCTGCAGAGAGCAGGAACAGAGGAGAGCACAAGCATCCCTTTTGATGGTAATATGGGTGTTTAGACTAGATTAAGGTGATTGTGACACCTCATGATACACCTACAATGCTACTTTGGTTAGAAGTCTGGTTGCAAGAGCAATGAAATGTGATGGTCACCATCACAGGGAAGTTATAATGCTTATTAGTATAGAATTTGTGTATATTACTTGAACAGGAATTGCTTTGTATCAAAGTAGAGATCAAACTGATCATGTCAATATATACTGACACAAATATTTGCATTTTCCCTAATACATAAGTGAACACAGGCAATAAAGACAAATTTAAAACTATCTGCTAAGCATGTCTTTTGACTTTGATGACAATTCCAGGAAGGCAATCAATTAACTTTCTGAAAATAAAACACCCTATGTCAGAAAAATTTAAGTTAGTATAAAGTTCAATTACTATTATTTGAAGGTAAAGTTACTCATTAAAGTTAATGAATTTTAAATTGTTTCTTATTAATAAACAACAATAAAAAGAATGTCAAATATTGCTGTCAAAGCTTGGCAAAAAATATAAGGAATATGAAATATGTGTTATCATTGCAAAAAGTCATCTGGACAATCTAGTAGGGATCAAGCACAAATTCACAGCATGTCCTCATTGTCAGTGCAATACAAAACAGGAAAGAATGACTACTTATTTAACGTCACCACTGATGATGTGAGTTGCTAAAAAACTAGCACAGACAATGATATGTTTTAGTTGTCTTTTTTTGGGATAACGCAAGATCTTCAGAAATCCTGATGATGACTAATGGTACAGGCAATTACCAAGGTGAAGCTCCCTTCACAAATACCTAAGATTTAAAACAGCAGCAGCTGAGACAGCTTAAAAGGAAAAAGAGACAAAATACGACCATGGCAAGTGTGAATGGAGGATAACACTGCAAAAAGTCAATTAAATTTATAATAATTCCTGTCCCAGGATATCATGAATTGAAAGGCAAGTTCAGAAAGGGGTAGAACTAACACATAGAAAAGGCACAAAGTGGGAAAGACAGACTGTGACTAAGAAGAGAGATCTGTGCAGAGCTGACCCTTTGCAGGGAAATAACCACAAATAACTCTTTGAATACTACTTCCATGCCCATGCAGGTGGAGGGTCACTGATCTGATCAGTCTGACAATGTGATACCTTTGACTGAGAATAAGAAATTGAATGTTTATGGTCAGCTGTCAGCCCAGATGGTCTTGAGTGTGTGGGTCAGTGTAATTTAGTGTAATCCCTCAGCAAAATAATTTTAAAGCATACCTTTTCAACATCTCAATATCTTCTGTTATGATGTCTGGTTAAACATCCATCAATTGAGCTAAAAATAAACCCAAAACAATTGGGCTTCAAATATGATGGCTTTTACTCTTAGATTTAATAGAAAAGCAAAAGGAATTTGGAGTGCCGAATGTACCACTCTTTTTCAAGAGCAAATAGCAAAAGATTGTTGTGAAAAGCCTGTAGCAGCTGATCAGGATTTTACATATTGGTGTATATCTCAGTGCTATGAAAAATGTCATCAGAGGTCAGATGTTCCTCTGGATGGACTGAAATATGGTAACTATCCTCACCTTTGCTAAATAACATATACTGATGTCTGGAAATGACAAGAACCTGGTTAACACAATCCTGAAGTCAGACAATATTTGCTAGTAGTTGAAAATAGCACACAACAAAGTAGGTAGGTTCACTTCTTGTGCACAGGATTCAGTGTGACTGGTCACATGAAGCTGACCATGTGAAAATGGCCACACCATTCTAGAATTCTATGATTCTATGAAAGAAGATGATTCTTTCTCTGTTTAGTCCGGCACTGAAGCCAAGTGACATGAGTAACTAGAATTGTTAGGTTATTATTAGGTTTGATATATTGACTAACAATGAAACTGTTTTATGTCCGTAGACCTGACCTCACTGCCACACAGAAATGATCAGGATTTACTCAGGCAGTGTCAAATCTTCAGTATAACCAGAGGTTAGTTTATCTTAATAGAGCTGTTTTGATTGCTTCTATATTCTGCTAGCAGACAGCATTCAGGTAACCTATTTTCCAGTAGAAAGCTTTCTTTTCATTGTCTCATTTGGCTTAGTGGAAAGTAATTGGAATTTCTCATCCATGTATCCTATTAAAACCAGCAATTTACAAAATTTTACTATTATAAACCCACAAGTTAGTGAATTATTTTTAAGATCAGTGAAAGTGTCAAATAAAGATCCCTTTTTGTTACCGTGAAAACTGTTCTGTTTAGTGACAGGACAGAGATTTGGTTCAGAAAAGCTGTTAACTTAGTAGCACCACTGGAAACATCAGAAGTCATCAAGGAACAATTGATTTGATGTTCTGGCCCTTATCACAGCCAGTGAATAGCAGGGAAGTCACTGTGAGTCTCCATGCTTTCCATAGCTCTTTTAAAATACATTGACATTGAAACTAAGGAAAAAAGTTTCAGGACCTGCTCCAATGTCAAATGTAAGACCTTTGTTAATTGGTAAAACATAGCATCCTTTTGTTGAGAAAAGAGAGATTTTGATTGTCCAGGTTGTTCTCTTATGGATGAGCTGACAAAAACAATCTCTGAAATCATTGCAAGGAGAAACAGGTTGACAGGCATAAGCAGCAGAAAAGATACTCCTTGAGAAAATGTATTGCTACAATATAGAAAATCTAAATTTCACTTTACCGTAATAGACTTCCCTGTGAGATCAGGATACACATAATAGACTATGAAGCATCTTTTTCAGCTGGCAAGTGGGAATATTCACCTCCCTCAGAGTTTCTATGAAAATAAGCTCATTAATAACTGAACTGGAAGGCTCTCTGAGGGAAGTTGCTATGGGAATAAAATGTCAAATATCAGTGTACCAAACCATTTTCTCCTGCAATAAAATATATCAGAGTAATCCCCAGTTGAAGGAAAATTCTTTAAATAAGTTAACAACAAAATCCTCAGTGAGATATCCATCAATCTTATCCATGCAAAGGTCTCTGTAATTCCAAACATGCCAGAGGAAGCTAATAAACTTCTTTGCTCTCAGCTCCTCGGGGCAGTGGCTCTGAAAGCACAGTTCTTGCAGATCAGGGTTTCACAAAAAGTCTTGGTGCTACGTTAATGGGAGGCTGGGGACCCACGTGAAAAGGATTTTACTCAAACACTTAGAGACAATATGAGTTGTTCTCTTTTTCTTCTAAATTCAGAACCCAAGACAAAAGGAGTTTCTCACAGAACCTCGAAGAATTATCTCTTCTATTTTTAACCATGACTACAAATTAAATCCTTGGGGTGGGTAAGAACATTAAAGATCATAATTATTCCCATTTCAATTAGGATTGCTTCCCATTTAGTGATTTTAAACCAAACCATCAACATGGTCTTTGAATAAATGATACCAGTTCTAACTAGCAGCAGAAGTGTGCCAGAAATGTCCCTGCCTGCTCCAGCTGCAGAGTGGCACACTCCAGGTATAGCCTGGGATCCAGCTGCAGGCAGTGGGGCTGCACAGCAGTAGCTGTGGGCAGAATGGGGATTGTAAACAGGAAAAGCTGCTTCTCATCATGGAAAAAGGCAACATTCAATTAAATTCACAGCACATCTAGTGAGTACCTTGAAAGGCCAGATCTCCAGGACAGAAGAATTAAAGAAAATTTCAAGTATTCCATTACTGTCTGACCACAAAGTAGCACCTCAAGAGTCCAAGCCACTAGATATCTCTTAAACTGGCCAGATTTCTATTGACTGTTTAAATAAAAGACACAACATACTTTTAAGAGGACTGAACTCCTGCATTAATTCTATCCATTGGCCTACCCATAAGTTATCCATCCTCTGCAGTTAAATGACTTTCACCATGTACTTCAGCACTCAAGTTGCATTTAATTCATAGGTGTTGCAAATGTTTTAAACTAAGTTATGCTTCTTAGAAAAATAATAAAATCTATTTTAGAGATGGAACCTCAAATCCCAGCCTCTGAGGTTGTAAAGGCACTGACCTGAACTCATCTTGACAGTTCTGATTTTTACAGTTATCTGGAGCCAGGAAGAGTCTCTTTTTGATTCTAGCTAGGGTTCATAATATTTCACTGTGTGAATCATCTACTTGGATAAAAATCACTCCACTTTCTCTGCAATTTTGGAGGAAAACAGGTCTCACAAATGTTTTTTCTTTACCTACATGCTCCACACTAAACTATTGTTGATCAAACATGATCAATTTTTTCTGACTTGAGATGAAGTGATATTGTGAGCTATTAGCTATCATTTACACTTTTGTATACATCACTTTTGTGGTTGTTTCTCTTCAGGGTGGTACAGAAAGGGTAGGGGAAAACATCTGATTATAACAGCTATATTTAATTAATAAAAAACTTCCATAATTCCAGTGCAATGCATATTTCTTCATCTCAGTGTTTACAGATAAGTATTTGATGATGGAATGGTAGTTTTTCTATAGAAACTGAAAAAAATGGGCTTACTGCTGTACATAAAATGACCGTCTAACTGTAGGAGTTTTTTTTATCTTGGAGCTGATGATTTATTCTCTCATCATTGTGCTTCTTACCTCTGGAAAATCCTTGTATACTTATTTACAAGTTATTTATAAGTATGCTTATTTACACTGCACAAGCAATTACACAAAGCTGATAGGACCATTCACAGCAGAAAACAGTAAATATGAATAAAGAAAGCAGGCACTTTATCTTATCTATCCACTACTAGGATTAGGAGTTGTCATTGTTTCAGCTGGAGTAAAGTTAATTTTCTTCTTTGTACGTATTATAGTGTTGTTTATTACTATTATCATCATTATTATAATTTACTTTATTTCAATTATATTCTTATCTCAACCCACATGTTTTACCTTATTCTGATCCTCCTCTCTATCCTGCTGGGAAGGGGGGCAGGGTGAGTAAGCAGGTGTGTGATACTTAGTCACCATCTGAGATTAAAACCACAACTGATGTGAAATATTAAAGACTCGATGCAAAGCAAACATAGATAGAAACCAAATCCACCTCAGGTCAGCTGGTACAGAGGTGACTGAGGAGAGGAGGACTTCAGACCAGCCACAAATCCCAGGTTATGGCTGGGTGTTGGCATTATCAGCAGAAGGTCAGTAGACTCTAAGCTACAACTTAGATTTGCCTCATATCATCACACAACAGGAAAAATCAAAAATATTCACTTGGTGAGCTGGGTGGGAGCTGATAGATATTAATGTAAAGAGCATAAGTTCTAATTTTAACCACAGAAGTTATTAGGTGCAAAGCACAAACAAATAGTGAGCTACAGAGGATAAAATTGCTCAATGTAGCAGAAGGCTTGTTAGCGCCTGAAACATTCAGTGGCAATAAATGTGCTTTTCCCAGTTCTGTATAATCACAGAAACAGAACCTCAAATAAGTTTAATTATAGATGTTAGATGAAAATAATGAATATTGGTGACTCAGATCTAGAGTTCCCTACCACATACACAGTGTTTGTTTTGATGAGAGTAAAGTATATTAAAAAAAATCTCTGTATATATAGAGAAAAAGAGGGGGAGAGAGAGAAATGGGCTCTAAAAATACATGTATTTGTATTATATTTTCTTAACTAGAATAAAATGGCAAATCAGAGCTTCTTCTGTCTGTCTATGAAAATAATATTAAACAACCTTGGCTTCTTCACAGTACAGAATGGAAAGTTTCAACATAGCAAAAAAATACTGTGGCTTTTTTTTTTATTTACAAGTCGTGAAAAGGACTGGAAATCAACTTCATATCACTAAAGACTAGAAGAAACATTGCATACAACATTACCCAGCAATTTTTCCTGGGCGATCTGTTGGGGTGTATTCTATTCCAAATTGGAATGTAGAGCTTCAGGAAGATCTTTACAATATCCAGGGCATCCTGTCAATCAAAAATTCAGGATGTCATTGATCCACATATGTTTGTGGATCACAAGATATATATGAACTACCTATCAGAGGAAGGTTAGAGGGCTGAGAGCAGCCTGTAGTTACTCTCAAGTATTTGTATGCTCAGGGAAGCATTTAAAATTCTCTGCATCTCACAAGTGAGAAACCTGAATGCCACAGTCTTTACTCTGTAATGGACAACTACAAGAGGGAAAGGGCTGCCTTCTGTTAAGACATTTTAAAATCCATGCCTGTGCTTCATCCAGCACCGCTGAGACAGACTGATGGCTCCAGGCTCAGGAGCATCAACGACCTCAAGTCAAGGCAGCACTCAGCCTAAGTGCTTGAAACCACTAAAAACATGGTATCTCTTCACTTAACACATTACTTACTTCACTCTCACACATTACTTAATCTTTTCTAAACAGCAGGCATAACCTCTCCTCACTCTCAGCAAAGCCTTGTGAAAGCCAGTCAGAGAGCAGATGCTATCCTAGCAACAGCTGGAATTTGCCTAGCCACTGGACAAGCTCCACTCAGATGTCCTGCCTCCCACAGCCACAGCCAACACCTGTGAACCTGATTCCCAGCCCTTTTCCAAAACTATAATTTAAAAAAAAAAAACAAGATAAAAAAAGGACAAAGTAGACTGAGTGATTGCAAATATATTTTTTCCTATTTTGAAGCTGCCCTGGTAATTTTACCCTGGCTGCTCTTTTCCCCTGTACATCAACAGAGAGCTCACTAAATCCAAAAGAAAAATTATTACACTGCTGAACGTCTGGATCAACAGCAAGTGTTAACTACTCTATGACTCCTTTCCAGCAAAATCGCACAACACTTGGTGCTGACAATTTTGTTCAATAAAGAGCAATAACTCCTTCCATAAAGTCTTTCAATACTGAGATTTTTATGGAGAATTTCACACTAAAAATTAATTCCTGTTTCTAAAGTACTTTTCATCTCCTATTATTATTTGCACCATAAAAAACTCCAGTTTAATAATGTAGCTTAAAAACTTGAGCAAGAGATCTCAAAGACATGTCACTGGGCAGGAAAAGAGGTGGCAATAAGGGCATAATTAGCATGCAGTTACAGAAAAATTATATCCCAAGGCTGGGAAGCTAAGAATCTTATGAATCTGCATAAAACTTCTGGCTAATATGTCCCTCATGTTATGTCCAAACCAATCTCAATAAAAGTTAATTCGGTTTTACAGCAATTCCCCACACACAAGATTGTATTTCTGTAGTTTTCACATGCTAAGAGTCAAATATGATCTGGGCTTAAGAGAATGACTTTTCCTACTTCTCAAAATGATATTTTGATGATCTCTTGTTGTTTGATTTCAAGGTCTTCGTAGCAGTTCACAGTGCTGAAGATGTGGTATTGCCCCAAAAGCATTTGCAGGCTTTACAGCTCAGAGAAAGATTTATCTAAACTTTACCCCAAAAGGCACAAAATCAATCTTCGTAACATAATGTAAAAGCAATCCAGAGGGAAATGGAAGATAGTTTCAGAAAGGTGTGAAGAACACTCAGGAGGCTGACAGTGATTTTGTGATTATATTGCATCTCTGTTTTAATAAGGTAGCTAAGAACAGTTCCCATTGCTCAGCAAGGGAGTGGAACACTCTCAAAAGGAAATAATAATTACTGGAAGGATTAACTCAGTTTGCATTTTTGTATCTTAAATAAGGAACAGAAGGTGTTTTCTTATCACTGCAAAAAAAGTAAAAAGAAGGAAAGTATTTTTTGTCTACTGCAGCAGATTGCCTTGTAGTATAATTATCTTACTAAATACAACAGTCCTTCTTACACAGAGCAGTGTTAACAATAGAAAGATTAAGTCAGTGCTCTATTTTATTCAGTATCATACCAAGCAAAAAATGACAGGGCAGAAAAGTACACCAGGTGTAGAACTTATCCAAATGTTTCTAAATTTAAAAAAAAATGGAATTGCTATTTATTTCTTAAAGAAAAGGAGAAAAAGAAAGAAAATGAGAAATAAAGTGGGAATAAACACAAAATCAATAAAATATTACCAAATATAAGTTAAAAGCACTGATTTAATTCATATTTTTAGACAGACAAACAAACAGCATAGATTTCATGAATACATATAAACTAGCTTTTTTCAAAATTGACCAAAATAGAAAAAGTTTAATGACATATAAAACAGAAAATTTCATATTATGTTGTGGTAATATAAGGAAAATATTTATGGGAATATAAGATTTGGGAAATTAATTTCAGATTCATCAACAATGTTCAGTTATCATTGGAGAATCAAAAACCTGTATAAATAAGTTGCCACCAACCCTGGTAATGCTTTTTAAGTAATGCTTTTTAAGAAGCATCCTCCTATTTAAAAGGAAAATACCTTTGTCTTAATTATGGGATTAATAAAATTTAGGTGTCTACATTGTACTTAATACTCATGTCAGAAAATACAATACAACATTTCTAAGAACAAAAGCATTACAGTGGTTGATACTTTTGTGTCAAGACCTGTGACAGCAGTCATAGAGAAGGGGTGTAGGAGAAAAACTGATTATAAAGAATCTTCCATTAGTTGTAGTAGAAATAAATCATATGCAAAACTGGAAGAAGAACCTTGATGGACTACCAGTAAAATAAACTGAAACCAAAGAATCACAAAATTTTTTTTGTGTTGGAAAAGACCTTTAAGATCATTGAGACCAACCATAAACCTAACACTGCCAAGTCCACTGCTAAACCATATCCATAAAGGCCAAATTTCCAGTAATCTCCAGCTTTCCTTGACAGGCTGGAAAATACAGAAAGCTGATAGTTTTTAGAAGAACAGTGGTGAACTAAGAAGACTTTTACAAACAACTTTTTGCAGGGTTTGAATTTCCAGTGATTAAAACCAGAACTGTCTAGTGACCTCACAAATCCTAGCCTTTCCATTCAGACAGTTTAATTTACTTATTAAAATATACATGTTGATGAGAGTCAAAGTGGAAATTAAGGAGTTAAAGATGAGGTCAAACTGAGCATGTGAGAGACAGCTGCATGCAAATAAGTCTTCTAATTATTGGAGTGGAAAATAACTTATTTGGGAACAAAAGGAAGGAAGTCCTCATTTCTGTGATACAAAAGTACAACTGTACTCATACCCTTGCTGATGGATATTTGAGGTGAATGCTGACTTGCCTAAGGGAATAGACCAATGTATAACATTAAGGTTTTCTTGAGGACAAGCTGAATACACGTCACATGCAGTGTTTTCATTCTTTATGTCAGATAAAGTGAGGAATCTGGAAGGGAAAGCCTGGTAGTACTCACCAGTGAACAGATGTCTTCTTTCTTTCCTCTTTCCTCCAGAAATGTGTATTTTATAAAGGTACAGCACTCTAGTGTAGCATATAAATAGTATATATTGGCCTATAAGCTGCACTATACAAATGTAGATTTTAAACAGTATAATGATAATTTATAAGATTTTAAAATTAAATAAAACGATGATCCATCAAATACTGTATTAAGAGAATCAGTTCTAGATCCTAATGAACGTATTTATGCTCAACATCCTCTTGTACTGAGAAGGTGGAGGCATCTTGGGCCTCACCAGTGCTCACCTGCAGATACAGTGTGATTTGAACATACATTTCTGATAAAGAAAAAGGTTTCCTGGGATCAAGTCCAGCCAAATAAAAACCATAAAAAATATTTAATGTATTAGAAGCTGAACCCTAGGAAGTAAACCACCTTTGCTCTTCTTTAATCATAGGGGAAAAAACCCAAGATATTTGCCTGTTCTTTCTTTTGAAGACCCTGCATGCTGGATTTTGACTGAGTCCAAGGAAACTCAGAGTATGATTTAGTTCAGAAAACAACTTTTATTGATCTCTTCAGTTTTTCATGTTTGCATAATAATAATCTTTTACTTTTTCCTGCTGCAGGGAAGCTTACATATACACACACATACACAGTGTTGAAAAGTTCAACAGCAAATTAGGCAACAGTTCAACGTAGGTCTAGATTAGGCAGTAAGTAATGTCATTCAAGGTACTCAATTTAACTTGTCCATGAAACTAAGTAGAACTGTGCTCAAGAGATACCACAGCCTCTGATTGCACACTGCTTACTACTGCTGCACTTCACCCTCCTAAAAGTCCAGGCTTTTCCTGCTGAGTTTGGTGGGTGTCCCATACCTTCTGTTCCTTCCCCTCACATGTTTTACCCTGGTAGGATGCTGTGAAGCTCCTATACCAGACTGAACTAGAAGTTTTCTTTTTTAATTGAATTTTGTCTAAGGATTTTGGCTTTGTATCAATTAATCTCAGTAGCAACCTTTTCTCTTCCACACCTTTCCCATCATCTCAGTTTAGCTCACTCTGGCCAAGTCAAAAAGTTGTGAAAGCTCCAAAATAACTTAACATTCTTTCCTTTATTCCATCCTTCAGTGCTTAATCTCAGGCGTCACTGCCCACCAGGTTTTACTTCAGGAAGACTTCACCTTCTGCCTTCTCATGCTTGCTTTTTTAATGAGAAACCTAGAAAAGAGTGAGTCTTGTGCTTGGTCAACAAAATCCTGCCTTCTTTGGTTTTATGTCCACATTCAGAAAATACCATACTAAGACAGTTCTAGTGAGACAGTTCTCTGAGGATCTATGAACAAGATCATAATTTCTTACCATATTTTTTTTCCCAAAAATTTTCTTGTCTGTTTTCAAATTCAGTCAGGTACAACATTTGATCCCAGGCTGAACTTCGTTCATTGGACAATAGGGTACCCAAGGTTCACAAAAAACTGCATCCCCCGCCCCCATAGCTACTGCTGGCTTTTTAACGCACATTCACACATCCACATCAAGGATACTTGATACTTTCACTTTCATGCCAAGTGCTATACATGACTCAGTGTCACACTGCAGCCAGGTGGGATGAGGTAGATCTGGTCCCCCTTCTTCTATGAGAAGCTGTAAGTTCTCTTGAACTCTACTGGAAGTGAAGCCAGTATTGAAAAGTAGAGTCAGTTAATCTCTGTACATTTGAAAACCATTTGTCCTGGGATAAAGCCAAACATTAACTTCTCAGATTGCCACCCCTTCCACCATTCAGCTTTTCCAGTCCTTCAGAACCCAGCTCTGAAAACCTGCTCTATGGCACAGAAAACAAGAGCAGCAAAGCTGAAGGAGCAAAACATTTTCACAGCAAGCAACAGCTGTGGGCATGGATGGGAGACAATGTCTGAATTTGTGAAGGAGGGACTGTGAAAGCAATGGTGTTGAGATTGAGACAATAATCTTGTTTTCTGAGTTTATTACACAATCAGAATTTTCCTTGATCTTGAATAGAAGTCTCTAAGCTTACCTTGCTCAATACTTGTTTAACTTTATTTATACTTATTCACAAAAAGCATATCTTGATTTCCAAGCACACTACATAATACATATTGCAACATGGGTAAAATGTTACCTCTCCTGAGCACTACCTCAATAACAAGCCAACAAGAAATTCCTAACACTTAGAGTTAGGTGTTATGCCAACTGCTTCTGCAAATTTTGGAAGTCTACAAAAGCAGCAGTAATGACTCCCATGATGCCTTTGTTTAAGACGGAGGTCCTGACAAGGATGTTTCCATCAAAGCAGAAAATTAAATCTCAGAATTGTAGTAAATATTATTAGGATCTTGAAAATTTATCTGGACAATCTCTAAGATATTGCTGGCAGAGATTTTGTTAAATCTGGATGATGTAAAGTTAAGTACAATTGAGAAATACTTTAGCTGTCCCTGGAAAGGATCTTTGTTCTAATCCTGACAGTGTGAGGTAAATCTGATATTGCACAACATTTTTAGGATATTCAAATAGTGGAACAGAGATGCAGCTCATAAAGATAGCAAGAAGCTAAGATGAAAGTGCCAGATTCATCTTCTTTAAAGTTCCCCGTAAAAAAGGAAAAACTGATACAGTATAAAACTTCACCTACAATTAGCATTTAGTGTCTGAAGAATACTACATTATTTGTGTGCATTGTACCAAAGCACAAGTCAGGAAGATGAGGGCTTATGGTGATTGCAATGTCACAACATTCCTTCTGAACCTCCTTGGACACAGACCATGCAAACTGTCAACAACAGTTTGGCATTTGGCACCTCTGTGTGACCTGAAATTATCATATTGTTCTTCTGTGCTTTCCTTTCTGTCTCTATTCTCCCACCGCCTCATATTATGCTGGAAGTATAAACTTAACACTGATTTATTTTGCTCTGTGATTGTACAGACGCTGGTATTAGGGTTTCTGAAGTGTTTTACACTATACATAATGATGACTTCATGTCTAAAGTTCAATAAATAGAAAATAAAATTCTATAAAACTCAACATGGTTATAAAACAAAATATAAAATGTCCAGTGGTCTGGATCTAGTTTATCTAAAACATTGATATTCAGCATAAAATAATGCCTTTGACAGCTGTGGTTTTCAACAGAACTGCCCTTGAGCAGTTTTTAAATCACATCTTGGTATTTTTATCCAATTCAGTTCTAAAGGGAACTGCAATATTCATCTTTGCAAGGAAAAAATTAAAATGCAATGTAACACACCATAGAACTTCCACGAACAAACTAAAATTCCAGCAGAAATATTGATCCCACATGATGTTTGCTGTTCTCTCTAACAGAAGGAATTTAGATTCCAACCCTTTATTTAACTGTTCTTTAGGGCTGTATTTTATGAAACAAGTAGTTTGAAAAGAGTGTATTATTATCCTCATGATCTGAGTTGTGTGCAGCAGCTCTGTGACTGCATCAGACATTGTCCATTATAGCTGTGTGGCAGCAGAATGATGAGCACCATCATATCACTGACAATAGCTGGGCACAGCATACTCTGTTCTCAATGTGACTCATTTTGACATTTAACCATTGCTCTAAATTGGTTCCAAGCAAAACTCTTATTTGTCATTTTTCCCTATGTCACCTTATAGTTCTTCAGCTTTCACTGAACTTATACATAGACTTAGCCATTTTGCTCAGAATTTAGCTACCTGAATCTATACTAATTGCAGGCATTTTTCTTAGGCTCTTTATCTGGGTTTTAGGCTTTTAGAACAAATCTTTTCAGCACTGGCCATTTAATAATGATGTTTTCTGACACTCGCCAACAATTTTAAATCTTTCATTTAAGCTGAAGGCTTTTCTAAAGAGGTGAGGTAGAAATCAATTTTGAATTACAACTTCAAACTGGAAGTTTTACTCCAGAGGATGGATACTATATTCTCTAGTACATAAGATTTCCATTGAGCTCTGTAGTTATGACACTGCAGCAGAACAAAGCCTTATGGCTCAGGCAAGGAAGTGGAACTTCAGCACTTCCTTGAAGTAGATACATGAGCACTACAGTGAATCAGGTGCTGGCCATGGAGAATAAGCCAATGCATTTTGCCATGCCTCATTTCCCACATACAATTCGCACTACTGAGGCACAGCTTGTCACAATGACCTCCACAGAGAGGGGGTTCGAGCTCTGCAGCTTCAGGATGCTCAATGGAAGGTTCTCTGGAAATGCGTATATACTTTAAATGTAAAGTTGTGTACGATGAAAACAAAATCAAGCTCTTTAAAAGTTCAGTATACTTATTTCTAAAAGTAAATGCAGCAAAGCTTACTTTTTAAGCCCCAAATAATCAAATAGAACTGCCAGATCACTTGGCAGAACCAACTTCGAACACCTTGTTTCTTATCCTTTCCTCTGTATCTTCCACCACAATGTAGGTAAATAAGTTATTCCTGTTTGATAGTAGTAATATCTCTCCTGAGTCAGCTCGTTTAGAAATTACTCTTTTTTACTATTTTGCTTTCACTTTTTGAATATGATTGAAATTTTAACTGAACACAGTCAAGCAAATCCAGCATGAAAGACACTGTTTACAGTCACTAGGTTATTGCTAATACATTACTTGTGATATTTACTGAGAATTTGCAAGGAGCAATTACCAATGGTGAATATTAGCCTTACGCTTCTATTGCCATTCTTGTGAACATATTTCTGTTCCTGAAGAGTTGAACATGAGGAAAAATTTACTTCTTTGCTCTCCTGATAGTAACACTGGATATACATATTCAGGAGAGGGTGGTTGTTACGAGAGTAGCAAACATTCAACACGCAGAGAGTCAGGTTCCTTTGCTTCAGTAGTATTAACCAAAATAAAACTGTTTTCCTTTTACCTGAATTGACTACACAATTTGTGTAGTACCTTGCTTAAAACACTTTTTAAATGTCTGAAAAAATGTTATTGTTCCACATTATATAAGGGTCTAGCTTTGGTAAGAGGTAGTGATGCTGCACAACACCACACCTATTTATCCAACCTATACAGCAATAAAAGAAATGAAACATATTTTTCTATATCTTTAGCCAGAGCGCAAAGTCTAGGCAAACAAAGGGCTCTGTTGCCTGGATTATTCCTAGCTGTTGTTGTGCCTTAACCTAGGCTAAAAAAAAAAAAAAAAAAAAAAAAAAAAAAAAAAAAAAAAAAAGAGATAAATACAGCATGGTTTTACCAGAAGTTTTTTGCACATGAGTAACCAGACATTTCTCCTTGATGACAAATTTATTTAGTAGATGATAGACTTGGCTTAAATTTAATTTTTCTCAGTTTCAGTGGAATGAGATATAAGAAAGTATAAGTAGTCAGCAAAGCTGAATAAGGTGGAGACAAATTTACAAAAGGCAAGCAAAAGGCAAGGTGGGCATCTGTGCTGGTTTTGGCTGGAATAGAGTTAATTTTCTTCAGAGCAGCTAGTGTGGGGCTGTGTTTGGGATTTGTGCTGGAAACGGTGCTGGTAGCTCAGAGATGTTTTAGCTATTGCTGAGCAGCTCTCCACAGGGCCAAGGCCTTTTCTGTCCATCATCCCATCCCACCAGAGAGGAGGCTGGGGGTGTTCAAGGAGCTGGGAGGGGGCACAGCCAGGACAGCTGACGCCAACTGGCGCAGGGACATTCCACACCATATCCCACACTGTATGGCTTTGTGCTCAGTACACGAAGGTGGGTAAGGCAGGGAAACTTTAAGTGTGATTGAATATGCACTACTACATGTGATGGCATTTATCTTCCCAAGTCACCAACACATGTGATGGACCCTGCTCTCCTGGCTATGGCTGAACACCTGCCTGCCCTTGGGAAGCAGTGAATAAATTCCTTATTTTGTCACCTTTTGCTTTCCCTATTAAAATGTCTTTATCTCAACCCGTGAGCTTCATCACTTTTATTCTTCCTATTCTCTCCCTCATCCCACCTGGGGGGACCAAGCAATGGCTGTGTGGGGCTGAGTGAGTTGCTGCTTGGAGTTAAACCACAGCAGTAAAACAGGAAAAAGTATTATTTAGAAATGGGAAATATGAGGCTGTCAAGGGTTAACAGCAAAGAAGATTGTCTGGATATGATCCAGCTGAATACTTTTACCAAGTGGTCAGTGATCTTGATAACTGACATGGAGCTGATCCAAGTGGTCATAATTTAAAACATTGTATAAAGAAGAATTAGAGTGTTGCAAGGAAAGAAGTGATCATCTTTGAGACTATGAATAATAGAAATGGACCTAAATTCAGTCCTGCAAAAGGCCATGTACATAGGAACACCAAAAAATTTCTAATGTGGATTGGAGTGAGTTCATCAGTGGAAATCACTGAGCAGGGCACTCACCACAGGTGACAGAACTATTCACATGGTGTGTCCATGAAAAGGGCATATGTAATTATAGGCTGTACTAGAACTTATTTCCAGTAGAGAACAGAATGTATTTTTTCCCAGCACAAGGTCCAAACTCACCTACAGTTCTGTGTATAATTTGGGTTATCTGTGTGAAACCAAGATAGGTTCAAATGCTGACAGATGCAGGGCACAGGAAATGAGAAAGCTGTAGAAATAATAGAAAAATAGAAAAGGTTTCCCTACAAATCAAAGAGTGAGAAGGGATATTTTTGCTGTTTATCAAACCCCCATGATAATCCTGGGAGGGGAGAGCATTTTAAACTAATAAAAACTTGAATTAAACACAAATCTTATAAGTAGGTTAAGAAACCTAGTCAGGAAAACAGATGTTTCTAACCATTCAAAGAGCGAAGTTCTGGAAGAGCCTTCTCATAAAAATAGAACATAGAGAACTAATGTAGCTGGTAAAAATGGGATGCATTACTGCCTTCAAAAAGATTAGTATGGTAATGATGTGTTGCACTGGCTGAAATAACTGAGGACTAACAGCATGTAGTTCAGGCATCTGGTTCTCTAGAATAATTTTTCTATTATCCGAGCATGGAGGGGAACCTACATACAATTTACAGTTTTTAGATTTACTCAATAGATCAGCACCTCTTCTCATCAGAAAGCAGGAGTTGTAACTCTGGAACAGACACCCCATAGGTTTGTCAGGCAGGACCTGAGTGCTCTTCACACACTATTTCCATATATTTATTTATTAACTAATACACTGAATAAGTAACATTTTTCTACTATTTCCAAGGTGATAATAAATGGTTCTAAACCTTTACTTCCAAAATTCATATTTTATTCTATGTCATAAACATGCATGGATATAAAATGACAATACTTTTTTCTGCTCATTTTCATAATTTTAAGAGGCAGCTGTGACATTATACACAATACACTAAATAGATTAGTTTTAATATTCCTACATCTTCATGCACAACTTACCTATTCCTGTTGTCTATGAATTGATTGTCATTCTTGAGCAAGCATCTCAAGAAACAAATCCGCTTTCTCTTGTTATACTCTTTCATAAGCTTTTTTTTTTTTTTTAATTACATATTGAGTCCAATATTGTGGAAATGGTGACTTTTATAGCTACTAGTGGGAATATGAAAAAACAGCTTCATTTTGTATTAAATTCTGTAAGATACATTTTCAAAGAGGAGATATTTTTCCATATTGTTTAGGTACTTGGGAAAATGCCATCATGAATAATGTTTTGTAAGTACTATTGGAAATTGGTTATTGTTTCAAAAGCAATGGACTCTTCTGAACTAGATGGTTGTGCCAAGCAAAATATCTTAATAGGAATAAAAGATTAAGTTAGGAACATTCACAATGAGGAAAACCACCTCAGAGCAAAACAAAACCATGCAAAGAATAAATAATGACCTAATTGAAATCCAAAAATACTTCATGTGCTTTTTTTTGTTTGTTTGTTTGCTGTTAATAATGGCTGCATTGCAGAAATATGTTCTGGATAGAAAGTGAACTAAGTGCCATGAAGGCATTTCTGCGATAATTTACTACTGAACTTTGTTCATTTTGTTCAAAAACTGACCACAATTTTTTACCATGGGAAAAAAAAAAAAAAAAAAAGTGGCAATAATTCATGGAAACTGCTAACTCAAGAGAGCTCAGTTAGAAGTTTTCAAAGGCAGAGCACAGTTATGCTTTTACCTTAGGGTGTCTAGACAAGATTAACAGCATGCTTTCACTCTGGAGTTCTTCTCAGTGAGTTACCTCAAGGTTTACCACACCAGTTGTGCATGGTTGAGGCTTTCCCTGGGGGGAGGCGAGGGGGCTCTTCCTGACTGGTATGTTTACACAGCACAATCTGCGGTAAAGGTCTGAAATTTTTATCAGTACATGAAAATGGCAGCTATGGCTCCACAATACAAATGGTAAACAATCTGTCCCATTCCCCCGCACAAACAATGGAATGTTGTAAACCACACCTCATCACGATTTGCCAAGGAATAGGAAATGGTAATCTCATCTTAAATGCAAGTAAATATGTAGTCACCCTTTCAAGCACTTTACACACATTTAGATCTTTCCCCCCTACTAGGGAAACAATACAAATATCTCCATGTGCCCTGAACATATAGGGCAGAACATACATGTTTTTGAGTTGTTATGGAATCCAGGAAGCCAAAACAATGTGAGTCTATTAAGGCACAATCACTTCCTAATAAAATATATTGGGAACTTCGGGGGAAGTTCCTCAAAATTAAGCACTCATTGTCCAGATAGGCAGCAACATATACCCCATTAGTAACATTAAAAACATTTCTATGTTAATATACAAATATCTGCTTTCTACGAGTGCTGTGTTCTCTCTGCTTCAAGACCCAAAATTGTTTTAAATGAAATTCATTCACATGATTCCAATTAAATACACTCTACATTGGAAAACTACATTGAAATGCATAAAGAGCAAAGAAACACCACATTTTAGGCAAGCTTTTCCATTGCCTTCCACAAACTTTACAAGATACACTTTCTTATGACATATTATCTAGGTAGGGAGTAGAAACTCAGAGTAATAGAACATGCTAAAAAAAGTTTTGGAAAGTAAAGATGATGGAAGAAGTAGAGAGTAAGAGAGACATCACCATTTAAAAAAGGAAGGTGGGCAAAGAGGCGACTATAAACAAAACTAAAAACGTGGGCATCCATCTCAAAAAAACTATGCCCATTCATAAAAGCAGGTTTGAAGTTACCTGCCATGTGCTTAAACCCCAGCTGACGATGCGCTAGACTTGAGCCTGTGCCTAAAAGCAGCCACCCACTCTCTCGGTGAGGATGGCTGGACAAAGGCGGGCTCTCCCTCTGTTTCCCCGGGGAAGCAGCGCTCCCGCAGCCGGCAGCCCGAGGGGGGATGCTCGCCCGCGGCTCCCGCACGGAGCGGAGCCGGACCCCGCCCGCCGGAGGGGCCGCGGCCGCGGCGCAGCCCGGGCGGGGCGCGGTTCGGTACCGCGGACAGCTCCGCACTCACCGTCCTCGTTCTCGTCGAAGACGGGCGCCCTGTGGGAGTGGCCGCCCCCCATGTTAGTCCGCGGCCGGCTCCGCATCCCCCGCCGCCAGCATCCCGCGGGGCGCGCCGGCGGCACCCCGGCAACGGGGCAGCTGCCCGCCCGCCGCCTGCCCGGCCCGGCACGGCACGGCCCGGCCCGGCCCGCCCGGGGGAGCCTCCGTAGGGCTAGCAGTCACCCTGCGACATGAAAGCGATCCGTCTGCCCCTGGCAGAGAGCGCTGCTGGCTGGCGCGCACCGACTTGGCCCTTCTCTCATCGCGGAGGGGCAGGGGAGGGAGGGAGTTAGGGGAGGAGGGAGAGATGAAGGAGGGAGGGAGAGAGGGAGGGAGGAGGCGGAGGTCCTGCTGCTGGTGGCTTTTGGTAAGTGGTAAAAGCTGGATCTACCTGGATCCTCGCGGATCCTCCCTCCTCCCAGACTCCCACTGGGGAGCGGGGAGTCCCCGCTCCTGCCCTGATAGCGGGGAGTCCCCGCTCCCTGCCGTGCCCTCCCCCCTGGCGCCGATGTCTGGTGGGGAGTGGGTGCAGAGCTGCTCCTGCCGCCCGGCCGGGCTGGCAGCACCGAGTGCCCATCGCTCCCGAGGCGCGGGAGAGGCGGGAGGGCGAACGCTGCCCTGGTTTGCCTCCCGACTGGGAGGGGGCGTTCATCGCCGGCAGCCCGGAGGGACGCGGCGGGCTGACCGAAGTTGGCTGAGTTTTTACAAAGTGGTGAAAGAAGCCAAGGGAGCTGCTCGCTCCCGTTCCCCGGCGGGGCGGCCCCGGGAGCTCGGCCCGAGCGGGCGGGGCGGAGCGGGCAGCCCGGCCCCACAGCGCCACCTGCCGGCCGCACGGGGCGGCCCCGGCCGTGTCCGGGCCTGAGGGGCCTGCAGGGCTGGGTGTGCCGTGAGGGATAAAATAAATAAACAAACGTGTGTGTACTCGTGTGTGTGTGTGCTGAGAGGGACAAAATAAATAAACAAACGTGTGTGTACTCGTGTGTGTGTGTGCCAAGAGGGACAAAATAAATAAATAAACGTGTGTGAGTGTGTGTGTGTGCCGAGAGGGACAAAATTAAATAAACAAATGTGTGTGTGTGTGTGTGTGTACTCATGTGTGTGTGTGCCGACAGGGACAAAATAAATAAATAAACGTGTGTGTGTGTGTGTGTGTGTGTGTGTGTGCGCCGAGAGGGACAAAATAAATAAACAAATGTGTGTGTGTGTGTGTGTGTGTGTGTGTGTGTACTCGTGTGTGTGTGTGCCGAGAGGGACAAAATAAATAAACAAACGTGTGTGTACCCGTGTGTGTGTGCCGAGAGGGACAAAATAAATAAACAAATGTGTGTGTACACCCGTGTGTGTGTGTGTACCCGTGTGTGTGTGTGTACCTGTGTGTGTGTGCCGATATGGACACGGGTAAATAAATAAACAAACGTGTGTACCCGTGTGTGTGTACCCGTGTGTGTGTGCGGAGATGGACGTGGTTAAATATATGCACATGTACATGCATACACGTGTGTGTTTGGAAATCACTCCTCTCTAAAAGTGTGTTAGGGAAAACTGCCAGCGTTGGTAAGGGATAACACGGATCACCTGCCATGTAGCAAACACTGAGAGCTTTCTAGGCTTGCTGTTGATATTTATAGACAGAAATAGCTGTGTCACTCCCTTACAAAAATTCTACTGTTAGCAACTTTTGAGGTGAAGTAGAAACAATTGCATTTAGCACTTTACTAAGGTAAACAGGTAAAAAAATTAAATATCTCTATTAATACTGTATCCAGGTCGAAGCCTTTGCAGGTCCTGAAGGGGAAACCCACAGACAAAAAAAAGAAAATCAAATGGACGTTGCATTTTTGGCTTCTTCACTGTTACATGAGGAGAAGAGGAGGAAGGAATAGAAGCCTGAAGACAGGGTATATGTATTTCCATATATAGAGGCAGAAAGACTTTATCATTTCCCTGTAATATTTAACACCTTTCTTTTGGTACAGCTGTTTAGAAAAGCCCAAAAGCAAATACTACAAAGCAGAAGAACTTTCAGTCTCTTTGCATATGATTTTTGCCTGCCTTAGTTACTCTCATCACCTGTCTTTGAACCCAATATAATGCTGCTATAACCTCTCTGGGAAAGGCTGATTAGACTTAAATGAAGTGGGTAAGATCTTGCACTGTGTGGCTGAGAACTTAGAACTTGCAGCTTCTATAAACCCATAAAACTGATAAATTCAGACATACTAATATTTTTTACATGGACAGATTGTATCACCTGCTGATGTCCTTTACTTAAATTATTTGGTTTACCAATATTTTCGTGTGAAGCCATTTGCAAAATATGGAAGTTTTCAAAACTTTGACCTATGATCATTCTTTGAAAATGGAGTCTGGAAACCATGACTTACTCTTTGTTATTCTTGTGGTTATTACTCACCCATTCAAAGATTTAGTCACCCAGTCAGAAGCAGAAATAATGTCATGTTACTGAGTCTGTGTTCCTTCAGCCAGAACAGTACTTAGAAATCACAGACCTTCAGCTCTCTTTTGGATTAACTAGCCAACATGGTGCTTGATGTTAATCCATTTTCTTTAGCAGGAACAAGGAGGACTGCACTTACGTTTCAGCTGATAAGAGGTACCTTCTGCCTGAGCTAAGGGCTTACATCCAGTCAATCTAACTGCTTCAATTCACAGGGAAGTATTTTAAAGTGACCTTCCAAGTAATGTGAGGAACTAGTTTGCAAATAAGTCCCCAGGCTGATCATTTTACACACAAGAAACCCATGCATAGAATATAGATATGAGGGATGAGCAGGAGCAGTTTGATATTCCAAATTGCATGCAGAAAATACAAATTCATTAAAAACTACTTAAAACTGCCTCCAAGAATTGTTCTATTTCTTTCTTACACTTGACTTCCTTCACATAGACTAGAAGTCTAATGAGTTTTGAGATGACTTTCTTGATTTCATACAACAAGGCCCATCATGAACCAAAACAGATCTAACAATTTACAGAACAATGAGTTTTATCTGTCCCTTAATTAGTCACTCCAACTAGACTGGTGTGTCATTTTGATTCCTTTTTGACAGCTTTGTAATAAATCTGCCCTTGATTTGTGCAAAATTCTTGCTTACGTTTAAACCTCAGCATAGCTAGGAGATTAAGAAAAATGGCATGCTATGTTAATGTGAAATGTGAAAAATTAACATTTAGCAATAAAGTATTGATGAGACATTATTTTTATTAATTGATAACATTATATTTCTCTATAATTCTTGCACTTGAGTATGCCAGAAATCATCCTTTCCTATTATTTTCTGTAGAAACAGACCAAAAAAAAGATAGTCTGACAAGAATTGTTGAGTTTGCTGTTCTGAAAGCAATGTAATGTATTCTTTGCATCAGTGTGTTTGCTCTGAACTAAGATGTGTTTTTATGATACTCATCATCTTCCTGGGAGCATCAGTGTTTCTGCAACTAAACCAGAAGTTGTTTATGTAATGGTGTCCAATGGCACTACACTTAGATCTGTGCTTAGAGCCCAACAAAGACTCAAGCAAACCAGTGGCGTTTTCGGATTTTTTTCACTTTGACATGAGTAATATCAAGCCTTGGACACAAGGGTTGTTTATTCACGTGGTCCTGGGTTCCCCTTTGTCCTTTGCAACCCTGAATGCATGCTAAACTCTGAACGGATGCATAACACCAGTATCTTTTTTCTTAAAAATATTCAGAACAATCTAAATTCCATTGCATCTGCTTCAAATTCAGCAATGACTCTTCAAGAATAATTACTCACTCATATGTTTTCGCAGTTGCTCTTGTAAACTAGAAATAAGTCTGAAATTCTCTATCATATCAGCATGCATATCAGTAAAGCTCACTGAAGCCTGAGAATACTCAGAACAATTAAATATTTAGTCCTCTAGTAAATAGAAAACAAGCAGTTTCTCAAAACCAAACCAAACTGCTCATGCTTATATTTTCTTTGAAAAAGGCAATCAAGTTTTGCTTGAGATAAACAAAGTTCTAAACTTAAAACCACATGTTATTTTTAGCAGGTAACTGCCACATAGCTTATGCAGAAACCACAGTAGGTAAAAAAGAACAGTCTAATAGAGCTCTTTTCTTCCCCTCTTTTCTTTCCCCCTTCCTCCTGCAATCAGCATGAACATAATTTTAAGATATTGTTTTACATTTTCATTTAAGGTCTATGTCTGGCTTAGATTAATAGTGATTTTTTCATATCTCCATGCAGCGTTAGCAATAAAGAAAATCAAATATGATTACACTCCTTTGCACTATAAAACTTCCCTCAGGGAATTCAGTGGTTTAAAGACAGTAATTCTGTGATTACAGCTTTTGTATTAAAATGTTTCTGATGAGACTTACAGGGTGAGGGTGACCTTACAGTTCTTGATTTCACAGCATACCTCGTTGATATGCTAATATTTGTAAATTGCAGACTGTTTACACAGGCATTTTTGTGTTTGAATACTATCCTGGAGTTAACAAAGAAGATACTAAAATAACATCTTTTATCTTTATGATTATGACTACTTTAAAAGGAGACATGATGGGTTAAAAAAGAAACCAGTAGGATCACCTATCCTATTCTATTCTAGTCTAGTCTAGTCTAGTCTAGTCTAGTCTAGTCTAGTCTATTCATTCTTTGACTTTACACAGGACTGCAGTAAGCTCACTTTGGCTGTTCACTATGTCAGCTGAAGCAATGTTAAATCTGTTCAAACTCTGTTTGCAAACCACATATGCTCTCCTCTGACCCTTTTCAGATCAGCAGGATGTGATAAAAGGCAGAACATGCTGCAATCAGAAGAAAAATTTCGTCTTTCTGTAGTTGGCTTTCAGAACATGGCCTTTGCTCATATTTATTTTTGTTTTAGAGAACTTATGCATTGGAAATATTTGCTAAAGAACCAAGCAAGAGGCAAGAACCTGAAGTACATACTGAGAGTCTTCTAGTCCCTCTTGTGCTTGCTGTTCCCAAGAAAGGCCAGAGACTATGTAAATTGACTGACTCCTATTTCACTCCAGATGAATTTGGAGAAAGCTCTTTCTCCTTAGACTCTATCAAAATAACGGAGTTTTATTGAGATTTACTGTAAAAAGTGGTGAGTCTAATTGGCATCATCTAGCATATCCATGCAAGAGACAGAGCATAAATTCAAGCATAGATCTAAGTTTCCAACAACTGGTCCAAGCACAGACCAAAGTTTCCTTTACTTTGCCAAAATTAAAACAATGCTGGAAGAGAGTGAATTAGTTTGGCTTCACAACCTGCTTTCCCAACTGCTCCTTCCCCAGCAGTCCCATCTCTATTCCCCAAGACAGCAGTTTAAAACATAACAGAGTTTTGGACTAATCCCAGCATGGGTCACCAGGCATGGATTTGTGTGAGGATGCAAGCATCTATAGCCAAGATAATGGAGTACAGAATAAATTCATGGACAAGTCATGCACAATCAAATCTCATGGTTAGAATGTGAGTGTTCCTTTTCCCATCATCCATTTTACAGGGAGGCTGACAGATTTCACTAAGGGTTATTTATAAAAGGCTGCCAGCCAGATCCTTCATTTGCATTGCATCTGAGTGAACACAACGCAGCAACACAACACCACAACAGTGGCCATTTACTCATGCCTGCTGTATCTTCAGCCTTCTTTCAGGAGAAAAAGAAAGTGGTTAGTCCCAGCTGAGCTTAGGAAATCATAGAAAATTTTTGCAACCTTTAAAAGGACACAAAGGGCAAGAAAAACAAGGAAGTGTGAGTAATATTAGAGCAAAACTGGAAAAATTTGTTTGTACAGAACCTAAACAGATAAAGAGGGGGAAGTCAGTTTTGTGCTACATCAAATACACTGAGGTCCTAATAACAGCAGGTTTAGGGCTGGGCTTCTAGTTAAGTTCTAATCTTATTTATTATATACTTTATCTGTAAAATACTGGAATGCCAGCCAAGTAATTAAATGAGATTAAATCACCTACTTGCACAGCAAACACCATTCCAGCATTGGCTCTCAAAAGAGACCCCGACCCACTGGAGTCTGTCAGAAGCTGATTGTCTGTAGAAAGTAGGTCAGCTTCCTGTGCCTATTCAAGTAGTGAAAAGAAAATTGTTACTAGAATCTAAGATCAAAAGTAACTCCAGGTCCAGAAATGCCCCAGTTTGGACATATTGCTATTGAGTTGTGTTTTTGCAGTTGGCTTCAGTCACAGCCTGATCAGGTCCATTATGCTCATCTTGTGATTTGACACTGTTACACTGAATCTCAGATTGATAAATCCTAAGCAATTTTCACTGCAGTACATAGCAGAAATCACTTGAAAATAGAGATCATTTGTTCCTTTGCAGCTTTTACCTGTTTTCTGTGGAATTCAATGTGGTATGCATTGTTTATTTCCTTCATCTCAGAAATAGCATGGAAAACTTGAGAAAACTTTCCCTAACTACTTTCCTTGATATGACTGAAGTTTTGAAGTCCAGGGTGTGAGAAAGCAAACCCCAATGGTACAGCTGGAATATGAGAAACTTGGTGTCATCTCTCTGCAGGATTATGTGTGGCTGTCCTCTTAAGATCCCTGGCAATACTTTGGTGGTGGAGCAGAGTCAAGTGACATAAGACCAGAAAAAGTGTAACTAAACATCAAGAGATTGGTCTTTACTGCATACAGGAACATGAACAAGAAGCACGGACAAAATATCTTCTCCCTGTACAGGTTTTGGTCATAACCTTTGGTTTTGTGTTTGGGATGTTGGAAAGGAATATGCCTTTTGAGGTTGTCCAAATATGTATAGGATAAAAGACTTGGGAGAACACAGGACATTTTTCTGATCAATTTACTGCAACATCTTGTACTTGAGCATATTCAGCATGGGCATGAAACTGTGACTCAGGGTCCTCACGTTCCAGTCCTGCTGCTCATGGTCTGTGACAACTACACACTTTGTCTTTCCATCAGATGTTTTCATGTACAAAGTATATTTTTCAAAGTACACTTCTTGCAACTTAAGGAAGGGACAAATGAAAACCTCTGGAGCTCCTTTCCTTTCTTTAGAGAGACAAACTGGTTCCAGCACCTAGCATACCTCCTGCCCCTCCCCACAGCTAGGTATTCCAAAGGAGGTCACACTGGATCTGTGCTTCCTGGGGCAGCTTGCTCTGCTGTTCTGCTGCTCAGCATTGTTGCCATTTCCCTGCACTGTAATCGCTCAGCTGTTGTCTTTCACAGCCTGTACCAGCCCTGTGTGGTTTATGTTCCCCCCAATCTTAGCTGTTTAATAAGCTTTATTGCTTAACGATTTTTTTCTTCCTCTCTTCATGTAATATAGCTGTATCTGGAGCACTGGGGATTCTCCATTAATAACTTGTCCTATTGTGTTTTGTCACGTCCTTTCTTGTGACTAGTAATTTATCAGCAGCATTGATTGATGTAAAATTATAGACTTCCCAATCTTTCCTAGCCTGCAGTGTGTCTTTCAAGAACTCATAAAGTAGCTCAAGTGATGAAGAGCCCTACTTTGAAGAATAGTTAAGAGGCTGCTCTTTTAGAGCTGTTACATTTGGGCTATTAAGGCAAAACACTTAAATAGGGGTGCCAGTGTAACTTACAGCTCTCGTTTCTTTTCTTCTCAGGAGTGTAGCTATACCTTCTCATTTTGGTTTTGTGTTGTTTTTTTTTTTAATTTGGACATAAAAATACAAAGCTGCTTAAGACGAGTATTCTTATCTCAGAGATAAGAAAATATAAGCTTGCTATTTGAAAACTGAACTCCTCTGCTGAATTCACAAGATTAAACCATGCAAGTTGAGGAACCATGATGGTTTTGAACGCAGGTAGCTGAGAAATGAAAGAAAGAAAAATCAATTGTTCACAAAAGTGGCACCAGGATGAACTGTTATCTACAAAAGTTGTATGGATAAAATAAAGGAAAACATTAGTTGCTGAATAGCCCATTCCATTTGCGAAAATGTGTCACAGGAAAGCCTAGATATATGCATTCATGAATTGCTTAAGTTTGCCACAAAGGGGGGAAAATTCACATTCAAATTTACAGAGCAAATGAACAAAATTTAAAGGTTTTTGTGCATCTGCTGAAAAAATAAATGAGAATCCAACGTTTTAATAAGTGTTCTTGAAAGAAGTAATTTTATTATTTTGTACTACCTTAATTGCTTAGAGGGTAGAAAATAAATAATTGATAATAATTTTCAGGATAAAAACCTAAAGAACAACACTGTAGTCCTAAGAAAGATATCTATATTTTCCTCTCTTTTTCTTGTTTTGCTCTTCTTCAGATGTAATCACATGTCTCTCTGCACTTGTCTCATAAAGAGATTTGCTGCATGTACATTCGGTATATGCACACAAGATTGTAATCTGTGCAATAGAATTGTGCAAGAGACAAAGTAGGAGGGATAGGCTTAAGTGTGCTGTGCAAGTGAGGCTCAGTGGTGCTTGAGAACTACATGGGTTTGGAAAGTTAAAGGTATGTAATTGCACCTTAGGAAAAATAGCAGGAATTATGTATCTGACACCTTGTAATTTACCTTTGCTCACACATAAGCATGGGAAAGCGCTTTGCTGCTTATTGCTATTACATGCACTGAAATCATATCCAATTAACACAAGAGCCCAGCTATCTGTCAGAGCCAAAGTCATTGCCAATCTCTCTAAAATATAATTCCATGAACCCACTAAGCTCCTTTACCCCCAAGTCATACATTAGTTCAATGAAAAAAATGAGACTTATAAAGTTTTCATCAAGGTATGTTTGCTTTCTCAGCTCTAGGATTCCCCTCAAGTGAAACTACTGCAGAGACGCCCTGAACAAACGTCCTTAGTACTGTGACCAGGTGTATTTTTGTCCCTCAGCACTGGCTACATTGACATTCCTGGTTTGGTTTGACACAGAAGTGCACTTTTCAAGCAAACATCACAGTTGAGTCCATCCAACTCTTGATTCCTTTGGGGGGAACCAGACCCAGAAGGTGCCTTGCAGGAGTGCACCCTGTGCAGCCTGATGGTACTGGGCATTCAGCCCACAGCACCAGAAGAGAGGTTATCTAAGTGAAACCCCAAAACACACACAGGATGGATATTACAGCCTCAGCACCAACTCTTTCTCACTCCAGATCTGGTCCAACAGCAATGAGATGATTGCTACTATAGATAGAGAAGACATCTCCAGGCCTCTAAATGTTACAGCTCCTGTTTCATGATTTTTTTTCCTCCCTCCTCCCTTCCCACCTCCCCCTCCAATGTTTCTCTCATTATCATGAACATGATAATGGTCTATCATTAGATCAGTCTCAGAGTTTACCTGTTCTTCCTTTCTTCTCTCTTTCTCTAAAAGAAAGAAAATAATCTGGAAATGTATCTTATAGAAAAAAAGACTGGTGAATAAAACTCTTTTTATATACAATCACAACAACATTTAGTTCCATATTACACTCCAGCTTATCTCAATTTATATTCAAACAATGATTCAAACAGAAAAATGTGTAAAGTACCAGGAGAGGCAGTTTTTTAAAGTTCTCGGGACCATACATGGGTGCAGGTGATGAGCAGGCCACTGCCAGATACACCAGCTGGCCCTGGAAGCCAGTCAGCTGTGAGAAAAGAGTTTGGCTCCTGGGGAGAATCCTGCAGGATAACATACATTCGCAACAGCAATTTTTTTCATGTTAAAGTACAATTGGACACCCAGTTTGGTAGTCATGCTTGGTTAGGAAGGGGAAGGAACTCTTTCTATGCTGGCTAGTCAGCACAGAAGAGGAAAATTTGCTTTGTTCATGTTCTCTGGGGCTTTCTTGGATTCCAAGTATATGCAGCTCTGTAGATGCTATTTATTTTGATGCAGTTGTAAGTCCTTATAATGTGAAGAAGTTCGTTATTATTATGTATGTCTATTTTTTTCAGATATTATAGCACTGTTTTCCTCTGAAAAATCTGTGTGATGTCATAGTTAAATTCAGGAAAGAAATTTCTATCATAGGTAAAATTTACAGTAAATTATACTTTTAAAATATCTTAATGTTAGCATTTTTTATGCCTTTAAAAACATTTATAATTAAAAAGTAATTAAACTTTTCAATAAGTATAGGGTCATTTTATATGTCTGATATTTTTCTGACTTTTCAGACACAATCACTCAGGAAAGAAGAGAAAAAAGACAAACGACACTGAATGGGGATCCAATTTCTCAAGTCCGGATACAGAAATGAGACTTATGGCAACTTGGTCTAGATTTTAAGACTTTTCAAATGGACTTTCAGTGCTCTTTCCTCCAGCCCATTTATTTTACATCTTTTTTATCTTCCTGGACTCTTTCATGAAAGAGAATGGAGAGAGGAAGTAGTACAGTAACAAATACAAAACATTTTCTACAATTGGTGACACAATGGAATATGTAATTTTTATATGAGTTTTATGAATTTACCTCCCTTTAAGGATATTTAAAAATAGCTTTAGAGTGCATTTGTGGGAATCATAGCATTTATAGACCATTATCATTCCTGTCCAGGAGTGGAAGCTAGTTTTTATGTGCATATAAAAGTGTTTGTCTCTTCTGCTTCTGAACAAACATTCATGAGTAGAGAGCTAAAAATGTCAATGCTCAGCAGCAACTGCACCTGCCACATCCATTCTTCTGCCTGTGTGTGTATTTTTCATAAGGAAAACCCCGTTGCATCTTTAAGATGGAAAATGATCCTAAAGTAGCAATGCAAATGGTGAACTGGAAATTAAAGAAGCTGAAGAAAACATGGCTCCTGCTTCCATTACTCTGAAGCCAAAATCTGATTAGCATCACTGAAGGTAGCTTGTGAAAATTGTTTCATTTGGTATTACAGTTCCCAAAAGTAAGAGTCCCTTCATGTCTCCTGAAAAGCACGAAAAGTTTGCAGGTCAAGGAAATGTAATGTTTACCCTGCAAAGGGCTTTACCCTTCAGCCTGGAGAGGAGAAACTACAGTAAGACTGTGGGAAAGAACAGAAGCTTCTGCAGGTAGGCAAAGTGCAAATACTTGGGTTATTTTTCTGCAGGAAAAAAATGTTTTATCTTGCTTATCTGTTTTGTTTCAACTCACTTTGTAGCCTTTATCTTGCTGGGCTGGGAGATGGTGATTTGGAATTTGGAACACATTTGTGTGCATGAATGAAGTCAAGAGTGTGCTTGCTTGGAGGGAAATGTGTTACTGTTTCTTGCTGTGACACTGCTGCTGTTGATTGAAAGGAGCCTGCTGTGTCTTATTGCTAAAATTACAGGAATCTTCAATAGAGCGACAGACAGCCCTTGGCGGGGGGATAAAAAACACAGAAAGGAAAACGTTGATATAAAATTGTGTTAGTTGTGAAGTTTGTTGATATTAACTGTTCCTGCTATGAGCCCAAAAGTGACCTTTCCTCACACAGGGCACTGGAGCTTGTTCCAGGAGAAAGTCTTTGAGAGTGTGTTCACTAATGAGGATTTTCCAGAAATCCAGGCAGTGTCCATCTGAGTCATCTCACAAGAATGGGGTATCAGCAAGAGTGCAAGGGGCCAAACACCACAGGTCATGCTGGTCTTCCTATGGCCCATGGGCATGGAAGCAATTTGGGAGCAAAACTGTTCTCTTGCTGGTTTCAAAGCAACTGGGTTTTGGTTGATCACTCAAAATTAATAGACAAGAAGGCATCCCATTTTCTTAATAATACTACAGGATTGTTTAGAAGGTATTAAGTGCAGAGGAGTCAGAATACACCTCCTGTACTGCACTGACCAAGGGAAAAATGAGTCTCCAGCAATACCCATCCTACTGAGTAGACTCTGGGTGTGTGTAGTTACTGAATCACTCAGTAACTCCGAGCTTTAAAAGCTGGTTTTGAAATTGAATATTATACAGGGAAGAAAAGGAGGCAAAATTGTAAAAACCAGAGCAAAATATGGTGAAACACTCAATTAATTTATTTCTGAGTTTGATTTACATGCTATCTGTACTCAAAGAGGTGTGGTATGTTCAGGTACTGAATAGATACATTCCAAGCCAGTGGCATTGTGCATGCCACATCTGAATATGTGTTTTCTTGCTGTATCTTGTGAAGCACTTTCTTGCCAACAAGACCAGAAATTCTCTATAGGCAGCGTTGAACATACAACTCATGTTTGCTTGAACACACAACTTGTATTTGCTCACTTGCTTTATTCAGTGCAGAACTCTCTGGTCATTTACTACCACCACAATTGCTTGTCCATGGTTCATTCTGTGCCTCCCAGCTTCCCCATGCCCTCAGGGTTTTCATCCTCACTCTCAGCAGGACACCAGATCACAATATTTCATTTTCAGTCCTCATTGTCATCAAGATTGAAGCTACCACAGAGAAGAAAACAACTCTCAAGCATGTGGCACACACAGTCCAGTGGCTGGCACTGGACTCATCTATCTAGTGCCAAATGAGCCTCCATTAGAGAATTATGGACATTAAAGTGACAGGAATTGAGCTGAGGCCTTCTGAAGCTGAATATATGAGTTGGAGCGGGATGGCCAAGTTCTTGGTGCTGTGAAAGTTCCCTATTCTCTGGATCAGATACTGAAGTGGTAGTACAAAGGAAGAATTTGCTTTTTGGGTTTAAACCCATACAGAAGAAACTGTTTAGAAAGACTGACACAGTCAATGTTGCCAGATGAAATAAACTGCAAAAGCAACATTTCTTCTTCTAGGGAGAACTGTTGGAGGAAGAGCTGGCCAGTCTGAAAATCCCATGTACACAAAACCCCCAAACCAGTTACAGACTTTTTCAGATGTATGTCTGTGCTCTTGGAAGGGAGAGAAATTTGAGTACCTTCCCAGTGTGCTATCTCAAGAAAGAATGATTCATTGATGCCAGTAGACACAACAGTGAGAAATCCACCAAATTAACACAGACATTTTTCATTTATTGATTTCATGAAACAAATGCCAAGCAGGCATGCAATTGCCAGACAAGCAAATACATCGTTATTAATGGACTGTAAGGAAACAACCTGCAGAGAAAAACGGCAGTAGGTTAAACAGAGAAGTGTGCAGAGGTTACAGCAAAGTTCTGTGACCCAAAGGTCATCTTTTCACCACATGTTTACACAGCTTCTAGCTCAGTGGGAGTCTTGATCTATGGCTTTACCCCCTAAGCTGTAATCCATACAGCAGTGCTAACAACATATGTCATCTGGAAATTAGTCTCTAACCCTCAGCAGTGCAGTAGATAATGACATGTAGTGTCTTTTTAGTCTGTGCTTCAAATATCCTC
Organism: Certhia americana; assembly: GCA_018697195.1. NCBI lineage: Eukaryota > Metazoa > Chordata > Aves > Passeriformes > Certhiidae > Certhia > Certhia americana. The sequence goes on along the minus strand of CM031860.1, from coordinate 53,832,548 downwards.
TAGTTACACTAAATGTAGATTTCATTCCCTCACTGGAGGCTGTGAGCCATAAGACAAATTAATTAAAACAAAAAGGCATGCATAAACAAAAAAAAGCAAGAAAACTTTACAGTCCCTAAGGCATCTATGCTTCAGAAGGACCAATGGCCACATGATTTATTAAAGAAGATTCTGCATTATGCATTAAAAGCTCCAGCATAGAGTCCACCTAAGCATACCTCTCTTGAGTAGGTAGCTGTACACAAGAATCTGTCCACAACTTTTTCCGTGGTTCTTTTATGCTCTTGGCACACACATACACACAGTTTCAAGTCAAAGGGTGCCCTTACTGAATTCACCAGCAGGTTGTGAATCTTGAGTTTTACCTCAAAAAGAACACAATCATCTTTTAATTAGTGCTCTCTCTGAAAAAAATGTCAGCATCTGATGCTGGTCTCTAACACAGCTGAAGGTCTTTCAGGGACTGCAGTGGAAATTCAAGCAATTTACACACCAATTCTGTAGAATCTCTCAACATCAGCAGTCTAACCCAAAATTATTTTGTATTTCTTCTCAGAATATAGCTGTCACATCTATGTTAGTTTAAGCACCAGAATAATCTGAAGGGGAAAGTAAAACCCTCATTTACATTAGTCTTATCTTAGTTTTTGTCTGCTTTCTAATTACTAATAGAATTCCAATAAACTCATTTGCAAATAAATGATGGTGTGTTCAACACTGCCCAAAACCCCTATAAAAACTTTATCCCTACCTAGAAGTGACTTTTAGTAAAACAAGCTGCAACATCTGTTGCAGAGCTTGTGATGTTTTCACCATGAGTAGAGTCGTTTTTCTGTATCACTGCAGCATCAAACACTGGCACCTCTTGGCCTTTGTTCATCTAAGACAGGACCACCCACCTTCTGGCTCTTCTTCTGCTGCACTTGGGGAAGCTGGTAATGGAGGAAGCCCCAAGAAAGAGAGTCCTGGAACTCACTGCCATGAGGGGCTGTGATCCCCAGGAACTTTGCTTGGGCAGCAGAGGAGGGACCCCTATCATTGGGTCTAGCAGGTCAAATATATCTCATAGTTTGTCCTCATGTTTGGTCACCTGAACCATATGGGAGCAGCCCACAAATCCCTGATGTCTTTAGATCCTGTGATCAGGACCTACCAAAAAAAAAAAAAAAAAAAAGTTATATAAATAAAAATCTAAAACTCTTGATAAACAGAAGTTCAATAAAGAGAGAGAGAGAGACAGAGAGAAGAATGTGTACAATAAACAAAAAAATAAAGCACTAGAATATAATACAATTTCAGAGAGGCCTCTAGCCTAACAGCAGCTCTGTTTCAGGGCTGAAGCCAAGTTCTAAGCGAGGGTCAGACACTGATAGTTCTAACCAAGTTACTCTATCAGCTGACCTGTTCCTGACACCAGCTGCCAAAGTGGATGCCAGCATCTGGCTCCATCCAAGAAAAAAATAGAACTTGATTTTTCTCATAGCTCTGCCTTAAGTGAGTGAAAAGAATGCATGAAAGAGTAATCATATATGTATAACTTCTCTTACCTCCTGACTAGCATGATTCTCCTCCAGAGCCCCATACTGTGCAGCAAAATCTGACTCATGACAACAACTGCCACTCTCCATGTCTGTCTCACACACGGCAGAAACAAGTAAGTGCTGGATATGCAAATATTTTTTCCATGTTGCTTTTTTTCCCACTCTGACATGGCCAGAGGATATAGGACTGTCCTTGGACAGCGCTCCCTGTGTTCAGAGAATGCCTGTATTGGTCCACAGCCCAGCTGGTAAAAACAAAGAATGTGAAAACACAATTCAACATGCACTGAAGTTCAGATTGCAGACCCAGTACTGTTTTTTTTTTCTCTTCAAGCTTTGAATTCTTCTAATAGAGGGTCTGTGTGTGTGTGTGTGTGTGTGTGTGTGTGTGTGTGTGTCTGTGTGCGTGTGGTTTGGCTTCAATATTTCCTGGAGGAATGTGTCCACACAGCTAAACAAAATACCTCCCTGGGGGCAGCTTGGGCTTCACAGTCTCTGCAGCACAGAGAGAAAATCTGATTTTACGAAGACAGAAAATGGAGTACATCCTGCCAGGGTATGAGAAAAGCTTCATGCTTGACATCATTAATGGTCAAATGATAACATCAAAAAAATAATATTTTCCCTCAGTGCATTTAGAACAGGTGCCTTGAAACCTTGTCTATGCCTTTGGGAAAATAATGGGAAATAGATACATAAAAATAATCAATATTTTTCAGCTATGGTCAGGCACCTTTCCCAAAATGCTCTTACATGCCTTGTAAGTTGCATTTTTTCCCTGAGGCTTGGTCTGTTAATAAAGAGGTGTGTTAAACACAGATGAACAAAAATTCTGCTTCGAGCTTTTCCTCGCGCTTGCAAATGCTGATTTGTCCATAAGGCTACTCAGGCCTAACACCAGGTCTCCCTCAATGAAGGCTCAGCTTCCTCAAAGAACAACAAATACATTAAGCCTTTCCCTAGCAAGTTCAAAACTTGATAGAAAGGCTTAGAAAATGCAATTCATTAAAGATTTTTTTTTTTTGTTCCTACTCCTATCAAAGCATAAAGCTAAACAGAGGTGGTTTATTGGCATCAAGAACGAACAGAATTTGTTTGGAAATGTAACACTTCTTTGAAAAGTATGTGTAAAGCAGAATCAAAGAGTCTGCTTTGATCACTTTGATACTTTCCTGAATGTGTTTGGTTTCTTTGACTCCATTTGCTTCATTTCTCTTTGGTGTCAGAGAGACAATAGTGTGGACAATGCTATCATTCTCTGCCCGGCGCATTATTACAGAAGCTCATGTACCTAAATTATCCAATAGGAAGAATTGGAACTGTATCTTTTTGATGTGAACAAAGTTGATGCCAAACTTTTTTGTTGGCGTATATTTAATGAATAAATCAGGTTGATGTGTGTGTAGCAGCTGCTTTGCTGCCTGTACATGTGCTTTTCATGGTCCCTAGGAGCAAAACTAGCCTTTCTGAGAGTACTGTGTAGCTGCACTGTGCTGCTGGCACAGCAGTTCAAATGCTCCATTCAGACCAGGTGGGACAACTGTCCTTCTCTGGCCAGTGAATTGTCACATCCTTCTCTGGGCTGGACTCCAAATCTCCAGCCTCTACATCAGACAGTTGTGAGCTCTCTCCTAGAAGCCATGGACCATTGTCCTGTGCCTCTGCAGCTTCAATTCTCACCTCATCAAAGCAATAGGTACTGGTCAGCCACCAAGGCAGAGCCCAGTACAATGGGCTGGGCACAGAAGAGCTCCTGCTTTTCCTGGGCTCTACAGTCCTAATCTTGAGAGCTTGAGGGATGTGCATAGTGGTCTACAGGAACACCTCCCTTTCTATCCCTGACTCCAGAATTCCCCAGCAGCCGCCACGGGAAAATGGACTGTGAACAGGGCAGGCTGCAATGGGTCTGGAGTGCCCTGAGCACTGAGCTGAGAGCTGGCTTTGGCAGGAGAGCAGGGCAAGGACCCAGCTGTTGGAAAACTAACTGGGGTGACAAGGAAAGAGAGGTAGAAGGGAAATATGCATGTGTCATCCCAACTTTCCCATACATTGAATATTCTGTTTCTTTTTGCGCCCCATGCAGTCCAAATTCATCCTCCACAGCTATGGGTGGCCAAAAGTGGCCAATATGCCAGATGAGATCCCTGCATTTATATTGGCACCAATAGCTCCTTATCCTCGTTGGCTGTAACTCCTCTGACACATCCTAAGATTAAATGCACCTATTTCATGGCAATTTTAACTAGTGGCTAATATTTATCCCATGATTAATGAGAAAATATGTAGCAATTAACTTAGTACTTTTTTTTTTTTGCATCCTCCATCATCAGCATGTAATGAGTTCTTGCACTACAGTAGAAATCTTGTGACATTTCAGAGACAAACATGTAGTGTTATTGGATTTGATCATCTCCACTAAGCCAGTCTCTAGCTATCTGCTTTTTATATCTAATAATTTATGTTGATACAGACTCCTAAATGTTTACATTAGGTTCGTGGAAGGGTATATGGTGGTACTTGCCATGAAGATAGATCATGATTAATATAGTAAAATTAAAACTTCAGCTGTGTGTCTTTGTTTTACCAGGAAGTCATTATTTTAAACAAGCTGCTTGGTTACAAGGTGATGAATACATTAAGTCTGGTTAATTTAATATAAACAGGGATTTCCTTTACTGTTTACTTAAGATTACTGGGGAATTGGAAAACCTTTTTTCCTCTTGTGCATTCACACAGGCTTTTTACCCTTGTGGGGCTATTTGTTTGAGAAAGATGTTTTAACAAAGAACATTTATATTGTCCCCGCAGACTTTAGTGTGACTTTACTCTTGTGTGTTCTATATGTATGTATATCAGAAGGACACTTTACATTTCAAAAGCAACAGTTCTCAGTTTTTTTGAAGACAGCTGCTTATTTCAAGAGAGCTTCTCATCTGCAAGGTTAGCCTCAGTTCTCAGCAAGAGAGATCACTTCAGTGATATAACAAACTCTCATTGCTGATAAGATTGGTTTTTGCCCAAATGCAGTTTGCCTAATTTTCAGCTTGGGAAACTTCTTTAAATTCTCCAGTGACTTTGCCAGCTAGACAACTACAGCATCAGAGTGTGAATCACACCATTTCAATGGGCTGATTGTGAAATAAATATGAACAGGAACAGCAGGGGGTAGCTTTTCTTTAGCAGTCACAGTTTCCTTTTCACTATATGCCCTTAAAATGCCCAGGCAGACCATTAGCAGAGGGGAAGATTGATAGAATTGCATTTACATCTTAAATCAAGCCAAGTTCTCTCTTCCCCTGCCACAACCCCTCCAAACCATCAAATGAACAAACAAAACAAAACAAAACAGGAAAAGCTGCAGCCAAATAGAAAAGAGGAAAATAAATGCTAATTTGATTAGTCTTTCAATGGAAATTAGATTAATGGTCCAAAATTAAAAGTATAGATGTTTAAGATCTTGGCTGGTTCTACACATGAAAGATATAATGCTCCAAGTAGTGTGATTCTTCACTCAAAATATTCCTCTTTGTGCTATTCCTCAGCGCTTTCCTCACGACATTACCCACCTGTAATGTTGTCTCACTTTTGTGTCACAATTGTGCCACAATTTCTTGTTTCTTTTGGGAATAACTATAAACCGAAACTTTCTAAAACTGTGTGAGTCCAGTTGAGGAAGCCCCCCAACCAGCCTTGGCTCTGTCACACCTTTCACCCAGGTGGTGATCATGGACACACATCCCTGACCTGGCACCTGCTGCCCTGGGCTCCCCATGCCATTGCTTATCCCAGTGCTGGGTTAACCCAGCTGGGAAACTGCCTGAGAATCAGCCCTGCAGGCAGGGGGGGCTTGTTCAGCACCTCGTCCTTGCAAAAGTTCTCAAAATTACCTGTGAGGATGACAGGGCAACATCCAGGTGGCAAGACCCATCACAAGCTACAGTCTTATCCTTGTAGCAAGCTCTCAGCTATACCATGTACATTCACAGCTACACTCCACGTATCTTCGACTCATTCTTTCCTTAGTCATCCAACTTAAACAAAACCAAACTAAATCCACACTTGTAGGGACACTTAGTCATCTGGGAACACATGCAATATGTGATCCTTTTTCTGTTTTATTTTTATCAAAAGAATTTAAAACAGAAAAGTTGTTCAGGTTTAGGCAGCAATTACATCTGAAACACAGTCTGTTTTTAACACCAGTTTCTGACATTGCCTGATATTTATTTTTTCTTTGTTTCAAGGCAAGCTGACAGAACAAAATACAATTATTAAGTTTATGGATTTTTTTAAACAAAATGAATCTCTGCTCATTTTCATCACTTCTGAATATTGCTGAGTAGATCCCCAGCTATCCCTCTATATTGTATGCATTTTTATTTCTTAGAAGAGTGTTTTATTTGTAATGATATTTGTCATATCATTTGGTTTCAAGGCACTGACAAAGCTCTGAATCTGTGCTGTGTCACCAACTCACAAGACTCCAAAGGTAATACTCTGTGAGAAACAAGAAATAATGTGACAGATTTACTCTTGCTTTGACTTCAGGGCTTTTGTGCTACTAAGGCCAGTGAACTGAACACAAGTTTTAATCTAAAGTGAGAGTGTGGATCCACAGGAGTCTGTGACTTGTGTTACTGATTTCAGAGATGGCAGGAATTCTTCCACTATTCTTAGTTATAAAACTCAAAAAGTGATGTACAGGAAGAAAGCAGAGCTAGGAAGCATGATGTATTGTGTGAACTTGTATCTTACCTTCTCAGCCAGCTGAGATGAGAATTTATGTTACCTTGCACTTGCTGGAAGTACTGCTGTTGGTATCCAGAAATACAAACAACAACATAAGATATGACATTTGCAGTTTTCTAGGCAATTATAAGTAGAAAACTGTTCCTGCTAACATGCTAAGCAGCTGCTAAAAAGCTCCTGTGTAGGCAGTAGTTCAGCAAAGTCTTGTTTGGCTTGGATTGGATTGTTATACAGAGCTACACTTTCAGCCTCATCAATTTTTCTTTCAGCAATATAATTCTTCTGAAAGGTGCTGAAATACCAGTTCTAAAAAATACAGTCCTTCATCTCCTTGCACATAAACCAAAGCGTGCACAAGAGTTCCTTGGAGGGACAGCAGAGACCTTAGACCTTGCATTTTTCAGCATTTGGATTCCCCAGGGGGCTTGTATCAGGCACAAATTTGGTAGATGAATACATTTATTCATATCACCTCCGGTACACTCCTTGGTGACTGACGTAATTTTTCATCATGAGGGTAATCAGGGAGGGTGGGAAGCTGACCAGCAACGATAAGACCTGGAGCTATCTGCCACATTTGCATGAGAGAGAGAGAGAGAGAGAGAAAGAGAAAGAGAGAGAGAGGAGGATGGAAGGCAAGGCACAGCAGGAAAGGGTGAAAAACTTGAAATACTGCTGCTCTAAGCCTGAACAAGGCTCCCTCCTTGAAACCCTGCTATTGTAACCCTGACTGCAGTGTTAATAAGAAATGGTACTACCTAGGGATAGCTCACACACAGGAGTGGTCTCAAAGCCCAGGCAGGGTCCAGACAAGGCACTTGTGTGTTACTGGGACAAGGCAGCTCTGCCTGTGCCCACGGCCAGAGAGGGAACCAGGCTGAAAGCACCACTGTTATTTCACTGAAGAGGTCTGCAAGTTTCTCGAAGCTAAAATTGCCTTTTTCTTAGTAAGGCGGTGAAGGCTTAAGCCTCTAAATCCTGCATTACTTGAATCAATACGCCTTGCAGTCACTGACAAGAGTATCCCTGACAAGGCTAAACCGCATAATCTCCCGTCTCCCTGGTGTTGATGGCTGAGTTCCCACAGTGTCTGTGGGAAATACCATTATCCCCATTATGGAGACAGCAGCCAAGACAGAGACAAGCCAGGCTATGCCTGCACTGCAGTGGCAGATACTCGTGTGGACACCACTGAGCTGTCCTGGGCTCTGCCACCATCCAGAGTGCCGTGTGCCCTCTGGGTGCAGGATGCTGCTGCCCCTGCTCTGCTCCAAAGGCGGGTTGGACACTGCCTGCAGAGAGGGCTGGCCAGCACAGACAGTGCAAATGATTTATTTGGTCTGCCTCACTGGTCTGAGGCAGTACATGGAAATGGTTCCTGTTCCCCAGCTCTGCTGGGCTGTCCTGTCTCTGTCCTGGACCACAGGACTCCTCATTTCCATATGTTTTTCTTCAGGGAAAGTGCCCAGTGCCCCAGGGCCAGGTTTGTGCTAGCAAGACTGACAGATTTCAGAGTATCTAATTTCTTTTTCTGACCCAGATGGCTTTACCTGGTTCTATAACTATTTTATGTAAGAACAGGCTATTGAGCAGTAGCATTAGTTTCCTCAATATATATGTAAATTTTTAAAAATAACAACAACAGGGAAATAAAAATAAGCCTGTACATGAGCAAGCAAAATGAGCAAGCAAAAACAACTTTTACTTAATTGTTATGGGGAAACAGCATTGCAGCAACAGCCCAGAGACAGCTCTGAGATCCTGCCTGCCTTGCCCATTGCTCATAGCTTGGCCAAACCATGCAGATCCCCAGCAAAATCTTACTGCTATCGTTGAAGACAAAATAAAACACATGGCATTAACCCCAGATTCAAATGCAGGCACACAGTGCTGCCATATCATGCTTCCCTCTGTGCCAGGAAACAGTCAGCATTGTGCACCAACACCCCAGAGTCAGGTCAAGGTGTAAGGCTGCACAACCTCTGCACCAAATTTCAGCTGGTGTTTACAGAAAGACTCAGCAAAGTGTACTGTTGCACAGCAAGGAAAAATATGACAAACAGATAAGACCTTAACCAAGAGGCCAGGGTTTCTTGTCCTAAGCTGGAAGCTTGTAGAGCAGTTTAGCCCTGTTCTGAAGCAAGAAGTGGCACCTTCACCACAATAAACATCTGAGTCATTTGGGCTTTGAGGTGCTGCTTAAATACACACAGCTTTCTCTGTTCAACTTTTTTTAATGTTTTACCTTTCTTATTTTTCAATATAATCTGAAAGTCATTTCATGAGATGTCTCATGACAGCCCCCAACTATTTTAAAATAAACATTTTCATTAAGCAAGTGGATTTTGGTATTAAGAAATCAGCAACTTGCAAGGACTTTTACCAGAAGTTGGCAGACACCCTGGTAGACTGTTCAAACATGGGAGGAATTTATGGCTGCATAGTGAGTCCTAGGAGTTTTAGAAAAATATTATTGTTTGAGTTTTCAGTAAATTAGAAGCAAAAAGACAACATAGTCAATTTTTTATTTTATAAAAATATATACTCAGTTGTATTGTAGGCTTCTAAGTTTCTTCTCAGCCCACGCATCTGCTTCTGCTTTTGCTATGGAATATTCCTCATGTAAGAGTGAATAAATACGCTGTGAAGACCACTCAGAGATGCAGTGACATTGTCAACCTCAAGAGTTAATGCAAAACTGTGAGAATGGTCCCAAGCCCTTGAAGCACCCATGCTCACTGAATGGAAGAGCCTGATAAAGATGGAGATATCCACAGCAAGATGGTCATAACAAAAACAGTGGCAATACTGACTGACTCCTGCTGGGCTCCCTCCTAATGCCAGCCAGAGCATTGTCCCACAGACTAGAAGGGCTGTAAATAGCTGCTTCTCCACAGAGGCAATCCTTAGGTCAGTTTTGACTATAATATATTTTAATCCTTTTCCCCTTGTCCTCCTGTAGCTCTAAATTCTATTTCCATGTCTGTTTTGAATAATGCCTCTAAGAGGCTATTAGCCTTTGTGAAGAACAGCTTGTGTTTCCCTGTCAAAGACCTTCTCTGCCCAAGGCAGGGAATGCACCAGAATTAATAAGTGATTTTGCATAAGTGACTGGATAAAAACAGTCATTGAAAAGATTCTGGAGTTTCAAGGGTTTGGGGAGCTGTGTATTTGGTTCACACTTGTGTCAGGTGCCTTAGACTGAAAGGATTCCCAGTGCCTGGTATCACTTGCAAGTTCTATTTAAGTCATCACTGAGCTTCTTAGAGAAAAAAGAAATTATTTACTTATACCTGGACCATAAATTGACTGTAATCAGAGATCAAAGATAATCTTGCTGATGAGCTGCAAATAGAAATAACTGAGAAGAAAGTATTTGTCATTGTTTAACTGAATTGCAGATTCAGCATGCTGAGATAGACAGTAGTGCTGATGGGATACTGGACATTCGAAAACACTCATTTGGGTCAGAGTCAACTATGCAAGTAAATCTGGCCCAGGGAAAAGATGTGGGTGAGGAAATTAAACTCCAGTACTTTGTGTTTTTTCAGGGAAAAAAACCCCTACTCTTTCTGAGTATAGCTAAGCAAAAACCTCACAGCAAATTATCTCAGCATCTCTTCCCTTTAACAAAATAGCTATTTGAGGTGAGGAGGGTTATGTTTGCTTGTTTGTTTGTTTCTTGTTTGTTTGGTTTGGGTTTTGCTTGGTTTTTATGTGTTTTTGGTTTTGTTTTAATTTGATTAAGTGTTTTGGTGAAGCCCAGATCCAGCCTTTGCTTTCCTAAGTCACCCTTGGCAGCAGCTGGGTTTCTGCCTTCTAGTACTGGGAGACCATTTATGCTGTTCAGAAAACTGCTGTTCTGGCAGAGCAACTACATTTTAGCAGCTTGCCAAACATGAATGTGATAGAAGGATAATATTTCACTCCTACCTTCAGCAATTCTTTACAGCAATGAGATGGTGATTAAGAGTCTGTTTCTTTACCAGCAAGACTCACTGTCAGGAGGGTCCTTTCCTTGGATGTGCATCAGGTAGCTGTGCTTAGATCTATGATCTGGACACTTGGGGCCCTCTCAAAAGGCTTCCTATCCCACTCTGGTCTCTTAACTGACTTGTCCAGGCAGCTCTACCTGAAAATAGGATCGAGCAGTTCAAGGCCATTCCTAAAATTCCCACAACCAGGATTCCCAACTTTTCTTTCTTCTCCAAGGATCTACCACTCTAACATTCAGGAGCACATGATGTTACTAAGCCAACTGTTCTTTATGGAGGCAAAGAAGTGCATAACAGGACAGTAGTATACAGCCTTGTTCTCCTATTTCCCCCAGGTATTTTGGTGGATTTAACTCAGAGTGCTCTGCAACATACAGAGTTTGTATGTTCTTTTTCTCCAACACTAGTTTTCCCAAGTTCAGATAAATCTTCCTGGTGTACTGCGATGCCAGGGGACTGCAGTACTTCATCAGATAGTTTATTGTTTCAGTTAATAACTTACTAAAATCTAAATTTAAAAATTTGGGGATAGCATGCCTTTCAAAATAACCAGTTCTTCATTCGAGGGTACCTCCATTTTACAGGACAATTAACATATAAAACAACATATGTTCAGCTTCAGGCCTGCATCCCAGCATCTGGATTTCTCAGTTCCGTCTGGCATCTAATAAAAGAACAAAGCCTCATAAATTCAACCCGGAAGGCAAAATATTTTTTGTCCTTTTATCACAGCAATATAGAGATTTATTCACTTTGCTTGAGACTATGAATATGTAAATACATGGGTGTCCCCAAGCAACCATCACAAGCACTATGGTTTTGATTGACAAATTGTGAGTAATAGAATCAGAGAATGGCTTGTTTTAGAAGCAACTTTAAAAATCATCTCATTCCAACCACACTGTCATGGATGGGGGCACCTTCCACTAGACCAGATTGCTTGCTCAGAGTGCAATCCAACCCAGCCTTGAACACTTCCACACATGGGGCATCCACATATTCTAGAGGCAACATGTTCCAGTGCCTCACCAACTTCACAGGAAAGAATTTCTTCCTAATATCTAGTCTAAAGCTGCTCTTTTTCAGTTTGAAGTCATTCGCCCTTGTTATGTCACTACATGCCCTTGTAAAAAGGTCCTCTCTGTCTTTCTTGTAGGCTTCCTTCAACTACAGGAAGGCTGCAATTAGGTCAGCCTGATGTTTTCTCTTCTCCAGGCAGAACAATCACAATTCTGTCAGCCTTTCCTCATAGGAGAGGTGCTCCATCCCTTTAATCAATTTCATGGCCTCTTCTGGACTCACTGCAACAGGTCCATGTCCTTTCTGTGCTGGGGAAGTTTGCTTTTTGGAAGGATTTCTCTTTATCTGCAGCCCATGTAGTCCCACAGCTCAGAGCAGAGATGCATGTGCCAAACCACATACAGAATTAGGTCCTATGACACTTTGAGAACCCTGTGCTTTTTCTTACACGTGTATCTGTCGTTTGAGAGGCTCACTAGGTTGTTTTCTTTCTGGAATGAAAAGAGCCAGTAGTGTTTGTTTTTGTTACCCTCACTCCCTCTTTCCCTGCTCCGGGCAGAAAAGTGCTTGCAGCTCTGCCTCATAGGTTGGCAGGAAATTTAAGACGGCAGTAAGCTGCTGCTCGGACCACCCCCAGACTTTTCTTCCTGTTCATGCAGGAGACTATTTAATTGAGGGCTGACTTGTGCAACTTACTCGCTGACGCTCGGCAGTACCCACCTAACCAGTGGGAGTGATTTTTCCCGACCTTCCCCCTCTTTTGGACAAGCTCCCCACAATGAAGATGCTGCTGCTCCTGATTGCTCTGCTCTCTGCTGTCCTGCTAGCCAGCACAGCCCCTCCAACTTGCTACTCGAGGGTGTTGTCTCTGAGCAGGGAAATCACAGAGTCCTTTAAGGAGTTGCAGACCTCCAAAACTGTGGTGAGTCCACCTAGAAGCTGCTCCTGCACAGGCACTGCAGGTTGCCACTTTCGAGACAGATTTCTCTCAAAACAAAATCACAACGGGTCTTTTCCTCTTTCCCGCAGGACTCCTGTGTGCAGACGCTGCCCAGGCTCTACTTGGACATACACGTAAGTTTGCACACTTCTTTCTTGCTGTTGTGCAGTAAAAGCAGTTAATGGAAAGTGAGAATAACTCTTAATATTATACCCTAGAGGAGTGTTTAAAAAGGATTTTTAAAAGCTTAATTAACTAGATAGATGAGTGATGAAAAAAAACCCCAAAACACCTCAGTCTGAATCTTATTAAAATCCCTATGGAGTTTCTGTGATTTTACTCGATTAAAAGTTTTTAAATTAGAAAATCAATATTTTTTAGTTATTACCATATGTACACAATTTATTTACTGCAACAGCCTTTCAGAAGTTAAATAAATCAACAAAACTTTGAATAATAGTGTAAAAGGAGAAATCTAGAATTAACTTTCTTCACCTAATAAATCTACTTTTTTTTTTATCCTGAGTGGGTTTTGGCATCTAGTTTTAATAAAAAGCAATGCAGGAATACCTTGCTGGCTTTTTCTCTTTTAAATAGCTACTTGTTGAATACAGAAAAAAAGGTGTGCCTGAGGATATGGAAGTGTGATACTGAGAAAAAAAAAAAAAAAATAGTTGTCTCTAAGAAAAAATAACTAAGAAAAAATAACCTGCACACACAGTTAGTGTTATAGTGTCCTGCAGTGGGATATTTGATAAGTTTTGCTTCTTTTTCCAGTGTTCAACAGAGTAGATAAAAATAGAAAACATCAGACAAAACATTTTTACACAAGCAACTACACCAAGTCTTGTAATTCATGACACTCTAGATCCCAATTCCAGAGCTGCCAGTGTCTCACATCATGGCAAAGACCAAGAAATGTGATTCCAGTGTCTCAGTTTCCCTGGCTTTAAAGCAAAAGCTGGGGTATTTATTTACCTGCTTCACAAGGACATTTTGAAATTCATGCTCTCTGTGTTTTATTTTGATAACACAAAATCTGAGGTGAAAATTACTTCAAAAAAATCAGGACTGTTAGTCACAGTTTCTCCTATTGTACAGGAGCAGGGGAGTGAAGTCTGTAAAATCTTGATAATCTGATCATCTGCTAAATCAGGTGCTAAAAAGTGAGACAGTGCACCTATTCTGTAGAATACTCCACCTACTATGGGAGCAGATTTGATTGTATTGGCAATGCTGCCTCCTAAAGCATGTGAGAAATAAGCTGGCAGACTAAGACTATATATGTGCAATTTTCCAAGCACTTATTTAGGCCAAACGTCTTTGCTATAAAATATTGATGATTAATTTTCCTGACTAAAGGTTGCATAGATTACATGTACATAGAGGTAGGAATTCAAGGTTCCCACAAAGCAGTGAGAATTTTGGAAGTGGTGGATGAGAAAGATGAATCTGTACTTGTGCAGGGTACAAAAGACCTCTTTTGCATGCTTTGCAGAATTACTGTGTGTTGGCAAAACTCCGTGATTTTGTGGCCTACCCGGGATGTGACAGAGTGGTTGAAGTGAGTGAGCTGAAGGAAAAAGCCCGGAGCCTGTACACCATCTTGATCTCCTACTGCAGAAGGGTAGGTCAAGATGCATCAACAGGGACAGAATCCCTGCTTTTAACCCTGCCTGTCTCCACACTGTCCCCTGACCACCAAAACTGGATCAGGCCCAACCTTCTCACTGTGCTATCTTCTGCCTTCCTCCTTATAAATCTTAGCCTGCTTTTTTTGTTTGTTTGTTTTGTTTTTTGTTTTTTGTTTTTTGTTTCCCCAGGACCTGGTGTTCCTCACTGATGACTGTAATGCCCTGGAAATTCCTGTTTCACCTCCCATTGAACACTCCATCACAGAGAGCTAAAAGACAGTTAACCTAGAAGTCATACCTGGGAAAGTTTCAAGGAGACCAAAGGTCAAAATATGTATATGCTGTCTATAATATTAACAACTAAGATCTTTTTCAAGCACACTAGCAATATAATCTCAGACCTACCCATTTTTCTCTGCCTTGGCAGGAAATGAATTGCATACCTTGCATACTTACTGAGCTGCTAGGGAACCTACCATTAGGGAGCAGTTTTGCGTTTGGCAAGGTACGATGTTTCAATTTAGCCAAATGTATAAAGTATGTTTTGTTTAAACATAAGAAACTAGATTTTTTATTTTCACTCTTTTATGAATAACTAGACTCATATATACATTTTCTCTCCACTTAGCTGTTTTTCTTGTATTAGATGGGCATGGAAGGGACCATATTTGTTTTACTTAGAATATTTGATAGAAGAAGAGTAATGCTGTACTGGCAGATTTCTCTGCCTGTATAGCTCATATATATATATATATATATATATGTGTGTGTGTGTGTGTGTGTGTGTGTGTATGTATGTATCTTGATAGTTTTTGATGTCAGATTTGTGAGAATAGAGGTGAAAGAAACATGTCTCTGTGGAAAACTAAATAAAAACAATCTTCTAATCTGAGATGCTTGTCTTGCAGTATGTCTTTCAAGATCAAGCAGAAAGGTGTATAAACTTATAAACTTTTCACTTGCAAGTTGTTTTTCTCAGCATAATCTTTGTTTCCATAGCAATGCAAACTTTGTCATGTCTGCATGATTTGACAATGTGTAAGTTTCTACTAGGAGAATTTTTCTATACTACAAACAATTTGTTTGATGAAAACTGTTTAGTGATTTGTTTTTTAATAGTATTTCTGGATTTTGAGAATGTAAATTCTGAGCCAGAGGCTGAGAAAGCCTATTAAAATTTCAGACTGTTTTTTTAAGACATAACCCATAGAGTTGAGCTAGGGGGATTAATAAAACTTCCAGACAGTAATGCCAGAGTCATGGATATCTTCAGAATATGCAGCACATGAGACCTTCACAACTAACAGCTCTTTGGTGACAAGAATAGAAAGTATCTTCCCCATACTGTTGGAAGTAGCTGCTGTTACCTCAAAGAATCTCTTCCTTCCCCCAGAGCAAGAAATTCCTCTGTCTCTAGATTAGTATTTGTTGACTGTTCAGCTACAGCATTGCCAACCCTGGTGACACGGTCAGTGGTCTCACCATGTTTTATAAAAGACACATCTCCCATAGCTGGGTGTTTGTTGACAACTACAACTCCTCTGTTTGGCATCCTGATGGTGCAAATCAACATGCTTGACAACTGTTATGTAAATAAGTGAATAATAAGATTAATTCAAAGCAAAGAGGGTGTTGGGGATGGGCAGGAAAGGGTTTTTTCTTTACTATGGAATCACCTTGTTTTGTTGAAACTACTAGTCTGATTTTAGCTATAGAAAATTTGACTGCCCCTTTGAGTCAAAGAATAAGGGGGGGGTGGGGGGCTGTACTGACCCCAGGAGAGGTACAGGAGGAAGAAATAAACAACTGCTTTTTCCAGTCTGTTTCAATTCTAGGTGTATGTTCAAGGAATATGCCTACAAGACTGTAATTCCCTCTTGAAGGTTAAGTCCTCGTGTGCTAACCCTACTAATCATTTAGATGAGCCATTCTGCTCACAGTGGTTTCACTCAAGTGTCTCTACAAGCATCTGATAGAGACAGTAGCAACTCAGCAATCTAATCTAGTACTAGGCTGAACTCAAAAATGTGCAACAGCTCAGATATTCCTACTATCAGGAAAATCATTGCTTAGTTTGCCTTTCAGAATCCTTCTCTCCAAGCCAACAGCCTCTGTATAAGACCAAACACACTCTAGAGATACCAATACCTATTTTTCTCCATCACCTGGATATGCTCAAAGCCAATTCCTTCCACAACAGCCATATTCTGCAATAAGGGCACCTCTTAGCATACTGGCAGATAGCCTGGTACACACAGAAGGGGTGTGCAAGCACTGGCAGATCCCTGGATCAAGGAGAAACACAGGTAGGGTTGAACCATTTGCTGTCACACTCCACATTCAAATTTTTGTTCCCTCTAACCAGGGACTGAGACCCCTCCTGGGGAAGCAAGCAGTGCTGGGATAATATCAAGTTCTGTCCACTTCCATACACGTACCAAAACCACCTCACAGCCTCTTGTTTTTCATATCTTTGTACAAAGCCAGCCATGGATGAACTCTGCAAGAAAGTGTGGCACAGTCACCACAGGCCATGGTGCTTACAAACCCAGGGACTGGACAGTATACATGCTTGGAAACTGGTAGCAGAAGCTGTTAGTTTTTGGCTGTTTTTTTCACCTCCAGAGGGGTGGGAGCTGTTATGTGCCAGAAGAGTTGGGACAGTACTTAGATGAGATCTCTGAGGATAAGTTTTGAAGTTTATTACATAGGGTGTGGGTGAAAGAGCCCAGCTCAGAGTTGGCTATGTGCAGCTCAGAGCAGGCTGGAGAGCAAAGAGAGCAAGAGAGCAAGAAAAGAGGCTAGCAAAAGGAAGAGAGCAAAGTGGGGAACAAAAGAAGAAGAGCAAGCTGTTCTTTTACAATGACTTATATCTCTTTCTATGTTGAATATTCTACTTTCTCATTAACCAATCTAGTATCAACTACAAATTTTCTACATTTACATATATCCTATAGGAATTGCTACATTACCATATTTTATTACTTTCTAATCTCTAAATCTTTTCAGGGACCCTTCCTGTTGAGCCAGGAAAGAAGGGTCTGTTCTGGTTTTGTTATGTCTGCTTGTAAATTACATTCCTAACAAAGGTTTGGCAAACCTTTGGTCAGCCAAAACTGTTCTATAAACATTCAAACAAACACTGCTTTCATTTCAATGTCTCTTCTAGATTCTGCATTCTTAGCATCTTTGGCAAAGTAGTCATATTTATAGGACTTTCTTGTTTCTTCCTTTCCAACACAGAGGTCACAGGTTTCAAACACTGGCCTGTTGTAAAGCTTGTATTGTAACATGGCAAGCAAACTGCAGAGCAAGATGTGTTTCCCCTGTTGCCCATACCACAGTGCCTAGAACCAGACTTGGGTAAACGCGCAGGAAAATGTGGAACTTCTGCCCCTGCTGCTTTCCTGTCCCAGGGACACACGCTCTCTGAAACTGAATATTTAATCTTGTCATGGATTTTCTCAAAACTCCTTTTTTTCTTTATTGAGGCTAATAAGCCTTCCCTAGACATTTTGATAAAACTTGTGATCCTAACTCCAGGTTTCTCCCATGATGTTCCCTTTCCTTCAGCCATCTTACAAATATATTTTCTGCTGTTTCAGGCTGATTATTTCTGTGAAGAAGATGTAACCTAATTTATTTAGTACAAAGTATCTTGCAAGAAGTCTTTGGAATTGGAAACAGAATAGAAAACACTGTTTTATTTGCGCTGTTTTTGTTAGTAACTTTAGCTTTTTCATGACTGACAGGGACACGCTGCAGTACACTCAGCATGGCTGCTTACCAACAGCTCTTGTTCTGCACTGCTTCGTCCTAGTTCTGCAGAAGCTGCAAAAAGCAAGTTGGTGCTTTGGGGACTGTACATACTTGAATGGACTTTAAAAGCCTTTCCCCATTTACAGATGCTGGATATTTTATTCCCAGAATCAGGTTTTTCTGGTCATTGATGTGCTTTTACAACAAGTATATTCCCTATGGTTTATGTTGTGACTCTCTCTACATCTCATATGACATTTTTAATGGAAAGTGTGCTGAGAGCAAAGCCATGCTCTTACAGTTCACAGTAACCTCCTCTCATTCAGACTGTCTTAATAAAATTTGTGATTAGAGGAAACCTTTTTATGAACAACATATTTTTCCAGGTTTTCACAGTCCAGGGGCAAAAAATCCCCAATGATAATGAGATATAATCTGCTTGCAATTTGACAAGAAAACAGCCACCTCTCCTTTTCAGTACAACATAAAGTTTACCAACTTTGTGAGTCACCAGGTATATAAGGAGCAGTGAAACCATTCATGAAGCTGAGCATTTATTTATTCCTGCAACACAGCAGTTCAGACTCATTAGGGCTCTGGCCAAGAGGGAGACTGTGGAGGGATTAAGGAGGACATATTTGTTGTAATTTGCCAACTGGCGTCTTGCCTAGTTATTGCAGAATATTACTATAAGCACATCATTAAGAAACTGCACTCAGTTTGCACAGTGATTAGGAAAGAATTGTAGAAGAAATAAGCATTTGTTCTGTTTTCTTGCCTGTTGAAGGTTAGTTGGAAAGAGCAGTCAATCCTAGGAATAGGTTTTCTTTTGCAGACTTCATCTCTGCAAGAAGCCTCACTAAAGACCTGTCCTAGGACTGCTAAACTCCCTTATAGGGAATCCTAAGGTCTTGGGTATTGCCTTTGCAAAGCTATTAAAAATATCAATTTCCAATTTTGCCAAAAATTCATAGATCAATTTTCTAGAACCAGTTCCTTTCCCTTCTTTTTTTTTTTTCCAGTCTAATGGGCTTTCCCTAAGTAGAGACTCTGATCACTTAACTCCTCATACACTGGGTTTTGTGAAATCAGGAAGGATGGCAGACATCAAACAAATAATTAGGTCATTCAGGGTGATGAGGTTCTACTGGATAGCATGTGATTAGCTGTAATATAAGTGGTACAAATATTAGGATATATTTTCCTTTTTTTTTAATTATATTTTAAGTATAGGATAAGCATTAACACAGGATTGAGGAGGAATCTGATCTTTTAGGCTGTACACTTTGAGGAGGGCATTGGTTACTTCAAACACCAGATCTGGGAGTGCTCATTTGTCCATTGCACCATTTCCAATGCTTGTGGTGTTTGCCTTAAAAGGATGCTGACCTAGATTTTCCACAAATTTGCTACGATGCTAAAGTCTGGTAAATAATGTTACCTTACAAACATATTACCATTGTACTTGGACCACATTAAAATACTTTTATCCACATTAAAATCTCATTTTTGGAGTATATGGCAGTGCAAGTGAAAATTACAATGGACAAGCTCCAGCAATTTTATTTGGGCAATGTTTTGGGTTCACAATTTTCTTTTGTTATGGCCAGGAACCCTGTGCTATCCAGAGTAAACAAAGTAATCTGCAAGGGAGCTCTTGGTAACTAAATCTAAATTAAGAGATTATGTTTAGGGAAGGGTCATGAATTTATCAAGGGATTTTTCATAGTCTAAATTTCCTTAGCATAGGGTAAATGTATATCCTGAGATTAATAATGTAGCAAAGAACAGAAAACCTATCAAAGTGTTTATCTTTCTAATACAAATAGCTATATAGATATATACCCTGAAATCTTGTTTCATATTTGCAGATCTGTAAAGAAGATGTGTTCAGACATATTAGAGGACTTTGAAGCCAAACAGATGTGGGGGAAAGAAAAATTTCTCCAAAGATTTTTTTGCAATAGATTGAAATATATTGACAATTCTTCACTAATACTCAATTCTAACAGAAGGAAAAAACAAAGTCATAGAACAAGAAAGAAATTCGAGATCTACTGCACCCCTTAATCTCAAGACTAGCCTGGTTACAACAGGTCTTTTCTGGTAGCACTTGGCCTGAAAGACTTTATGAAACAGTTGCTCTGAAAAGCTCACAGAAGTTCAAATCAATCCATTCCAGACCCCCTTTTTGTTATAAAGTTTTATCAGGAACCCAATTTGCCTTCTCAAAATTTAAACTCTTTGCTTTCAGATTTATTCAACGCAGAAATGGGGATTAGATTGTTATTTCTTGTCTTTGCAACAGATGTCAGTTGTAAGACTTCTGTCTCTCTCTTCCTATTCTACAAATCAAATTCTTTCAATCTTTCTTCTTTGATCAGAGGTCTAGAAAATACTTCTTGTTGCCTTTCTTCTATCTCTATTCACTTGTTTCCTATCCTTTTTGGAGCACAGTGCCTGATGTTAAATATAGACATCCAGCTGAGTCTTTATCAATGTCAAGCAGTGTAGAAAGAAAGATTTATTGGTGAAAATAAAAACAGTAGATTACAAATGAAAAATTATCTCCAAGTATTTGGAGGCAATATTTCACTTTTTAATTTAAATTTTAAGATGAATATAAAAAGTTGGAGTACAAGTTATCCCCACTGCCCCATAAAAAAGAAAATTTTGGGGGGAAAACAAACAAAAGCAATGCATAGTGAAATACAATGTCTGCTCCTTTTGCTGTTCTGTCCTATCTAGTAAACATTTGCCTTCCTAATCACAGTGGCTGCCAAGTCACTTCCTAGCAATGGTTGCTGGTCCATTCTATCCCTTAGAACACATTCAAAACTTACTTGGAAGAGTAAGTAATCTGCCCAAGACCAAAACTGTGCCCAGAACCATTACAACAATTTCCAAGTATAGCCAAGCATGCTTCAATACCTGGAATGTTCCTAACACTGAACAAATAAATAAAAGACGAATTTTGGAACACAGTGTTTCACTTGTTCTCCTGGGAGAAGAGCTGTGTTTTTCAAATTGTTAATGCATTTCATATTATTATTGAGTTCAAACACAAACCCTGAAGTAGCACAAGGAACAGATCCCAGACCTTTCCAGTCTCCAGATGACTTTCTCATTGAGTTAGAAAGGTGTTACTCCTACTGAGAGGAAAAGGGAAGCAAGAATGTAATTTTTAGCAAACCAAAGTCAGAGAGAACACTAATGACTTAGAAAAGAAAAAAAATGTTATTTGAACATCACAACCTTTCTTGGTTTGTTTGTTTTTCACTGTTTAATACAGAGGGATCTTTTTCTTCAGTTGCACAATTTAAACTTTTTTTTCCCACTGTGGGTTCTCTGAGGTCCGTAAGTGCTTGGCTGTTCCTGTCTTCTAATGACAGTCAGACAGTCAGAAGATGAGGGCTTGGAAAGCATGTTGTTTATCAAAATTTTTTCCTTGATCAGGACACAGAGGTCTTCCAGGTCAAGGAAGAAAAGAAATACACTTAGGTGTTCTATAGCCTCCCTCTTTTAGTGAATAGGTCACTAGCCATACATCCAGGAATTATTTCCATTTGATACTCCAAAGCAGAACAGTCTGTCTCTCAGTTGCTGTGAAGTATACTGCTTGCTTTAGTGTCTTCCTCTGAAACTTTAATACGAGCCATAATTGATTTTTTAAATATATATTTTTTAGAAGACCTGCAAACTCAGTCCTAGACTAAAGCATGCTATGAATAACTTTTGTTCAGCCTTTACACTCACCAGATTGTACAGCCTGGGCCTGACCCACATAGTTGGTGCAGCTCAGAGCTGGGGAAGCCATACCTTTCTTCACTTCCTTCCTTTATTCCCTTCAAACACTACTGTCTGGTTTGCATTAAGTATCTGAATGTGCAATGATGAAGAAGCCCTAGGAGTCTGTGTCCTGAGCTTTCCCAAGCTTGTACAGATTCTAGGAGAAAGTCTATGGCCAAATTAATTGGAGCATGGGGTACATATGTCTTCCCTGAAATCCTCTGCATGAAAGGTAAAAAATGCCATGGAGTGATACAAGATCAAGAATGATACAGCATCACTGTTTGCAGGAGAAGGTCAGCTGGGCAAACTTCCACCTTGGCCACAAAGAGCACACAGAAGGTCAGAGCCACATCTTCTCCCTCTCCTACACCCCAACTCACTGCTCAGCACTTGTGAGAACAAATGGGCTTATCCAGCTGACTGAGACAAACTTGACATAAACCTTGTCATTTTGCCATGATTTGTATACAAGTCAAAAATTTTCAGCTGATCCTAAAGGTAATTTGGTCATTCTGGCTGAAGAGAGAGTAGACAATGGGGATGGGAATGAAGAAAAACTAGGCAAGAACATCCTGCCTCCTTGGGTTTTTTTCAAAGAAAAATACTTAAATTTCCTCAATCAGTGCAAATTCATCAGTCTTGCTCCAGTCTCCTGTAATAGCATTTTATCACTTATGTTCTCATAAAGCAGGCTTATGCAGAAGGGAAATTATGCAAATAAAATCATTTCTAATCACCACTGTCTTCAAAGGAGGACAACAAAAAGTTGCTCTCAAAAAAAATCTATTGATAAGGATAATTATGCTGTTAGGCTTTCTCAGTCATCTCTTCCTTCACAAAGTAATTGCTTTCAACTTATTATTTTTTATCAGCATGGCATAAAAATATTGGAGAGGTGTAGACAGGTGAAGAAAAGATCATGAAGTGTTTTATTTACATTAATTACACATCATAATACTTCTGACAACTCAGAAAGAGTTTATTAAGTTCAGACATTGAGGCCTCTAAATAGACTGCTTATTTTGTTATTTAAATTTGGTATTGAGGATGTTTATATGAACACTGTAGCACAAACAGCTAGCCTAGAATCAGACAGCAAGTTGAAGACAGTGACAAAAATAAAACAGATGCCTTTTGAGTTTTCTCCTCCAGCACTCTGAGCAGTGACTCCAGCATGTGTCCTCACACAGTCTGGGTGTGGCTCATTTTACATGGCAATCAAATAAATTGCTATTTTATTGTTGTTGGCAAGCTTTTGACCAAAGCTAGGTTTGTGGTTCAAATTTAAAATGTATTCTTATTACATGTGCCAAAACTGGTTTGAAGAAATATTCCCTCCATGTTAAAGCTATTGTCAAGCCAAAAGAAAAGTCAGCCTATTCTCTGTAATATTCTCACCATGACTTGCATGGGACTCATGATATTGAAAAACAAAGACCTGATGGTCAAAGCAAAATGTACTTTACAAATTGCTTTTTGGAAAGAACATAATCCAGAATGCAGCAGTAAACAAAAACTTCAAAACAGCCATGGATTCCTAAAAAAACCCATTGAAATCCTGAAGAACAATAACAAACTGTTTAAGCTGGATTACTAAAAGCACTGTGATTCATTGTTAATGTCTGCAAAAGCCAATGCTACAGCCACGACCACTGAGACCATATGATGTGTCTCCATACACATGTCATGTTTAGAGTCAGGTATCAAGATAGGCCCCACACCTCTTCTCTTTTACCTGGGCAATCAAATGCAATTTCATACAATGACACTGCACAGCTGATGAAAGTCAAGAGTCCATTCAAGATCAGGATTGACAAAATTTAATTAAAAAATTAGGGAAAAGAATCAACACATACAAGAGGGGTTAGCTATGTTATTTTAAGTTACCACAGTATTTTAAGTGTGATTTGCACTGACTGTAATGATATGTTATTAAGAATTTAGGGTAGAGATCAGATCAAGTAATGGATCCTACTAAACAGGAAGCTGTAGCAGGCAGTAATACATCGTTTTAAGCAATTATGCATACTAATCAATACCAGGAATTTACACAAATATGTAGTGTAGTTAAAGGCATGTTCTGCCATACTGCAGTTGCTGTGGGACATGAAAGAAGACCCCCGGGAGGACATGCACCCGCAAACACCCTTGTTCATCACACAAACATTTGAATGAGTTGTCACTATGCTAAAACTTATTCAAGGAGCACAAAGGTTCTGCACTGGTCAAAGATTTGTTAAAAAAATCTTTATAGCTTTCTATTACTGCTACTTGAAGCAAGTCGATCTGTTAAGTTGTAAGTAACCCTTGTTCATTGCCTGTTCAATCTGGAAAACGGATGCTGTGTCTCAGCATCTGACTCATTGAGCTGGACTCAAAAGAAAAAAGCACAGCAGAAACACTGTCATCAACTTTTGAAACTGTTTGAGTGCTGCATAACTTTTAGCAGCCCATTTGAGGTGAAAACAGTGAAGTTGGCAATAATAACTCACACCTTTCATCTGGTTTTTTTCTAAGCTTAAGCTCCCCCTTAAAAGACAGCATGCTGGTTGGTTCAAACAGGTTTTAAAATCAGTATTTTGGCATTTCACCATTTTGCTTTTCATTTGTTAATTTATGACTCAATTCACCAAGTCAGATTGCAAAGTCAGATAGCTGCTGCATGGACTCTTTTTGTCTTCTTCACTCCACTTAGCATCATTGATTTTGAAATCTGGCTCTCTACAGCTGACTCAGGGTTTATTATTAACAATAGCCAGAGAGATTCTGATGCTACTTGATGCTGAAGATAGCTTAGGATAAATTGGAGGAAGATTGCTGTAATATAAGAAAGCATGAGGATGAACTTTGTCTCTGTAAGTCTGGAGTATGAAAAGTTTATTGCCATATTTAATTTCTCTTTGCTGGAAGACACATGAACTCCAAGAGATAAATTTGTCCCAAACATGCAGAAAACAGTACAGCTCATAAAAACTGAGTTCATTTATCCTTCCAGTCAATTCACATAAATCAACTCCTAAAAATGCGATTTATTATTATCCTATTATATAATGGAAGTTGCAGACTGTAAATCTATTCTGCTTGAAATTACTTTCCCTGTGCTCCACACTTTTCAAAGAGGATATCTTTAGCCATACTCATCTTGCTAAAGCAAGAATACCTAAAGACCTGCACAGGTGACCAAGGAGATCCTGTCAAAATTCAAATATAAAAATAAAGCTCACATGAGGTGACCCTGGGGTCAGAAGATCCAGGAGGAATATAAAGGCACTGTCTGAGCACTCTGAGACAGGGTTAGGCAAGACAAAGCCCATCTGGACCTGAATCCATGCAAGGGATTGTGAGGGGTTCTACAGGTCCATGGACCCACATTCCACAGCAGCATGGAGTCACCACTGAAAGAGCAGGAGGCAAAGCTAGAGGCAAAGGTACTCAAAGTCTTTTTCATCTTCATCTTTACTGATAAGATCAGACTGTAGAAATCTGAGGCCTCAGAAACCAGTAAGAACATCTGGAGCAATGAAAACTTACTCTGTGGGACAAGAGTTATGTGAGGAACATTTAGATAATCTGGACCCACCAAAATCTGTGCAGCCGAATGGATTTCACTTGTGGATGCTGAGAGTTAGTGTCATTGCAAGGTCACTCTCAATTATCTTTGAAAAGTCATGGTGTTTGTGGGAGGTTTCCAAGGACCAGAAGAAAGCAAAAGTTATTCCTATCTTTGAGTAGGTAAAAAGAATTAATGGAATGGCAGGTTGGTTGACGTAACCTCCATCCTTGAGCAAGTGCACCTGAAAACTATTTCCAAACATGTAATGGGAGAATAGGTGATATGGTTGGTTGGGATTTATGAAGGGGAAAATCAAGTTTAACAAGCCTGATGAACTTCTACAACCAACTAATGAGAACAGTGGGTGAGGGCAAAACAGAAAATTCTGTTTACCTCAGCCTCAAAAAGTCTTTCCCATAATATCATCAAAGACAAACTGTTGTACAGCCTAGAAAAATAAACAATAAGATGGATAGAAAACTGGATAAATTGCCAGGTTTAAAGGGATATTATTATCAGAAGGAAGTCCAGTTAGAGGCTGGCCACTAGTGACATACCTCAAAGGTTGATGCTAGGGCCAACACTTTTGGTCTGTTGTACAAGGTCCATACTTGGAGAGGAGCAACCCCAGGCACAAGTGCACAGACAAAGAGTCCAGAAAGAAGCTTTGTAGAAAAGGATCTGGAAATTCTGATGAGCACCAGATTAAACACACACCAACAATTCCCAAGTCTGGCTGCAATGGAAACAGTGCTGCCAACAGGTCGATGGAAGTGATCCTTCCCCTCTGCTTCCCTGCTCACTCTTACTGTGAGGGTAGTCAGACACTGGGACAGGCTGACCAGAAAGACTGAAGAGTTTCCATCTTTGTGAATATTTGAAGTGTAAATGGGCAAGGTCCTCAGAAGCCTGTTCTAGCTGATTCTGCTTTGAGCATGTGGGGTGAACTAGACTTTCTCCACATCTGAACCTTGCTGTGATTCTGCAATGATATCCACGTGTTTTCACAGGCACATGCTCCTAGTGAGCATCTCTAAAGAATATAGGTTGGTGCAGCTTTACAAAGCTATCTGAAATGTTTATTTGGTTCTCAGCAGAGAAAGGACTCCATGAAAAGGTAGTTTATATAACAGACTCCACCAGTACAGTTTTTCTTCTTAAAACCTGTTCCACTAAACTATTAGTTTTTCTGACAGAAGGACTAAATATAGACTTGGTCAGAAGAATACTTGCAGTAGTCCAATCTATTTAAACAGCTTATGTGGGATTTCCATTTACAGTAGCTCTTTGTTAATTTCTACACTTGCAAAAGCTTTCTGCTAAATCCAGCTTGGATTAGCAGAAACAGTTGCTTCTGTCATAAAAGAGAGGAGGGTGGGGAGACCTGAATGTTGTCTTTATTTGGAGGACAGATTTTTTCCTTGAGAACCGAAAAACAAACTAAAAAAATCCCCAATTACTCTTCAAGAGCCCAGAGCTGAGTAGCTCTTAACAGGGCTCATTCCATGAGCTGCTGCCTTCCCATGCTCAGTCGATTACTTCCCTTTCCCTTCTCTTCTGTGACTCAGTGTTAGAAATATTCTTCTAGGGAAGACACACTATTTCCTTTTGTCTCCTTCTTTAATTGAATTCCTAATCAAGTCTCCACAAGGAAGAGATTTAAGATATCAAAGGCAGAACCATCACCACCTCTTGACAGAGTAGGATGGCGTGAAGAGATGTGAAAAACCTTCTGATGGTCCTAAAGCTCACATGGTATCTTTCCCTCAATAAAAGGAACAGTGTGTTGGTTCCATAGTGAACACAAGTGCTTATCACCTGTTATCACCTGTTACCACCTGGTTTAATGACTGTACCCTCAACTCAATAAATCAAATAGATAGATATTCATTAAATATATATTTAAATGTTATGCTGACTTGGAATGGATTTTAAAACACAGCACAGAATGAGATTCTAACTGGATATTACAGGAGAGTTTTCTAGAAAAATGTGTTCTCAGGAAATGTACCCAAGTAAGGTGGGCCTATTTTACTTAATCCCCTTATTAAAACTAATGGCTTATGCTGTTCCAGTAGGAGAATAACAACAGCAAGGTTACATAAGGTGTTCTCCTGAATGGTATGAATCTTTCGTATCTAGGGTAATCAAAATGTCTTTTCTCCAAGTAAATAAATGCTGAGATCATCCAGGGAGCTATTAATAAGTCAATATTTATGAGTTCTAGAAATACCTCGTAGACCAATAAATTGGAGGAATCATGCAACTGAACCATACTTTTCAGATCTGTGGGCATGAAAAACATCATTTTAGTAATCCCTTTGAATTCAAGAGATTCTCCTGAAAATTTACCCAGTACCCCTAATGCCAAACTTTCCACAGGTTAAACACAAAAACACCTTGAACAAGATTGTGTACAAACATCTCAAGAATTGTATCACAGTAGTAGAAGCTGTCAGGAAAGTGTGAATAAAATAGATGCCCACTGTAAAAGACTGGAAAAAGCTTAAAAAGATTCAGAGACTATTATGTGTCCTGCCTTTGAGGAAAAAAATTGTGGGCAAAAAAATTAGGCATCTGCACTACTAAGTCAAGCAGTTTCTACAATCACCAACAGAGATGAGTCCTGCTGTGCCTATAAAATGTACTTGTGGCCTAAACAGCATATCTTAAAAAAAAGCTAACAGATGTATTTGTTTCAATTTTAGAGATTTCTGAGATATGTTTGATTTCTGAAAAGTAGAAATTCTACGTTTGTACGGTCACATTCAGAAGAACAGGGTAATTCAGTGCTGTTACAGAACAAGGACAACAGCTTTTGCTCCCTCTTCAACTCTCCCCCACTCCAGAAATTTGTCTCAGTTAGTTGATGCTGATAAATGCCCAACTTTTGTAAGGAACACATGTACATACACATAAAAAATGTGTGTACATTTTTTAAATTATGCTTTTTTCCTCCAAAACTTACTGTTTGTTACTTTAGCCATAAACACAACATCCAATCACCTCAATGAGCCAGGATCTCACAGAGGTTATTTTCTGTGGTAGAGACCACAGAGGAAAATAAAGCCTTATTACAGCATAGGAAACAGAAAACAAATTTTCTTTATTCAGCTTCACAGGAGGCAAGACCTGCACAGGCCAAAAAATGAAAAATCACAACCAGGGGGCCACCCCACCTTCTTGTTTGGTTCGTTTCAGAGCTGTCGTTTTGTGGTCATCGTGTTTATACCCACAAAACCTGGAGTGTTCCTGTTTGCTTTGAATCTGGTATTCAGTGTTCAAAGCTCCACAGTAAGACCAGGTCAAAGACTAAATGAGCCTGGCAATATCATGATGTAGGTAGAGAGAATTAAAAGCGCCATTAAAACAAAGCAAAACAAAACAAAGCAAAATAAAACAAAGCAAAATGAAGCCTAACAAAGCGAGCAAATCCCAACCAAAAAAAAAAAAAAAAAGAAGTATTAAAAGAGAAGAAAAGAAAAAAAATCTTTGACCTACAATCCAGCAAATTGATCCACGTAACACTAAGTTACTTGAAGTTCTGTCACATCTAATTATTAAGGATACTTTGCAAAATTTAAGTTGCAACAACTGAAGTGAGAACAGCTCACAGAATCTTGTGAGCCACACAAGTCCTCTGTTAAACTATTACTCTTGCTTCCACTAATTGGTTTTGGCTTGAGATAAGGATGAGATTAATTCTGATTTGGAGACAGCAAAAGATAGACAATCCTACTCTAGGAAAGAGAGTCGTTATTGAACGACTGTAGTTCTGCCTCTAAAAGCTTCCTTTATTTTTCTTATGCAAAAATGTGACTTGAAACTGTCTTGTTCCAATTACTGATCTTGTGAAATCAGACACTCATTAAGGACTTCACTTGCTGCATTTGTGAAACTTTTTGACATACTCTGCTCTGATAGAAAAAGGCAAATATGTGTATTTATGGGTAGCTGAGAGTGATGAATGCTGGACAAAACAAAGAGAAGGTTGTGTTAGACATACCCTTGTGCTAAGCAATGGATGATAGAATTTGAGATTGAGAAGAGGGGAGGCTTTTCTAAAAATAAAGATTAGGAGAGATGGAAACCAATTCCCGCAATCATCTGTTCAACAAAACAGGCTTAAACTCAGAAAACTGACATGCTTTCATGGAAGTGGGTCTGAAAATCTTCCCTGCCTGGTTTGTGGAGAAAGCAGAAGATGCTCTTACTGGCACTTATGGACAGGTATGGACCAGCACTGCCTTCCTTCTGTCCCTGACAGTGACTTAGGCCAGCAAGATCTGTGAAGAAACTCTTGTGGACATCAGCCAGATCCTGCATAGCCTTTGAGGATGCAGTCCTACTTAGACTGGGCAAAAGTGTCATCCTGCATTCAAATACCACCCCATTCCCCCTCCATACCTCTTCACACACTATACTAGCTTTGCTCCCTGTTGCTGTGAAGACTCTTAAAATACTTCTTTCTTATCTCAAGCACCTCACATGGATGTAGGTAAATCCATACACTTTACAGTAAGAGATGCAAAAATTTCTGTTCTTTGATCACTTAGAATGTGATTACTCCAGTTCCCTAGTCCCATAATGTGTTGTCTTTTGCTTCATATTTTATGAATGAAATCTTTAAAAAACCCATTCATATAAAAAATGCAACTCTCAACCGTATTTCCCTTCCAGACTTGCTTGGAGCTAATTTTAGATCCAGCCACAAATTCCTGCTAGTTCACAGCCATCAGGGATGGTGGGGAGAAATCCTCCATCTGTTCCCTGACTTTTTAGTAATCCCTTTTCTGCCAAAGAAAGTGCTACTGATAGAGAGAACCAAAATTTCCCACTGCCCCTGCAGAAAGAAGAGGCAGGACACATATATTTATAAGTGTTTGGGATGCTCAGCTGTCACTCAGGTCTTATAGGACCTGAAGCTATTTTATCTCTCCTTCAAGGATGGAGGGAAGAGCATTCTGTGCAAGCTGTCCTGAACCTCCCCATTCCATCCCCTATGCTTCTCTTCTTTGCACCATTGCAAAAAGCTTTGCACCATTGCCCTACAGAGCACAACTCATGCAGGCTGTTACAGGAGAAACCATGTTCAAGGGACAATGATCACAAATACAGAGTTGTTATCCAGCTCTCCAAGAATGCCAGAAGAACTTCTGTATGTTGATATTTAGTAGTAACTGATGTGTTTAATTTATCAGCTTCCTATCTCCAAGGAAGAGAATTTGCGCTTGTGATGGACTTTAATTGTGCATCCAAATGATTTTGGTGGGATTTCCAACTAGCCATACTTCAGTACATGTGCAAATGCCCACTGGATCCAGAGCAAGCACAAACAACCCTGACACAGCTGAACTCCCACTTCCATCAGCTGCTGAAGACAGCCAAGGAGCAGCTCTGGCTGCAATACAAGTTGGCAGAGTTCAAGGGTGGAAAGAGTAAAACCACATGGCTTTGTTCTGTTGTGGCAACACCAGCAGTAAGTAGGCAGGAAGGATGTTGAACAGCTCTCCCTACACATACATGTCTATTCAACATGTGAGTTGGCAAAATTTCCTTGTCATTTTTCATATACATCTTCATGATTTAACCCCAGCTGTCAACAAAGTCCCACAGAGCCACTTGCTCACTTCCTGTCACTGGGATGGAGGAGACAACTAACCGAGTGAAAGTGAGAAAACTGGTAAAGAAGTAAAGGCACTTTAATAGGAAACCAAAAGTTTTGTATGCAAGCAAAGCAGAACAATGAATTCATTCTCTGATCCCAAGGGCAGGTAGGTGTTCAGCCACCCCCAGGAAAGCAGGGCTCCCTCACATGTAACAGTGGCTTAGGAAGACAAAACTCATCACCCTGAACATCCCCCCTTCCTACTTCATCCCCCATTTTATTGCTGGCCATGATAACGTATGGTCTGGAAAATCCTTTGGGTCAGCTGTGGTCAGCTGTCCTGGCTGTGTCCCCTCCCAGTCCCCAGTGCACCCCCAGCCTCCTCACTTGTGGGATGAGAAAAACCTTGGCTCTGTGTAAGCACAGCTCAGCAGTAGCTAAAACATCCCTGTGCTACCAACACTCTTTCCATCACAAATCCAAAACACAGTCACACACTAGCTGCTGTGGAGAAAATTAATTCTATCTCAGCCAAAATCAGCACACACCACAGTTTTATGCTAAGAGTATTCCCCACAGAAATATCCTGTGCAGACACAAACACACTTGAGCTACAAATAATGGGATAATTCACAAAACACGGACACAAATAAATCAGATCTGGACACAGTCACCCTTGGCAATACCCATATCCCTTCCTGGTTAATGGAGTTTTAAGAGTGGAAAGATTTGTATTTGTCTTGGGACACATTGTCAAACTCCCACCACACCAAATTACCTAACACCAAGGGTGGCTTTCACATTGATTTTAATTTGGCATATTATAGCAAGCACATTAATAATAGTAGATCTCTAAATAAACTATGCTACTATTGCTGTTCAGACAGACTTGTGTGGAAACTGGAATTTCTTATTATTCCACTTAGATTCTATAATCAGAGAAACATGTAATTATTTACCATACCACCATGATGTGTTCAGATATTAGTACTTACTTGTATGTAAAACCTTAAAAATTATTTTTCTTTTGTCAGTGTAACATTCTTCCTCAAATTTCTGATAAGACATCACAGCACCTGCTTCACAATACCCTAGATTTGTCATTCAGAAATCTGGTCAGCTTATTTTCAGTGCAAGAGAATAGCTTATTATCTTGCTTTAGGGGATTGTGATTCTATTTTTAATTAAAATAGATTTATTTCCTTCTGTTATCACTAGGTTCAGACTGCATTTTCTCAAAATTGATTCAGGCCAGAAAGAAATGTGGAAACACACAATGAATCCTATTAAACCTGAAATAGTTGTTTTAGCTTATTCACAGGCCAGTCTGGTTTTGAGGTTTAACCCAGCTCTTGCAAAGAACATCCAGTTCTTTCTGCACTATACAATTCATAAGATGGCTTCAGATTATTAAAAAAAAAAAATAAAAGGCAAGTTCTATTTCATTCTTAGTCATAAGAGTGTTTATTTTTTCAATTTGATGAATACATCCTATGGAATTATCTTTGAAGATGCTCAGAGTTCTCTGTTCTCAGTACTTCTCCCACACCACTTACAGCTTAAATTTCAATCAAGGAAGAAAGTTCTTTGAAATTGCAAGGATTTGAGCTTTCCCTGAACTTCTTTGGAGCAGGACAATAAGGACAGTAGAACAGAACAGCACAGCCTTGGAGCAGTAGCTAAAGGACATTACTTAGGCAAAGAGGAGTCATGCAAAACACAAGCAGGATGCCAGCTGAGTTCTGCCAGGATGACAAAACAAAAGTTATGCAAAACAATGATATTGTGCTTACTCAGAAGTTGAGGTCGAGCAACAGCCACCTAAAAAGAACACCAGACTTTGAAGACAGACACTAAAAAACCAAGTAAGGACTTCCAGTAAGGGGTACAACTGTGTAAAATAAAGTAATACAAAAACATCAAGTAAATGGGCATAGACATTAAAATGTAATCAGTATGTATGATCTAAACTCTTTTTACCTGATGCTTGGGGCACTCGATTAGAGGGAAGATCCTCTGAGTGATCAGCATGCTGCAATAAGTAATTCCTACTTTCTAATACTCAAAACCATGCTAGAAAGTTTCTATCTGGCTGATTTCAGTATCAGGATTCAAGGGAAATCAGTGCTATGCAGATCTTTAGCATCAAGGAAAACCCCTCAGCTGTTCTTTTTGTAATGTATGGAAAGAGGGCAGTATCCTCACAATAATGTAGTTCTCCAACATTTGTGAATGCTGGGGTGATATTTAGGCTTTAGTGAAGTTAAAGAGGTCACTTGTTCCTGCGCCATTAGAATTAGGATTTCAGACCTTCATATTAACCAGCAGCATACACCACTGAAAACTTGATATTCTTAAATGAAAAGCTCCAGCCTTTACTTTTCCTTCAAACCCAGTGACTTGTTCCATCTTGTGGCAGCACTGGCACCCAGACACAAGCGAAGTGCCTGTTTTTTGGCTTTCTGAGGTTTCCTTTCTTTCCCTCAAGGATCTTGGCTGTTTTGCCCCAGCAAGAAAATTAGGGAGGTGTTTATGTGGTGACTCTAGTATTGTTGTCTTTTCTCAATATATCTGCTTGTTAAAGTTTTAGCAGATGAAAATTTCTTTATTATTCCTTCTGTGGGGGACAAAAGGAGATTAAATGCTGTCACAAAGGATGGATACATCATTTCATGTGCAAGACTCAGCTTCATGGCAGGATTTAATATCTCCTTGATGCTCACATGGGCAGCTGGCTTTTAAGTATTGGAAATCTGAGGTATCTGATTTGTTCAATAGGCAATTCAGGAATGAGGATTTCCTAGATGGGATAGAGGAAGGTACTGTTTAAGTCCACACTGTCCCACTTTGTGAAGTGTGGCAAATCGCACTCCTAAAATCCTCTGCAGAGATGCAAGGTAACCATCTGAGAGAAGCTGCTTCCTTGCCCAGAGGAAGCACAGATTGATTCACAGCCCTACAGCTGAGAAAAGCTTTCCAGAAGCCTTTATGGAGTATGCTCCCCACAGGAATGAGTCTGCTCTGAGACTTTAAAGCAAGAATGCTATATTAACTTCAGACGTGATGCCTTGCCTCATTTTACGATGTGTACTAATTTAACTCCTTGTCAGGCTATGGGGAATAAGGTGACAGCACAGATGCTGGGCAATTAAAATTGAAGTGTATATGAGGTGAATATGACTAGTGGCTGGTTACTTGCTGGTACCAGGTGAAGCACATCATTTCACTCACGGCTCATTGACAGCAGCACTGTGGGTGCTGACACAGCCACGTGTTAATACCCTGCCTCCTATGTTTCCCATCAGTTCAGGAGCTGAGCACCATAGACTTGTAAATTCTCCCCTTTCACAAACACATATTTCCACTTGCAGCGGATTTTGTTGTGGGAAAGAATTTATAGGCCAGCACTTAGAACCATCTGGTCAGTGTTTAACTAGAAGCTGAAGCATATTTTATTCATTCAGGGGCTACCCTCCTGACTAGCAGCTAGCCGCCAGGCTCCCTAGGTAATTTTGCCCTCCCTATTATATGTTTTAGAGACTGATGAAGTTAAGCATTGAAAAAGCAATCTCTAAGGTACGTTATCTGTCTCACCTTACATATCTGTCCAACCGACATGATCTTACCTTCTTCACCCCAGGGCTAGGTACTGGGATGTCAGACGATGGTGTGCACAACTCCTCCTTCATCCATGCCAGAGCAGGCAGAAATATCCTGCAGCCATGTTCTCCAGGTATTTCAAACAAGTGAGAGGTTTCAAAACAATCTCAGCAGATCTAGTAGGGCTGCTGCACTCCTGCTTTCCTCTTGGACACACCCACCCACCCCACCCTTTGCAAAAGATGTTGATTTTCAGACAACTCCTTTACTGCACTGCCTTACCCCACAATTGCCTGAGTCCTAGTGGCAGGGTAGGAGGCAGAATCACACAACTGTGGAGGGCAGAAAAGTCCAGCTTAGACTGGGATGAGCTGCTGAGGAATCCTAGTGTTGTCTCTGCAACAAGCTGCCTTAACCCAGGAAATGTGGAGCTGCACTCAGGAGGAAGCAGCAAGCCACAGTGAAAGGTAAAGTAGATTGGGACTTCTCTGAGGCTGACCAAATGTGGATGCATGGCCTGTGTGCAGTCAGGACAGTTGTGCCCACTCTGGCAGAACACCCTCAGGCTGTTTGCCAAAGCTGGTGCAGGCATACCCGTAGTGCACCTTCCTTTTACAGCACATCTTGTGCTCTTCAAGCACTTTCATGGGTCAGCTTTATGAGTCCAAACTACATACACCTGCCCAGCAGGTCATTCTGACAGACAAGCCATTGTCATTGCCTCCATCCTGGCCAGACTGATCCTGACGGTGCAGCACTCCTGAGTAAAACAAGATCTAAAGACAGACCCTATCAGGGTTGTATGGAGAAATCCATGAGATGGAGGGATAAGTGACAGACCACTCATTTTCCTCCTTCCTCTACAGGAACAGAAAGCAGTTTCCAAAAGGGTAGGAGTTATTCTCTCTGGTATATGCAACAAACAGTCCATAGTTCAGCTTTTCAGAACTTCTTGAGCCAAAGACTTTAAAAACCTTAGATAATAACTGGAAACTCCCTTAAGAAACAAATCAACCAATATTTTTTGTGACAAATTTTGAAGTAATTCTGCATTTAGAACCCATTTCTTCTTCTTTGAAATGGGTCAAATGCCTGGAAAATAGTATCTGTCATTTAAGTCACTGAGTCATTAACTGGTCAACATTGTAGGTGTCTGACACCTCTTGTTTAGGAAAAATTCTTAGTCTTGGCCTTCTCATCCCTTAGCAGGGTTTGGTTTTGGTTTGAGATTATTTTTTTCCATGAAAGAGAATTTCCAGAGGGTAGCTAAATTAACCAAGCCAGCAAGGTATGAATTTAGACACTTTTGCAGTTGTGCAACCCCTGAGGCAGAAGATGTGGATGGGATCATATCTGCATGAATCCCACCTAAATTCCTGATAGCTTATGGCTGTATTTTCCCCCAAGGATGTCCTCCCTTCCATATTACTTGAACTGTGATGAACTCACTACAGAAAGCTAATAAACAATCAAACAAATTTCTGGTTTTTCTGCCCATGTTTTTCACTTCCTTTCTCCTCAATAGCTCATTCATCAAGCCAAACAAGAAGAAAACCCCACAGAATTACTTAAAATAGTAGTCCAGCCAGCATACTGGCTTTGCTACTATGTGTACTACATGCAGCCTGCCAGTAACAAAAAGTGGAATTCACCGCATCAAACAAAGTTCATGAATTTGTTTGAGGATAACATGTCAGTAGAAAAGCAGATACATTTTTGAGGCCCAAATTAAACACCAGTGTAAAGTTCTTAAACAGAGTCACTGTTACAGCTACTGTTTATTAGCAACCCTAGGAAACCTCAACCAAAACATTTAAAACACTGGTTTAACTTTTAGTCCATCTGATCCAGCCTCTTACATTTGGTGATAATTCTTGACCTGCACTTCAGAGGAACTGCCATCCACAATGCTGTAAATAGAAAAGACCTCCAGATATTTGAGACACAGAAACAATCTATTTATGCTCAAGCAGTCTGGTATTTCTCCCATTGACACTTAAATGTCTGTTGATTTTAGTGTGGCAGATGCTTAGATGTAAAATGGCTTTTGTTGTCTTAGGGTCAGTGTCTATCATTCCTTATTTCTTTTGGCATTAATGGCATTGCATTTGATAATACAAACTGTTCCCATCTTAGGAATAGGGTCTTATCTTATGTGCCAGATGTCAGGGCTCATGAAGGCAGCTGGAGACAAAGTCCATTCCTTTGACTGTAGAAGGGAAGGTCTGGCCCGAGAGGCTTTCACTCTATAACTTTGTTCTAATATTCAAAACTCAGTTTAAACATCACAACTGTCTATACAAGCACAACAGAAGTGACTTCCATAACTGAAAAGTTACGGAAACAGGGAATTCCCTCCTTCTTACCATGCTGGGCAGTATTATGGGACTGCCTGCACCCCCATGACATGGCTGGAGGGGCTGGATAACCTGGCCCTCTCCAGGGGTAGCTGGGATCATTAACACCTTGTACTTCTGTCAAGCTCTAGGATCAGTACCACAGCAAATCCTTTATTATCCATAGAGATGAGAAGGAGGAAAAAGACGAAATATATAAATTAATAACTGCAAAAACTTTCTAGTACTTGTATATCATATAACATACTGTCCCCAGAGCTATCAGGCACCCATAATAGGGCTGAGAGCAGCAAGTGTTCTCCATAAAGCAGTGACACAGTTTTGCTTCAGTTATTAAGGAAATTCCTCTTCCTTGATGCATTGTGGCAGCAGCAATCTAAGAAGACAGATGCTCCTGAGAAGAGTCAACCTGAATTCATGAAGTTGTTCTACGCTGTCCAAACACAAGTATATCTTATGACTTTGGTATTAAATGACCTTTGGAACAGCACTTCACATTTATCCCAAATTGACAGTGACTGACAGGCATAAACTACATAAGGCTAAAAAGAACTTAAAGTGAAATACATAAGCTCCTGTTACTAAGAACTTGGCCATACTAAACAGAAGGTCTGTCATTAATTCTTCTCCCAGGCAGGAGGATGACCACAAGTAACAACTGAGTAAGACTCTGCCTCTATCCCCAGTTTTCAACACAGCTGAGTCAGTACAGTTAGT
The DNA here is from genome assembly GCA_018697195.1 of Certhia americana. Lineage (NCBI taxonomy): Eukaryota > Metazoa > Chordata > Aves > Passeriformes > Certhiidae > Certhia > Certhia americana. Next base: position 53,795,283 of record CM031860.1, on the reverse strand, counting down.
GCATCCTGCAGCACCCAGGTGTCTTTTCTCTGTGGAGTAGAAGAGAAATCCATCTCATAGAAAAATATTTCTTCTCAAAACCTCTTCATTCAGACCTGCAATCCTTCTCCTGTCTTTTTCAGAAACAAGCAACCACTTTAATTCACAGCTGTCCCACCAGTGAGATGTATCTCTGTTTTACAAATCTTACTTTCATGCAGAAAACAGAAATCCTGATAGTTTTCCATGTGAGTACAAGATCTTTTTTCCGTAAGGTTTCAGTTTTCCTTGCTGCACAGAGATTAAATCCTTGCTTTTTAAAAATACACCAGGGTCATAACAACAACCCTCATCTGACTTTTGCTTTGCCTGTCATCAACAGCTACCATTTCCTCATGCTATCCAGGATCTCCAACAAGCCAAAACAAGACCTGGATGTTCAACAGCCATGGATCTGAGGCCACTGTGGGAATTTGAAGTGTTCCTACATATTTTGCCCCTTAATTAAACTTCTTTAAATATTAGAAGATGAGCCATCTTCATCCTTGCTTAGCTAGAAATAGATCAAATTACTATGACCAGACTGAAAACTGTGCTGCTGAAGACAGTACAGCAACTCATACAGAGGTTAAACCATAGGCAATACAGACATGGGCTCAAGGTCCCAGGTCTTAGTACCCAGTAAAAATGTAAAAGGCTGAGCAGTACCAATATATTTCCTTGAGTTTGCAGATAATGTGAGATGAATGACCTTTAGGAACTGGAAACTCCACCTGCTTCCCTTTGATGGCAAGCTCAGAACTATGCAAAAAAAGGAGGATTAATCAGGACTTCCCCACTGTGAGGGATTCTATATGTCACAAAAAGAGAGAAAATCTGGCCTGTCTATGAAGACTTAATTACATCCTTGCCCCCCAACTCATACAACCCTCCTCTTTTGAACAGAAGGAGGCACTCCTGTGCAAGGCACAAATTTTGGTGTCCCTCGATCAAGGAGGATTTTACATTGCCCACTCCTGAGCAACATCTGCTGGAACCTGGAGCCCTCACCAGTCACCCTTAGTGTGCCTTCTGGGGAGCAGCCTGGCTGTGCTTCCTCACCCTGCAAGCAGCAAGCAACAAGGAAGACTCTTCTTACATGATGATTGCCAAAATCTTGTCAGGGCCAGAACATTGATTGACATTTTTTGAAACAGCAACTAGCAACAGCTTGGACATGTTCATACAGAGATAAAGAGTGTGAACTGTGTGATGTGGGTCTAAGTCCAGCTCAGGACAATATGATGGTTCCCTCCTCCAGAAAGTCTACAAAATCTCCACTGACAAAGTTATTAAACTCTCTGCCAAATTTCAGATACTTAGAGAAATTAACAATATAATCCTCGTGGGATCAACATATTCTGGAAAACATGCTAGAAATGCTAAAACCCCACATCTTTTCCACCAAAGCTTTTTCACTCAAAGTGAGAGGAGATAAAAGAGGAAAATGTTATAACAGATACCTTTTTCCCTGGTCCTACAAATCATGAACCAGACACAGTTAGGTGATAAAATGCAGTTTCCTTTGTAAGGATCCTTATGGTGCACAACATGCTGGAATACACACTGAAAAAGCAATGAAGATGAACACCATGACATACAGTGGGCACAATTTTCTATGTTTAGCAAATTAGCATAACTGACAAGGATCACCAATCAGAGACTTTGGTGATTAGGTAATCCCACCCTGGCTTGACCCTTTTCTGAACCCCCCGCCTTTAGATAGTAACTAAACTTTGTTTATGAAGAAGTGTCTCAAGGAGCTGGTTTTTAACCTTCACTCACAGGGGTTTGAAGCATCTAGGGAATGTATTTTGTCTTTCTGTCAAATAGAGTAGGTGAAATGCTAGCTATAAATCTATGTAGTTATACAATGGGCTACAGAGATATATATATATATATATATATATATATATGAAGAACATAAAGAATATATAAAGGCAAAAAGGCAAAATTCAATTCAGCATCATAACCATGATGTAAAATCTTATGAAAAATAATGGAATAATGCATTTGTTAGCAAAGTACTACAGTATCCACACAGCTTCAGTATGATGGATGTACTCATGTCACTGTGGCAAGGGAAAATCTCCAGCAGTGCCCTCATGTGCTCTGAGGGAGCAGAGTTACCCACTCTGGAACCTTACAGAGGTGAGTACCTCTAGACACACTGACAGACAAGCAGGAAATGTAAAACTGTAACACAGGATCTGTGTCACATCCAGCCCTGCCACTTCATGGGCTGCCTGGATCAGCCACAACGACAGGGTGGAATAGGAGCAGGAACAGCCTCTGGGATGCTGGAAGGACATAGGAAGCACACAGGGATTCCCCCAGGGGAGAGAGTAGGGGGAAAGGGACACCTCCCAGGACATTTGGTAGTCATTGTAATGTCACTATACATCCAAAGCAGCGCTGTAGCTCAACTTCCACATCTTGCTTGGTTTTTGGTCCTTCCTAATTTCAACACCTCTCTAAACACATGACCGACGGGGCAGAGAGTTCTACAGAAATACAAAATTTCTGGAAAGAAAGACAGCATTTAAGAGAAAAAATGTTAACTACATTTTTTGTTTCTAAGTTGACAGCAAGGCAATAAATACCAGGTATTGTATGAGGTTACCTTCAGGAAGAGCACCTAAAACACATGTATGAATTGTACTTCATACATGTATGTATGTATAATAGTACTGAATTATTTCTTCCAAGCTTTACACAAAATTTTTTCCTCTGTAAAAAGAGACATAATCAGCTTACAGGCACCACATTTCTCTCCCTCCTTAGATTTAAGATATGGTTTTCAACTCACCAGTCCTGCTGTTTACTAGTTGCTGCCCTGTCTGGCAGCTTTTGCCAGACTGACTTAATTTTGAATTTTCACAACACAAATAAATTTCACCAATCAATCTAACCTGGTCCCTAGCCAAGGTGAGATGAATTAGTCACATGTAAATTAAGATAGATGCACATCTGATGCAAGTCACTGTATTTGTCTAAAAAAACCCAGCTCCACTCTCTCCACTGGGGACCAAGCTTTAAGGGATTAGCCTAGAGGAAACAGTGAAACAGGGCCACAGCAGATGTCAGGACATAACAGCAATGTTGGCAACAGCCACAGCCTGCAGGGACAGCACCACCAGCAGCAGCCTTTGAAGTTTCTGAAATCCCCAGCATCAACACCTTCTTTCACTGAACTGTAGGATTCAGCATCCAGTGTTAACTCTCATGTGTCCTTTGGGGCAAGTACTGATGCACCCGAGCAGCCTTTCTACACCCAAAGAAAAAGCAAAGAACAAAAGACACCTTGTTTTACCTTTCTCTCTTATCCAAAATCTTAGGCTGATTTTGAGAGCACTTTATTTTTCAGCAAGTGCAGGGAATGGTACATTTATGAACCAAAAACTGAGACAGGAGAGAAGCGTCTGAGGTTTAAAAATAGTAGGGAATTCTTTTCTCCGCTTTCTCCATCTGCCATTTTTCCCGTGTCTGCTCTCAGTCGGGGAATAAGCACGGTATTGGTTAGCCAGTGTTGCAAGGCCCCTTTGGAAGCAGCATTCATTGCTGCACACTGCTATCTAGTGGTACAACTGCAGATGGTCGGGGGCAAGGAAGGGTTAGCAGATCTCATCCCAACTGCCACTGCTTTTGTACTCTTAACATCTCTGTTATGACAAGAGAATCTGTGACCCTATAAATATTCATTCCCCTTAAATAGCCAAAACAAGTGAAAAGAATGTATTTAGTGAAATAGACCCATTCTAAAGTGTACTTTGTACACTCAACATTTCCCTATTTGTGAAGAAATTATTTTCCTTTGGACCAGTGTGTGAGTCTAGCCCCATATGATTATGGAATATGAAACAAAAGGGTTATTTGAAAAGATAGGTTACCTCTCTTAGGAAGAGAGGTTACATGGTAGAAGAGAAATTACAGACCTCTCTGTCTTAGTTATTGCTCCCTGAAGGAGCACCTGTTGGAGGGTAAGAATGAAAGAGTGGCTGAGGTTAGAAGGAACCTCTGGAAATCACCATATTCAAACCCTCTGCTCAAGCAGAACTATCTAGAATCAATTTCCTAGGACCAGGTCCTGGCTTTTGAATAAGGATAGGAATTCCACAACAACTCTGGGCAACCTCTGCCAGTCACCCTCAGAGTAGAAAAAATCAGTGTCAGAGGAGATGGTTTCTGCTCTGTGGCTGCAGGCCTAACCATTGCCAGCAGCAAGAGTGTCTGAACAACCCCTTTGAGCTCTAGTTCAGAGAGGGAGAAAACAATGACTTACAATCAGGAAGTGATACAGTTTGAGGATCTTTATTACACTGAAAAGAATAATCGTTTTGCCTGTGGACAAGTCATTCCACATCCCACAACCTGAAAAGCACCAGACATTAATTGAACTAAGTTAATAGTCAGATCTTAAAGATGAGGACTTCTTAAATTGAATTACCTGTCATACATTTGGATCACTGTTATTTCTCAAACATGGGTTCAGACTCCTGATCTCTATTGCTGTAACAGCCACTAATCACCAGTGAGACATTATCCTACAACCTGTCAGTACAGACTTCTGCTTTTTTCATGGGTATTAAATATACTACATAAGCCATTGCTCTGTACAAGCTCTTCTTTCTCCTTCTCTTTAGTAGTAAATGATGAGGATGTAATTATTGCTTGGAAAAAGTTTCATGAAACAATGTAATTTGTGGAGCCTAATTCTGTTTAATTAACTGTTTTTCTCTCAATATCCTCAGTTCCTCTGATCTTCTCCACAAAACTCCCTCCACTTTCTGGGTGCTAAGTATCTGTAGTGGACCCACTACCATATCTTCAAAACAAAATTAAACAAAAAGTTTAATGAGTGACAAAAGAAGAGGGGAGGTGTGAACTGAGAGTAGCCCAAGCTGCCCTTGGGAGCTTCACTGGGAAATTAAAACAAGCTGCTTTTTTTTTTTGCATGCTTCATGCTTGGGTAGGAAAATAGTTTGGAAATCTAGTATGTCTTAATCTGTCTGCTGAAAATGTGCATCTGAAGATGAGCTGCTTTGTAATACTGGATCTGCCATGAGATACAACTAAGCAAAAGAAAAACATTTGAGGTCTAGGATGAACATCTGTTGAGATAATGGGCAGCAGAGTGATTGTTCTGGAGGCAAATAAATTACAACCCTTTCACCTTACATCACAGCCATACCCAATGGAAATAGGAAAGCAGGCCTGAGCAAAGCTAAGATTGGAGGGGACAGTATGAGTGGAGAGCAGCTCTGGCAGGGAAAGCTCAGCTCCTTGTAGTTTGAAAATAGTTGCCAGAAAAGCTCATACAGGAGTAAATGAAAACACATTTGCTATAATGGAGGATATTGTAGGTCCTACCAAACTTATCTGTATCTTAAACATACATCTTACTTCTTCCTCCAACTCACACTTTTCCAACCCCTGCTGTACTGGTAGTGTGATTGTGACAGGATCCCTTTGATCAGACACTCTTTAACTAGAGTTAGTCCCTGAGCACTTATAGGGTGAAGCTGCTGCTGACCATACCACAATAATACACTCCATGCCATATGATTTTACCACAGTACTTACAGTATATCTGCAGTGAACAGAGCCCCATTTGTTCTTAAGAATCAATATGAATCCCAGGGATATGGAAAACACACACACTTGAAACACTACCAGTCTCAGGCCTGAATTTTTGTCACAAAATAATTTCACGAAAGCTTTAAAACAGCTTGGATCTGGTTTAGTGTCTTGCCTTTGGATGCAGCATTGCACATGGGAGCACAGAGGAGGCAGAAAATTGAATGATTCATTTTCTTTCTTCTGCTTTCCCAGAACTTTAATGGTCTCCCTTTAGGATTTTGAGACAAAAAAAAAAAAAAAAAAAAAAAAAAAATCAATTGTGCTGTTAATTGAACTTCTTAAATTGAACCTTTTGCTCAAAACACAGGTGCAGCTTGTTGTCTGCCAGGTCCTTCTTGGCAGAGATGTTCTCCATCAGGTTGGCCCCCAGCTTGTGCTGCTGCCTGGGGTTATTCTTCCCCAGGTGCAGGACCCTGCATTTGCCTTTTTTGGATTTCAGGTGGTTTACATCTGCCTACTTTTCCAACCTGCCCAAGTTCTTCTGAAGGGCTGCACAGCACTCAAAACTCCTCTGAGCTTTGTGTCATCAGTGAACTTGCTGAAGAGGCATTTGCCCCTTCATCCAAATCATTGATGAACAAGTTAATCATCTCTGGCCCCAAATACTGAGTAGTACAAGCTCAGGGAATCAAAACCTTCATCACAGCACTCCACAGTTGAATTATTGGAAATGAAAAGTGCATATGGTGCCATTGCTCCATTTGCTGGCATGTTACAGATACTTATCCTACTGAACACTTATGCTTTGGAGTCTCTAAATTACATGTGTACATTGTGAAACATGGATCTGTCATCCAGTGTAGGAAAGCAGAGGATTAAGGCAGCAATAGCAGGTAATCTTCTGCCTAAACAGGCAGGAGAGCACGCGTTGTCATCCTAATTACTGCCATGCCCAATTCACTGGGAAAACTGCCAGAGAACAGATTCAGAGTAATGCATCTGAACAATGAATAAATTACATAAACCGTCTTAAGTACAGTAATTCATCCTAGTTTTGTCTGCAAGATGTTACACAGTGATGTCCAATAGAAATCAATCAGTATCAGGCCTGCCTGCCTGCCTGCCTTTCCCAGGGGGGCAGTCATTAAATCTTTGCTGAGTCATTGCTTGCTGTGGTTAAGACTAAAGAGTTCAGGATTAAAGTATACTATAGTAAAAATCTATTTTACAGAGTTTGATCAAAATTCTCTTGTCACTTACAGTAGTGCTGCATTGTACAGTGTGTGGTCACTGATGCTGTTCTGAAGTAAAAATCCACATTTCACAGCTAGAGAGGAGGCAGTATTTTTATCCTTTGAAAAACATTCCAGCTCATTAGAAACTCCTGACTTGCTTCCCTGCCAATCCCACTCAAAAGAGATTTCATAGTGGACAGTTAAAAAGATAAATCTTTACAAGCAATAACAGAGAGAACATAGATAGCACTCCAGCATCTCAATAAAGGCCTGATTTCTCACTGGGGAAAAAGGGAATCTTGCATGTCTCTTTGGATGCAAGGGAGACTTTGTGGAGGGGGGAAGAATCATAGGGGGTTTGTGGATTCATGTGGAACAGTTGAGAAATCACTTGGACTTTGAAATGCAGGCAAGGGGATTAATTTATCTTGTTTGAACTGAAAGCCCTAAAATGCTCAAACCGGGTCATTTAAAACATCAAATAACAAAATTAAAAGAATATAAAGATTTGAAATTTGAAGATTTTTGTCGCAGATTCAGGACACTTTCAAAGAGACCTAAATCTTTGATGAAGAGTAAACTAGTGTTGCATGTTAAAGTTTAATCTACAGCCATGTATTTGAAGTGAATGGATCTATGCAAATATCTGCCAGCCGATCAATAATTACATAAGTGTATCATACAGCTGTGAAGGTTTTCCACCATAATGTTGAAAAGTGTCTCTGTAAAAGTAATTCATTTGACTACAACATTTTCCTGCTATCATTTCCTTCACACGGTAGACTCTTGGATTTATTTACAAAAGCAAAGGATGTAATTATTTTGTTTGTGAGTTTAACTTTGACAAAGAAAAAGACACCAATAGAGAATAAAACAGAATGGAACATGGAAATAATTTTGCTAACATTATTGACCACAACTGACCTCTAGTGGCAGCTTGGCGAAATACTCCAAGAGAAAAAAAAAAAATCACTGCATTTTTCTGATTAAGTCTTCAGTATAGATTCAAAGATTCATTTTTTCTATTTCTCTAGTGTCCTGATATCCCTTTATCAGGAAGTATAGCTTTTCCTGATGCATTTCTTTGCCAATCCCAGGACCCCTCCATAACATCTTAGAGTTTTGCAAAAAAGACAAAAAATATAAACTCCAATGTTTGTTACTTTTAGGCAAATCTTGACTGCAAGTTTCTGTTTTTCCACTTTTCAAAATATATGTATTTTTAGAACATACTTTTAAAAGTACCTGTGCTAAATAATTTATTAATTTGGTAGCACATTTACACCTCTGCCTCATGTGTTATCCTGGGCCTGTTGGATCAGGTGGGTACTGCTCCATTTTTTAACATACAGTGAAATGGAGTTATGCCTTTTTAAGTAGCCATCCCAAGTCCCATGGACAGTTTGCTTAGGGAGGAACCCCAACTGCCTTACTGCCTTGGGAACAGCTTCATCTTTCACCCAAGTGAGGCCAGAAGTGTCTCCTCCTTTCTTGCTCCCCCCACCTGGGTGTGATGACCACAGTCTGAGAGCCTCTAGGATCCCTCCTCCATGGCCTTATTCCTCTTACTCATCACATCACATCCAGGCAGAAGAGACTGCCATGAACACATTATCCATCCGACATTTGATGTGAGAATGTCTCAAATGCTTCAGTATTTTGGTTTTTTTATTCTTCCTGCAGACAAGATGGGTTTCTTCATAAAAACTTCCTTTGTTCTTTGGAAAATACTTGTGTGGAGAGCTTTTGGTGAGTCTGTCTTTTGTGCTTCAGCAGGGCCCATGGCTCCTATCACTCCTGCAGCATGTCAGAGCCATGAGTGTGAGTGCAAGGCATGAGAGAGGAGCAAGCCTGACGTGGAGAGTCCATGCATATGTACATTATCCACTGTGGTGTGGGCAGGAGACCAAAGGCTGGTACAGCTTGGAGAAGCACTTCAAACCACAAGACTAACCCGTGTTCAACCTGCTTTTATACCCAGTTGAACTAACAACCAGCACAGCACAGTGGTGTGGCTATGATGGTCCAAGGATAGAAGTAATGTCCTTTGGGTAAAGGTAATCACTATTATTCAAGCAGCTGAGAATCTGGTACACTCAGGAGTGTCTCTGCTTCTTCCAGCTCCACCACTTGTAGCATACTTTCCCCTACCTGGTTTGTGTTTTCTGGACATTGGCAGGGACCTGTGAATAAAGTATAATTCTTTGAGACCTCCAGAGGGGTCACTGGTTTCTCTGGGTGAGGTCACCAATAGTGCTGTCACTAGTCTGAAGATTGCACATATTGGGACATCTGTACTTCAACCAAACTCCTGCACAGCTGGGTCAAGGTCTGTGTCTGGCTCACAGGTGGCTCAGATGGGGGTGATCATGCTGCTGCTGACAGTCACCTACCCTGCTGACAAAGCAGATCAGGACAAAGCCTGCAAATGACCTGGGTGGGCTTCAGAGTGAGATTTAACCAAGACTCTTGCAGGATGTCAGCTGGCACCCTTTTATTCATATTGACATTCTTAAAAAGCTGAGACAACAGAAGTTTTTTAAATGGAGCCTAGATGCATAATATTTTTCTTTTAAATCAGTCTCAGAAATTGCACTGGGACTATACAAACTTCCAAAATGTTGAAAACTTGTATTGACGTGTGTTTGAGAAGTTCCAAATCAAGTCACTTTAACATTGTATAAAAATAACTAAAATGGAAAATCGTCAACAGAAAAGCTAGAGCACTAAATGATCTATGTTATTATTCCCATAGTGATTAACATACTGCATTTTCCCAGCCTGTTGCAATTTACTAGCCCATGTTCTTCTGTATCAGTATCAAATATTATTTCATTATAAAAACTTGTGTGCCTGTTAACAAAAAAAAAAAAAAAATCCAAATTAACTGTCAACATATGTTACTTTCACTTTTCCAAATTAGAGTAAGCAAACTGGCTCTAATTAGTTTCCTGATTAATGAGTGCATGGTAAGCAAGAGAATTACATTAAGAACAATTTCCAGTTTACACTGGTTAGGAGGAGGTAAAAAAATAATTTTTCAACAGGGATCAAATAAATCTACAGAACCCCATTTTTTTACAATGCTGTGAAAATATGCAAGGCATCACATTGTAAATTGCTGGTTAGGTCACTGGAGCAGGATGAATAAATACTCTTTGCCATATGAAACTGGCTAGTTAAACGAAGATCACAAAATTGTTTGTTGCTATATAAGGCTCATTTTTGCTATAAAAAGAGCAATTTTAATTTACAGGGGCTTAAGGCAATTTTCCATCTAATTTTATGTTTTATAATGTCTGCTAAAACTCTGGTGCCTTATTAGTTTGTGTGGTCGAATATATATTGTTTCCAAATTTCAAGGCTATTGATTTATCTTGACCAAAGCAAAACAGGGTCACTTTTTTCCCTTAAATTCTAAGAAAAATACACACAGATCACATTAAGGCAACTAAAGTAACTGCATCATAGATCCATCTCTTTTTGTGACCAATAGAAAAACTATTGGGTATGAATAATGGCAGGTTAACTTCACTGCTCAGAACTATAATCCTTCCCATGCTAGTTTTTGCCATGCAATTTCAGTCCTAAAAACTTTAAAACTGTAGTGAATTGAATGGCTGTTATAACACAGAAACAGCTGGATAGACACATATCAGGATTTCTTGAATGTCTGAGCTCTGTTTTCTCCATCAAAAGTCCTGGCAGCCAGGTCAGAGGAAGCTTAAGGTTTTTCATCATCCTGTGGATCAGAGGCTTCAGTTTCCTACCACCTGCCCTCCCCAACATCCACAGTGGGAGGATAAAAGCACTGCCTTGTATCCATCAGCTCAGCCCTGGACATCGTTGGTCTTGTCACCACCTGCCCCCACAGGGGCAAGAGTAACCCAAATTCTTGTTAATATATCCTTAGGCATGGATTAGAGAGAATGAGTGTGTATATTAGTTTAGAACAATTTGGTTGCAATGGAATGCAGGATTGTAGCTGTTTTAGTTAACATTATCTGTAGTATTATAGGAATATGAAAGCACAAAAATAGTATGTAAGATAGGGAAAAGAAAAAAAAAAGGAAGAAAAGGTAAGAGTAGAAAGATACATAATCACCACCAGTGCGTCTTTGATGAGGGTTCATTGTTGCAGTTTAGAAGTCCAGTGGTCAAAGTGATGGTCTTGGTCCATCTTGATCTGTTGGAATTCGGAGCCCCCAAATCACAAAATCCAATGGGTTGAAATGTGCCCCAGGCTGCCTGGGAACCCTCAGGTGCCTCTCCTGTGTGGGGAGCTTTCAGTGGTGGAAGGCTCCAGAAATTATTTAGGGGTGCTTGGGGGCTCTTTGATGCTTTATGACATCTTCACCTGCCCCTCACTTCAGCACAGTTGAGCTGGTAATGCCCTATCAGACCTTCCTGGGGTGTGGGAGGGAGTTTACAACCGAGCAGTTGCGTAAGGCAGAAAAATTCGCATGATAAAAGCACCTTCCCACCTCGCCCCTTATCGGCCTCAAAGCCCAAGGAGGTTTGTAGCCTCCAGGCGGTGATAGTTCATCCCTCTGCCCTATGCAGACCAGCCATTACACACCCAAAAACTCACCTCCTCCTTCCAGGGATGAAAACCTGGCCTCAGTTAAGCACCGTGGAACCTCCACAAATGTGTAAATGTGTCATTAATCCTTAATGGTTCAGTCTCTCACAGTCTTCACTGCTCAGAAAATTCAATCATCTCACTTCTTGGCCATGACACAGCCAAGGAGGGCAACAAGCAAAGCATCAGCCCTCCACCTACAGGCTAAATTGTTCGGAAACCTTCCTTGGCCATTTATTTATCTTCTCTAGTCCAAAAAGCAGACAAGCATCCCATGAGATATAGAGGACAAGGAGTGATGGATCTGTGGTTGGCTGTGACTTTATGGGTGATCTACTCTGACAATACAGCCCCAGTTTCTAATCTTTTCTTTTTCTGTGTCCATCTGCACAGTGGCATCACCACAACCTAGCTGTGGCTCTCAGTCCACCATACACACTGAATGAAGTCAAAGCAAGGCTGATCTGAAAGACATTTCCTCCAAAGACTTTTCCAGCTTATGTTTCTCAGCCACTGGTATTGTATTGCCTATTGTTCCAGAGTTTCTCCAGCTTCATAAGTTTCTGTTCTTCTTTTCTGCATTTATCCCAATTTTTCCTTCCTGTTCTTTCTGCCTTCTCTCTCTCAGGTGTGTCACAACCTTTTACCTCAAGTACATCCTAGCGTCATTTAACTCAAGAGTTTTATTTCCAGGTCACACGATTGTGTATTTGGAAGAAAGAATTGTTTTCTAGTGCCAGTGAAATGGGTGAGGTGAAAGTTTGAAAGCAGGCAGTGCAGAAGACCTGTCTGTCATTATCAGTGCTGCAAAAGGCTTGTCTGGATACAGCAGTGACAGACGTGTTCTCAGCACTTAGCAAAGTCAAACCATGTTTATTTTCTGTCTAAGCAGTGACAGCCTTATGTCAGGAAACTGGGTACCACTTGTGGGAGGGGATAATACCATGCCTGTTAGAAGGGCTGGTAAGTCTTCTTCCATCCTTTCAAGTTCTGAACAGATGCTGATGTGGAGGGGCAAAAAATAGCATTTCCTGACCCATCAGACCCTGTTTTGTTGTACATTTCCTTGTACTGCTACTGCGCAGGAAGGAGGACTCTCACCAAAAGTTTGCAGATATCTCTGCCTTGGGAAAGCAGTTCGCACAGACATTAGTCTGAACTTACATGTTGCTGAAGAGTTGGATTTGGAAACTGGCTTAGTGCAAGCAGCCCCTGTGCCCGGCTTGGTACAAGGCAGCAATGCCCTGGTGAGTGCTCCCTTCTGCCAGCTGGGTTTGGCTGAGGATGTGAACACTGTAGAGGAAAAATGGATCTGGGAGAAAGATGCAAGACAGGGACTATCTGATGTGTATAGGCTGTTTTTAGCCAGTCAAGGACAAATGCAAATTTTGTGTCCAAACAAGACACCCCCATCCCTCTTCTGCCCAGAGGAGCCCCACAGCTGCACTGTGAGTACAGTAACACATGATAAGCACTGTCCCACAAAAAGAACAAGCTCAGGTAAGATGTCTTTTATAGACAAAAATAGGATTAATGTGATTATCTTAATACGAAGCCTTAGCAGATGTTCCAAGTAACTACCTTTCCTTTCCATGATCATAAAAAAAAAAAATTTAAAAAATCACATAAACATTTTCAAAAAACCTTTATTTTTTTAAGCTAACCAGGATTTCTGGTCATAAAGAATTATGGCAAAGGCAAGCATTTTTTCCTTTGCATGAAAATTCTTGGAGCAACATGCAAACAGGCCTTCTTGTGGTATTAATATTGCCCCGTTTATGCTGAAGCTATGCAAACAGAGACATATAAAACTGTGCTCCTAAAAACTTTGGTTGCCAATAAATATTTTTACCACTTTTAATTTATGCTGTTTGCGACTTTTCCCTCTTGCAGAAAAGTGATCCCACAATGCAAGCTAAGTTATTCTGAGGTTACTGAAGCTATCAGACATTTAAAATAAAGACCATTTGTGTTCTTCTGAACTTAACCTGTTGCTTCTTTGAAAAGATTTGACTTGGTAGTTTGCAGAACCTCATCTCATGGACTAGTGACAAAAACATAGAAGTTTTATCTTGAATTGATAGAAAGCAGCCTTGTTTACTGCCTCAGGAGATTTGAGTTCCCATCTTGACCTCACTGTATATGCCCTTGCTGCAAATATTGGTTGTATTTTCACAAGGTTACTGCTCTCCAGTTAGCTGTCTTGATATCTCAGTATTAAAAAAGTCTCAGTATTAAATGGATTTAATGTGTCTTGCTACATAAAGATACCGACCTGTATTCCATTAAAACAGAAACATAGCTCCAGGCTTCCTTTATAAGCTTGCTGAGTTAATGGAAGTTACAAATTCTCACCACACTGAAAAACTGGTGTGAAAAACCAGCACTTCTATTCTGGTGCCTACACAGTGCCTGCTGGATTTACTGTCTAATTTTCACAGTGCTTAAGGTGATATTCATCTCTAAAAGGTACAAGCTGTGCCAAGATTGATGGCTTGTAAGTAAGAATGTGGTTTGAAGTAATAAACCTGTGCATTTTAAATTTTTTTTAAGACTTTTGGGTTCAAACTCCAAAAATTTTATCCATAGGAGGAGAAAAAAGACAGCTGAAGTTTTGACACTATATTTGAATATGTGAGCTGTGGAATTCAAAGGCAAAACAGAACATTGTGAGAAAAGCAGGGTAGCTTGCAACTCAGTCTGCCTCAGGGGTTGCTGAAACTAGCTCTGAGCTATTATATTTGCAATTAAGTGAATAGAAAAAGTTAGAGAATACTTAGAAGGTCGTGGGCAACCTGACTTTCTTAATTTTTGAGTGTTTGACTTTGTTTTTTTTGTTCGTTTAGATGAAGATATAAATGCTCACAGTTCTACTTTCTACTAAAGTATAGATTCCATATAGTTTTCATTTCTGTCACTTCTTCATTTTACAAGGATATTAATTATGGCAATTCTGACATTATCTATTATAGTACTAGTTTTTTACTAAAGAAATCAATTACTTTTATTTGGAATTTGTTTTGGTTTTAAGCAGCATTCAAAGCACTGATGTAGCTCCTAACTGACTAGTGCTATAATTTTGGGACATAAGCCCATAAAACTTCACGCATTGGCAAGCCTCTGATCTCCTTTCATTCCAAAATTCTCTTCCTTGAGATGAAAACAAAGCAGAAATATTTGCAATTATAATGTCGTAAACTTCTATTTGCTTGTTACGTGTTTTCAGCTCTCAGCCTGGAACTAAGGATGATGGATTGAAACCTGCCAGCTTGCTAATGAGGCAGCCTCGCCTCGGGGAGGGGGGAAATCTGGGCGAACAGGTACAACTGCAAAGGAGACAGCTGCAATCAAAGCATCTTCTCTGAGGAGCTGGTAGTCCTGGGGGTAGAAGTACCCATCTGTGAGCGCTTCTCAGCTCTGTGTAGTCAGTACAGGGCAGCTGCGGTGCCCAGGGAGTTACCTCTGGATGTCCCAGAGCACCGGTCATGGGTATCATGAACAGATCCTGCACGGCTGTTAAAAAGTGCCCCGGTGCTGGGGGTTTGCATCTATCTGCAAATTTTCTCTGACCAGGAGGAGTTTTGTGCACACACATGGAAAACAAAATAAACCCAAAATTTAGCGAGACAAAAAGTAAGACCACACGAGAAAAAGAGGCAAAAAGAGAAAGACAGTGGCAAATGTCACTGTTCAACAAAGCTCAGCTTTGATGAAGGTCAATGAAGCTGGTTGGCAATTAGCCTTTGGCTGTGTGAAGAAAGCACTTTTGACTAGTTGTTGCATTATTCTGCAGAGGTTAGTGTTATATATACTCCCAAAGTTCCCCTATGCCACCCAGCTTGCAAGCATAAAGCCAGGAAAATATTTTACTTTTTGCCAGTTGGCTATATAATTTTCAGTGGCCAAAAGCCAACTGGTTGCTAATTGTTATTGCAATGAAACTGAAAACAAAGCTCTTGGTATGAATGCTTGGACTGTTTGCTATATTCCTCCTAGAAATTCTTCATGAAGTGCCATGAACTGCAGCTCACACCCACAGCTCCTAGAAAGGATGAACTGGGTGCCTGTATCTGCACACAGCACCTGGTCTGCAGCCTTGCTAAATATTTTCCGAAGGCTTTCTACAGTTGAGATTAGCTGCCTGCAAAGAAATTGTTATTTAGGTAGTGTGCATGCTTAGAGCTTTTTCCAAAAATTGTGTTTGTAGGTCCATGGAGAACCCAGCAAATGTGTGTGAGGGGAGAGAGCAGGTAAAAGGTGGAATTGTTTTCAATAGTGAGGGAGATAACTCACATCTATCTGTAATTAATTGTGGAAGAAACTCCTGAGACAAGGAACAAGTCTTTATTGTGTGTTTGTGCAGCAGCCAGCACTGTGGAGTGCTAATCCATGACAGAGAAAGCAGGGCACTTTCATCATTCAAGTAAAAATGGTTATTTCCAAAGCTGACTAAGCAGGCCCAACTGCATCACCTGTGCTCATCCTGAGAGTCACAACCACCTAAAGTAAACACGAGGAAATTGTATATAGGATCATTCTAATCCCTCCTTCACAAAACTCACTCCACAGGACAGCAACACTGAAAAAAAATTGCTTCTAAGTACATTTAGACATATTGGTAGGCACCTCCATGAGAGCTTGCTTTCCACTTAGTTACAAATTGAAGGCAGATCTGTGAACCAAAGTTTTGTTGCTATTATTTACTTCCAAATATGAATTAACTGTGACCTTATCCACTGCTTTTGCTGTTCCAGGAAATATTTAGCAAGGGTACAAAAGGTAAGCATCAAAGGGTGCACCTAATTCCAGTACACTTTCAACTCCCATAAAGGCACCAGCAAATACACATATTTCTCAGACTTCTGTTAAACCTGCTAATGGTTTTCCCCTGGGGGATGTAACTAGCTGCAATGGAAAAAGGGAATAAAGATAAGGAACCTCGCGTACTAGAATTGAGGGACAGTATGTCAGAGGTAAGCAGTAAGTAGTGGAAATGATGAACTTTGAAACAAAGACACAAAGAAAGCCTTGTATATTTACCAGCAAAGGAAAGCTGTGGTGAAAACCAGCTGTGGATGCTTACAGTGAGCCAGCCTATCTAAAATCCCTCAGAATAATCTATATGTTTGATTTTATTACCAATTTAGCTATTTAGTTGATATATGCTAATGCTTATTATTATTCATGCAAACATCAGGCATGTTCCACGATTACATAAAACCTTTCTTTAAAAAATTGTACTTTAGAATATCTGCCAATTGGATAGGTAAATATTTTATCATTAGTGTACACTATTATGGGTTCAACCTTGTGCATATGTCACCAGAACACAGAATCAGAAACTGGATCCAACTGTACGGTCGGTTTGCGAACACACGGTGAGACATTGTCCTTCCTCCAAAGCAATTTTAAAACGCTGATCAGCAAATACTTAGGCAAGAATTTCTACAAGCAAGAGTCTAATTGGATGTAAGAGGATGGCTCGCGTTAGGTAAATAGTCTGCACACATTTGCAAGATCAAAGCCTTACTTAGGGCAATTCACACGTTGTGAAAAACACTGAGAGATAAAGAGAAAGAAAGGCTGAGCACAATAGTGAAAGAAACATGACATGGCACGTTAACATAATAAACTGTTTTGAATGCAAAGGTGTCATTCTAAAAACTATTAATGATGTTATTAATCTCCATGTGTCTACCACCATTTGTCACTCGTTATTCAATTTAATAACACAAAGAGGAATATATTAGAAATGAAAAAGGATTATCGCTGTGCAGAAGCAAAAGAGGGAAATGTCTTTCGTTCTGCAGAAATTGCTAAAGGGGCAATCTCTGTCATTGCTGTTACTGTTATTATGGAGAAATGACCAAATTCAAATCACACGGGACAGGAAGGTGGCCACTGCTTCTGTCCCCAGCTCTCCACCCTCATCTTCAAGGGCTCACAGAGACAAGTTGCCTCTAGGAAGCCCTGTGAGATGTTCTCGGGGAGAAATAGATGTTTCCCAAGCTCAACAGCTGCTTTATGCAGAACCTTTGGTGTAAATATATCTTCAATTGTGGTTTGTCTCCAAACTATCGTTAGTTTAATTTGTACCCCCAGCTATTCCCTCTTCATTCCCTGCGGTAACTTAGGTTATACTTTCAGCCTCAAGTACTCTAATATTCTTAGATAAAGAAAAAGTAGATTAATCTGTGATTTAAAGATGAATATGTTTAGAGGATTTTAGCTGCTCCTTGGATTTATGTAATGTCAAGAAACGCATTTTTAGGTTTATCTTGGTGAATAATAGGACCATGACTTAACCACTTAGTTCAGAGAAACTGCAAATCTGATGTAATACTTCTTCAGTTCTTATTAACTTAGAAAAAATACCCAATACCATCAGCTTTAGAAACAGTGCTCAAGTAATTTGGTAAAATTACCCTCCTGAATCAGATGTCTAAACACCTACACACAGGAGCAGAGACTGCAGAGAAATTTCATCATGGCCACAGAAATGTGTCTCTTGCAGATCTTGTTAGAAACATCCATTCATATAGGAATTTTAAAGCTTTTCTTTACTTCTACCACTGTTGCTGTAAACCAAAACTCTTAAGATAAGTGGAAAACAAATAGCAAGATGCAACAGAACAAGCTAAGCCAATGTGGCATCACAAATTCAAATAATTGCAGTTTCTCTGGGAGATTCATTCAGCTGTGAATTTGATAATAATCCTCAATAAAAATGCCTAACATTTATATTGTATAGTTTTTTTTCTGAATGGTTTTACGAAGGCTATATGTTATATATCCTATATATATTTCTGGTTTCATTTGTATTTTTCAATTATGACCATTGAAATAAAAATCACAGTGAAGTGGGGTACTTGAAAGTATTTCTACATCAGAATTTTAATTTCCTAGAAAGAAATGTATTCAGGTCAGCAAATAATGAAGCTTGAATGATTTAATAGTTACTGAATTCTGCTAGTAGCTTCCATTGCTGATGCAGGCCTAAAATCTCCCACTGTTATGATTGTTCACAAGGAATTTGCCAGCAATAATACATGTTTTATGATACTGTTTTAGGGCACACCCCAAAACAGACTTCAGCACAGGAAGAGGCAGAGGAGGGCTCCCAGGGTGGGAGAAAAAAGTCAAGTCCAGAGAAACTGCTAAGAACTCTCTGTTCTCTAATTTATATTGTATTTATTTACCTTTAGCCAGTGATGTTGTGTTTAAAGACTGTAAGGTAGCACAAGGCCTACCTTGTAAGTTCAGAAAAGAGTCTCAGCTTTTAGGCAACCAGAAAATTGATGAACCACCTTGCAGAGAGATGTCTGTAGCACGCAGGAGTGTGCCAATAATTCCTGCAGTGTCACAGGGGTGTTGCAGCCAGGTTTCCTGGAAGATCTGTCCAGATCTCAAAGGGGACACATTGCACCAGAGCCACACAAAGGAAATATTTTAAAACACAGAAGCAGTGCCCCCTGTGTTCTGAGGGCCTGGGGATTTGACACATAACCACCTTTTGTCATAAAAATGTGTTCTCCAGTTTCAGCTTTCCTTCCTTAAAAATGTGTGTGGCTCTTTCTGACTTTCTGACTGAGAAAAAGCTTGAAAACATCTGAGCAAGAGAAGTGCTCCTGAGCCGTGACTGCAGCCTCAAAATCTGCTCTTCCTATTATGTTCTAAAACTCAGCAGTTTGGGCATCAGAATGACTGCTTTGCTCCAGGCAGACACCACAGGGTTTTTTCTGTCCCCCTCTCAGTGAGGACTTGCCTCTTGCTGTTCCCCTTTCCCCCCCAGAGAGAAGTCAACAGGATAACTGTGTTTGTACTTTCTACTATGTTTTATAGTGTAACAGAGAGCCAGTTATTATGGCTCTGACAGAGACCTTTCCCCTGGTGTAATTATAATTACCTTGCATAGCTAGGGTATAATTACTGTCTGGATAATGCCAAAATGATTAATGATCATTCTTTCCTTGTGAAATAACATTTTTACAATTGCTTTTAGTATCTGAAAAGCAAAAATTAGATCTATATTTCATTGTTGTCTAATCCTGTGTGTGCTCTTCTTGGACTTCCAGTCGTAAAAGTATATTAACAGCAGTGTCTGGATTTTCAACCTTGGTAGCAGCCACATTTCACGATTTCCAGACACAGCACAACATTTTCAAATGTAGATTTTATTAAAATCCTTTGTTTGCTACTGAATGGCTGCCTTGAGTCTTCAACATTGCTGCTGTTAATGACAGCTGTTCCTGGAGAAATCTCTCATGACAAATCCGTATGAGACTGTTTCACAGTAAAACTTCTTGGTGCACAGACTTTCCTGCAGTGGGTAAGGCAGAACATGTGGAAGGCAAAGTCAGGATGGAAATGCCAAGGGGGGGTTGCCCCATCCTGTGAGATAAAGCATAAAAATATGAGCTATGACTTATGAGGGTACCTGAAATCCAGTGGTTACTTGTCTGGCTGGTCACGTCTTTCTGGTGTGACTCAAAGAACCAGATATCTAAAAGCTTTCAGTATCACTGTTTAATACTTTTTCAGAGACTTTTGATCTTTCTGTTCCTATTTCTCTCTATCTTTCTTCCATGGGGCTGGGGTGGGGGAGATTAGGAAATTAGATATTCCCTCTGTTTCGTTGGTAGGAATAAGTGTGAGGGGATTAAGAAGGTTTTTCACCTCCCCTTCATCCCTCATCCAGTTTGGCTAAAAGAATTGTTCCACTTGTAAAACCTCAAGTGATTACTGACACACCCACTAGTTTTCAGATAATCTGCGACATTCGTTAGAAAATCAAAGGTCTTTTCTAGCTGGGAAGAGAAGTCTTTAAGTACTAAAATAGAAGCACTCTGGCATTCTGCAGCCCTCTTTAACAGATCATTATGCAGAGGCAGACTGGGTTCCAAATTTTCTACCGGGCAAAACTATCAATGTTTTACTAAAGAGAAGACCAAACACAAAGTTTCTGAAACATCTAAGTAGGTGCTGTCTTTTCCACAATAAAATATTTCATATATTTTTTGACGTTTTCTCAAGTTTTGTGACTTTGTGTAATGTGAAAGAAGTGCCAGATAGTTTCTTTCTTTTATTTTCCAGATCAATCAGATTTCTTTTTTTCTTCTTCCTTAGAGTTCAACCCACTGTTGTTACATGTATTTCCCATTCAGCTAAAGGTGTTTAGATTTCTTCTTTTTGTTTTGAATTATGCTGCTTTGCTTTTAGGCATCAACACCTCCAAGTTTGCCTTGGACTGTCTTGAATTTAAACATGTGCTGTAGGAAGGTGTTAGGCAGTACAGTTAAAGAAAAAATGTAGACAGTATGCAGTAGGGTACAACACATGACTGAACACCCCTGAGCTACAGTAGCCCCCGTGATGAACTTCCATGCTAACTTTGTTAACCCATTTTTACTGTATCACACTGAATTGTGATTCCATGTCCACAGACTTCGACTGTTCTGGCCTCACTGAGTGACTTAAAGTAGGACGAGATAACGTGATTGTAGTGGTGGTAGCACATAATGTGCCAAGTGCTGTCTCAGCTAACAAAATGTATCCAGCCAACACAGGTTTTTCTTGCTGATACCTTACCCTG
The DNA here is from genome assembly GCA_018697195.1 of Certhia americana. NCBI lineage: Eukaryota > Metazoa > Chordata > Aves > Passeriformes > Certhiidae > Certhia > Certhia americana. The sequence goes on along the minus strand of CM031860.1, from coordinate 53,774,276 downwards.
TTCAGTGGGACAAATTTCTTTTATACTCTGTAAACAAATATACTTAACCAGAAGCAACCCAACAAGATAATGGAAATAATAATAATAATAATAATAATAATAATAATAATAATAATAATAATACATATTGTGATAAACAAAATTCCCTGTTTTTTCTTATTCAGTAAGAGTTAGTTGTCAATGTTGTGGTTATTTGTTACCAATCATTGTTAAATGTTGTTTCCCCAGTTGTTCCCTTTTTACCCTAGTCTGTGTTTGCTAGTTTCATGTTTGTGTCCCCATGTTCCCAGAATCCTCCCGTCGGAAGCTACATTTGTTGCACCCCCGACTGCTGCTCCCAGACGTCCTTGCGCACTGACTATATGCAAATAAGGGGCATTTGGCCTAAATCGGACTCCCAAAACCACAAAACAACGTATCATAGAACAATAAAAACAGCAGCACTACTCTGAGAAAACCTCAAGGAAGCATACACCAAGAGCTGAGTTCGGCCGTCTTGCCCTAAGTGCAATAGTACCCAGGCAGAGAGACACCCTAGACCGACGAGCCCTCATGGTCTTCTGGTGCTCTCGTGAGGACAGAAGCCCCAGCTCTGCCTGCATTCCTGCGGACAAAGCTGCTTTCCTCCTCCTGTGTGCCACCTCTGGGAGCAGCGGCGGTGTGTGCGCGACCCGTCGGGCCCCCACCTCGAGCTGATCACTAATAAAGGCATTAAAAAGGAGAAAAAGCTCCTGCCCTTTTTCTTCACATATGACCACACAGGCTGGTGTAATTTAATACACAATCTTTCACATAAAGCTATATTTTAGCTACAGAACTATGAGGGAAATTTATATGGTTTCCTATAAGCTCCTGGTTTAACACAGGCATGGTCTCCAATTGATTTTCCCTCTGCTTGCTCTCCTGTTCATTAGCTACAACATAGGAAAAGTGCTTTAAAGCCTTTGAATATGGATTTTTGCCTCCACAGCTTCTTGATTCCAAATGGAATGTCTGATCTCTAAGTCTTCTGAGGTTTCAGACTTGTGAAGTATCTCACTTTAGCAGCTGCACCCATAAAATTGCATATACAAGCAACTTGATAGAGATCTGAATCTTTCCCTACTTCCTCATGGAAATACAGAAAGATTGCTTCTAATTCTGGAGCAAAGCCAGTCAGACTGATGTATTGCCATCTTCCCAGCTCTTTCTTACTACCACTGTAACTGTCAGAAGAATCAAGCATAAAGGTACCTGTGGGCATTGTAGGGAAATCTAGTGGGATAAACCAGTTCCATGGTTGCTAGACTTTGTGTTGAAGTGGATTTGTGAGTGGATTTTTTTTTCCCTTTCCTATGATACTGATAAGTCCTTTTGATGTCTTATTGCAGAGCTTTGTGCTGAGCAGTCCTTCAGTTTTCCAGGAGTTTCCATAGCTCTCCAAAAGGCTGCTGCAGGAAAAAGCAGCAACAGACCCAGGGTCCTGCTTCCTGGCATGCTCATATAAGTGAGCAATGGCTGAAATGAGCCTTTTTTTTCCTCCTGCTTTGAGATTAGGAAACTAAGTCATCAAGGACAGAGAGGTGAGAGTGCATAGCAGCAATTATATCAATACTCAAAATCATCACCCTTGCATGGTGACCTAATGAGAAGAAGGGCAAGCAAAGTGGCTTAGCTTATATTTAACTAGAAACTGTTAAGAAACCTTTTAAAATTACCCCTTTGAATTCCACAGCTAGGACATAGCTAGAAAGTGTTAGCAGAGACCAGCTGCCCATGGCCCCAGACTCTGACACTTAACAGCTTTTTCTGCTAGGTACCAGCTCCATTCTCCCAGCTTCCCTCTCATCTTCTTCCAGGTTTTGACAAAAGATCTTTCCTCCTAGCTCAAGCTTCATTTTTCCCAGCAAGTCAGTCCTAGTGAGAAGGTGTCTGACTTCAATATTTTTTAACAGAAACAGCACTTCTAGATTTACAAGGCCCAAGAGAAAAGCTGCATTTAACCAGAGCAGTCTTTCTTATAGACAGAGTCTATAATCAGAACTGTGAATTCTCACATGCTGAGCGTGGGACTTACCCCACTGTCTTCTCCTTGAGGTCCTGTGGTTAGGGAATCTATCCACACAGTGCACTGTCTCCTCCATTTCCCCTTAGAGCAGAGTACTCCAGAATCTGCTAATGAGCAGTAATTAATACAGGATGATGGATTTAGAAGGCTGGGGCCAGCAGGGCTGCCAGGGGTCCTATGTTCAAAGGTGCCATTGGAGACACGTTCCTCAGCTCCAGCCATGCACGATATCTTTTCCTGAGCACCTGCATGAAAAAAATACCTTTCTATGATGTTATTCATAGGTCCATCCTAACATATAATCTAGTATCCAGACAAAGACTGCCCTTCAACATTTGACTGGAAATAGAGCATTAACCCATCTGATGCTTATATAAAAGTTCAAAACCATGGGAGAGGTTACCTGTATCTGTTTGAATCACAGAAACTATACTGATGTGAAAATTTTTTACAGCCAAGAGCAGTGTGGTTAATGACTATTCGAGGCTTTTTGAGCACGAAAGTCTGAGTTCACTATTTCTGGAACCAAAATGCTGTCTGGGACCAAAATATTTTCACTCACACAGCAACCATGTCCATTAACGAGGCAAGACAGGGTTTTGCTTTCCACCTCCATCTCTTGCATCATGTCTTCTCTTTCTCTCAGTCCATTTTGAATAAAGGCTTCAAAACTTTAATAGTTCATAAGCATGGGTACTTTTTCTCCATTAAAATTAGGAAGATCTCTAGTTTTAATGAATAATATGTTGTGGCAGCAACTTGAAACTAACGAATTACAGAACAGAGGTTGGCAGCAGAGATGTACCATAAGTAAAAGTGTGCCAAATATGCTAACAGGCTGGGTAGCAACAAGTGAATTATTCCAACAGAATATAAACCAGCATAATTGTTTTCCTGCAATTTTTGTATCAAATATCACTTTTGAAAAAACCCCACATTTCTTCTTTCCTTTACCATAGTCTCCTGTTGAGGAGAAGCTTAATCTATGCCTGATCAGTTTGTTTTACCCATTGGAAAAGAGAGAACACATCGCTTATATGTGGATTAAGCTGCCTGTTTCCTCACAGATTTTCTCTTCTGATCTACCTTTAGGGAAGAAACCTGCCCAAGGGCTTTCTAATGGACAGAGTCAGCAGCATTAACTTTCAGTGTGGGAAGCTTACTACAAACCCTGAGCTGATGCAGCTCAGACTAACTTTTAGTCTTTTTGCTCATCTACATCCTAAAACCCATAGTGAAAACAGCACAACACAGGAGAAGAAAGGGCTCACTGACAGCATAGCTCCAGAGCTTCCTCACACAGGCAAGATGCAGTGACACCACCCTATGTCTGTGTCAAGAGTTTTGATGCACAGTTCCTTCCATGAGTGAATACAGGTTCTTTTTTTTTTTTTTTTTAATGGTTGGTGGAGTTCTTTCTGTGCTGTTATTCCATACTACATAGCTTTTAAAAAAAATAATAATTTCATCACTGAGACCTGGCCTTTCACTGAGGCTCTTAGCTCCAGTTTTGGACAAGGTTAAGGAATTACTACATATAAAACGTGGCTTAAAGCAGTTTTGTAAGGATTTGAACCAAAGTAGTTTGATGATGATGATTTCTAATGATGGAGGTTCCCAGCAGGGACAGTTAAGAAAAAAAAAATTCACCAACACTGATATCTACTCAGATAATATTTGGGAGGAAATTTTAAATAAAAGTCAAAAAGGAGCACAAGGGTAAAAAGAGCCTTTCAGTCGTCCAATTTGCCCTCTTCCAGGGGCACAGATTAAAAAGATATGACTGTTTTAGTAGAAAGACTTCACATATTTCTTACCAAGAAGTCTGTAAAAAAACTTTGTAAAAAGTAATCTGAGGTATATTTTATTTTATTTTATTTTATTTTATTTTATTTTATTTTATTTTATTTTTTATTGCTTTATTTTCACAAACTTTGCTGATCACAGAGCCTTCAAATATTCCAGCAGTCACTGAAAGAGGCCAATGACTGTGGCGCTTTAGGAGTCCCAGTGATTTACTTTGGCATTCCCAAACAGCCCCAAGCCATGGTATCTAGCCATACACCCTCTGAGAGGCACCAGCAACACAAGGACCATGCTCAGCCCCACCTTGGACATGCAGTGCCATGACCTGGGAAGAGCTCTGCAGCACCCTGGATTCCAGGCAGCACTTTTCTCCCAGATGTAGCAGGGCATTTGCCTGCCCCCACCCCTCTGTGCAGCCCCCTGTCCCTGTGTGGTGTGAGTTCACTCCAGAAAAGAATGTGCAATCAAGATCTACAATTCAGACCCAGAAGCAGAATGCTGTCTTTAATTTATAAAGCATATACACAAAGTGAGCCCTCAATCTGATTTGTATTGTTTGTGCATATACTATTTTCTTAGTATCAACATAGACTTATGCATATAATTTCATTTGTTTCGGTTGGGCTTTTAAATTTTAGAAATTCTTTTCAGCTTCTACTGCACAACACCCTTCCTGCCTCTTTCTTTCTCTTAGTAAATTCAAATGTATACATGTGGTTGTGCAGATAAATGTGCACACACAGAGCCTCCATTCAATCCTATGCTGCACTGAGGTTCCCAAGCTGTGCATTTCCTGTTGCCCAGCTCCAACATCTCAGGAGCTGGAGCTCTCTCTATTTATGTGTAAGTTGCTTCTAAATAATATTTAGAACAATAATAAAACAATATCCTTTTAAAGTTCCTTATTAATTGGGCAAAAGTATTTTTGATTTTCATTGCATTTTTCCATGTTGTACCATGTCCAGAATCTCGAAGATATACCTGGCAGATGTTTGAACACTGTGGTTAGGCAAGCCTAGTAGGTTACTAAGAAATATAGGAGTTCTGTACACAATGTTATAAACAATAGTAAAAAAATGTTATTATGGCTAGCAAACAAACTAGAAACAGAAACAAAATAGTCTATGCTTTATAAAATATGTTAAATTGTGGGTTATGACATTTCCTCTTTTCATCCAATTTCATTCAATTGGCCAAGAAGTAAAGTCTGGATACTTTTATTACTGCTATTTCCATACAGGCCATATTGTTAAACGTGATCCCATTGTGACTGAAGGGTGTCCTCCAACAAGTCTGGTGATTGGGAGGTTGATCAATGCCATCTGCTTCCAGGACTGGAGAATTCCTGCTCTGAAGACGCAACACAGGCACAAAGAAATGCAGTCCAGCCCCAGGACTGAGTGGTCAATGGTGTAAGGACAACTTGTGAAAGAGTCTTCAAGGGACAGAGTTTCAAAGGTGGAACTTGGCATGCAAGAGCAGGGAGAAAACTCAGAGTAGGAATGAGTAACAAAAGAAATTAAAATACCAATTGTGGGAAACTGAGACACAGGAATCAGTAATGAAATACAATCAAAAGTGTATGGTTGAGAGATCCCAAAAAGAGGCGGAGAGACTTTACCAACTTGTTTGTGCAAAAGTTGGAAAAAATGTCACATTCTATTTGTTGTGTATTTTGGATGGTTGAAAAACTCCCTGAAGTCTTCCAACATTTCACAGGAAAAGATTCTGGGATTTTTCCTGGGGGTGTCAGAAGGAGGAGGGGTCCTTTTTCATCTAACATATTTAGTATTCAAATTAGAAGACTTTCAGCATCCTGGGGTGAAACTCAAAAGCCTTTCCCTAGGAAGCCTGGGAGCATATCAAAAATCAATGGCATGGAGGATGGAAAAAGTTTCAAAAATGTGAGACTGGCAGGAAATACTGGCACATTTCTGTTTGATATTTACTTTCTTGGCATTCATTGGCTCTTTTAGCGCCAATGGAAAGTCCTTTAGTGCCAAGCCACTCTCAGATAAATCTGCACACAAATACACTTTGAATTGGCATGTAGCTTTTGAGATTAAGGTTTAACACTTGCCAAAATATGCATTTTTGGATTCTAGCATCTCTCTTAAGTTAATTAGGTAGCTTCATAATACTAAAGTGCTACACATGGCTGATTTGAATTTGATATGCCTGAGCTCAGCAAAACCAAATGAATGGGGAAGAGTAAAGACACCTGACATGGAAGAACAAACAACCAAGGCTCTGAATTTTGTAGAGACATAAGGAAATTGCAGCCAAAAAACCACACAGCCTAAATCTAATCTCTGGGGATGACTGAATCTCATTACAAGAGCAGAGGTGATCTTCACGTCGATGGGGAATATGGAGAGGTTAAGGAAACACAAACAGACCTTGCATCCAGTCCTGCTAAGGAATTTTAAAGCCCCTTAACCATCCTTATTAAATTCATGCTTGAACTATAACTGACTCAAAATCATAGATTTTCAAGTTCAACCTTCAACTGAACAGTCTGTATAATCCCAAAAGAAAAAAAGTAAAACCTTACATCTTTCCAGAGTTCATGGTTTTCAGCTCAGCCTATTGACTGTCATGTCCCCAGACTGGTCAATGACTGGGTGGAGGTTTACTGCTGTCTATTTTGCTAATAAAGCACTTATGTGAGAATATCTCAGATCAATAGTGCTCCCTGCAGCAGTCTGGGAGCAAGCACTGGAGCCGGAGCCCCAGCTCATGCAGGGATTGAACATAGATGCATTTCAATATAATAAAGTCCATGTGACATTATGGACACATGTACATCACTGTAAGCAGTGCCATGGTCACTGAATCAGGGGCATGGTGAGGATCAGAAGCCAAAGCCAGGCAGCACAAAAAAACAGCTGCAGAGCAATAAAATTATGGATATCAATCAAAGCCTGGAGCTGGATCTTTTGCCCATTTCCCAGTTATTTCTTCTTTCTCATTCATCAGCATTATGCAGAATATTTCTCAGGAAGGGAGGGTTCCTTGCACCCTCTTCTTCCTCACAGCTTTGGAAAACAGCAATTCTGTGCCTCTCTGCTGTCAGTGGTACAATGAGAACCCATAGACAGTTTTGGGAAGCTGAAGAATACCACTGGATCAGCTGGAATTCTTGAAATTACACTCTTTCCTTCCAGTACGTGAAGACAATATAATTAATTGCAAAGAAATGAAAGATATGAGAATAGAGACCAACACAAAAAATTCTGCTGGTGTTGTTTTTGTATAGAGTTTAATTAGGCTGTTTTTAAAAGGCTAAGACAAGTGAAATCATCATGAATCTGAATTACCTTTATTCCATAATCCCATTATTATACTTCATCAGAAAGCAATCATTTGAAATATAGCTTGGTCTAAAACAAGAGGGGCTCTAAAGTCCCCTTTCAGCAGCAGTAGAATAAAAATCTTTGTTCAGCCATGTCAGCTAAGACAAAGCCTAGTGCTGTTAAAAACTGAAGGAATGCAAAGTCTTCCAGTGTAATTTAACAGACTAATATTAACTTCTAATACAATACAATGGACAGTCTATTCAAAAAGGTGCAATGCACCTTGTTTATGTCATTTGTCTCCTCTGATGTTTATTCTTTGGCTTCAAACTGGTGAAGTCAGAGAACTCAAATACAAAGTCTCTAGACCAGTATTTCTAGGCCTAACCAACACATGAACAAAGTCAGACTCCAGATTATTCTGACTGTCCCGCTGCAAAATTACTTGAAATTGTAGATTTATGAAAAGAGGAACATCAGCTGTCATCCTAGCTTTCCAACATTTGGCAAACTTGCTTCTGCCCTGTCAATAAAAGTAGGTTTTATTAACAGAGCAGGAACTCAAAGGAATTTCTTGAAGCCTGTTTCTTAGATACACAATTTATGGTATTCAGACAAATTCACCAAAAATGTGTCAGGGGAAAAAGGTTGTTTCATATATTTTCTGATCAAAGAGCTCATTATTTAAAATACTGTCAGGTTGTCTTTAATCTTAAGAACTGGCAAGCATAGGAAAACATATTGCAAATAAAAGCAGCCTTCCAAAATGTCATACTGATTATGCATTCACAAGTCAGCTACTTGAGGCTCAGCGAGACAATATCACAGGAGCCTGCTACGTGTTTTAGCTGTTGTGGTTTGAGAGGCTGGACAACAGCCTTTTCTACACATATTGCCAGAACAGCCATGTCACAGTAAGTATAACAAGTGACTATTTCTTAAACTATACATTTAAGTTTAGATAAATTTATTTTGGTGGTTGATAGAATATGGTAGATACAGGCACCAAGTTCCTAGCATTTTATCACACCACTTATTTCACAGGACATGTATTGACATGTCCTGCAGTTTGGTAATCTATTGTTTCCCCACTATTTCCTCACACTAGGACAGCGACTACAATATATGAAAATTTGGCTCTAGGAACTTAGAAAAACCACTGTAATAGATGGTTAGACACATTTTCATCATGCAGGATCTTCTTCAAAGTTATGAGATGTTCCACAATGAGAACATTTCCAACATTAATGAGGTGCTGAGAAAAAAAAAAAAGAATGTTAAATTGTAACTGTTAATGGGCAACAATTTACTTCCACTGTCTTCAACAGTTTTTTCTCTCTCAGAAAAAATCTTTAGTGTATATTTTCATTAGTATGGTATCCTCAGAAGATCAGGGAAATTGAGGCTATTTAATGTCTCTTGAAGGAATGCTTTCAACTGCTGAGAATGGAGGGGAAAAGCCATGGAAGTAATTTGCTACTGAATTTCTTCATAATTACAGGGTTACGACACATGCAAAAACAATGAGTCTCCTTTTGAAATTTTACATGGGTGAAAGGTGAAGACCAAGCTGAACTGGGTCACTTGTTTACTCTGACAGTGATGACAAGCTTGAATATATAATAATCAAGAAAACCAAGAGCCACATTGACATAAATGAAAATTAACACACCCTAAATTTCAGAAAAGCCTAAAATAATTCAGTCTTTCTTTTTCCAAAATAGTTTCTGCAGGTTCTGGTAGAACCAGTAAAAACTGATAAAACACCAATATAGCTTAATTATCCCCATATTTTTTCATGCCCATATAGTCTGTGTCTGTAGTAGTGCCCATTGTGACAGCCTTTTGTCTGTCTTGGAAAGCTGGCAAAAAGTTAATGTTTGATAATACACAACAATTCAGCTGAATTGATGTTTAAATGGTATAGGAATAAGGTTTGTGAAGAACACAGTGTGCCATTGACATCTTAATCCATTAAGGTTCTTTATCACACACAGGTAGGAAATTCTTCACTCCAAAATTGATGAGGCATTGGAACAGGTTGTCCAGAGATGTTGTGGAAGCCCCATCCCAGGAAGTGGTGGATGAGGTCCTGAGCAACCTGACTGAGTGGAAGGTGTCCCTGCTCATGGCAGGGACATGGTTGGAACTAGATGATCTTGAAGATGATCTCTCCCAACTTAAACCATTCTATCACTCTGTGTATTTCAACTGAAGTTAGAATCTCTTTGTCAAAGAGATGGTGAACTAATCATCATTCATCTTGACCAGTTCAAAATCCTGAACAGATCAGAAAGCACCATAGAAGGCATTCACATGTGTCTCTTTAAAAATGTAAAGATGGTGTTGATAGGATTTCCTCTTCTGAAGAAACAGAATTATAGATCTTTGCAAGCATAAGACACACCATTGTTTCATGATTTTTTCCTAGGCTATTAGGAAAAAAATATTAGATTCGACCTATATGATTCATGGAATTCCCATCACTTTATTTCCTGCTTTCTTTCCTTTGCAGAGATCCATATTGTAAATCAGCAAACTCTCCTGATTTCTTTGGGTAGGAAAGGAGCATTTTTGTGCTCAGATAGAATTACTTTGTAGGAGTCATCCTCTTGGGGATGAAGAAGCAGACTTTACCAGGTTTTACATAATAAAGAATTAGAGACTCCCCATAACCAACTAGAGAACAGGTAAATTCAGTGAGCTCTTCAGAGACACACTGAGAACTCGTAGCCAAAGCTGGTCTTAAATCCAGACCTCTGGGAGCCAAATAACTTCTGTACAAGATCTTCCTTATTCATCACCATGAACACCCAAATCCTGATTAAAAAGGTAGATCTATAATTATAATTAGAGGTATTACTAAGAATGTGTCTTGAGAACACCTTCCAGGTGATCAAATCAGACTGTGATCTCAGCAGTATTACTAAAACAGAAAAGTATTAGAGAAAAAACATCATTTCAGCCTGGAAAAGGGTACCTGTTATGAGCCAGTGAATTAACATTTTCTTCTAGATAAAAAATAATGGCAGCATGCCCAGTTGGTCAAGGTGAACAAAACAATTTATTAGGTTTCTTTCACCTCTAATTTTAAAAATCACTTATCTACTTAACAAGATGGGTTTTTTCACAAGGGCCAACAATAGTGATGATGGACATACCCTTTTTACTTACAGAAGTTTTTTTATTTGCATATGTAACATTTTTCATATCATTAACAGTATTCAAAACTATACTGAAAAGGTAATTGAACCAAGTCTAGATCTGTCTGTCTGTCATGTGAAGTGCAAATATACACAGGATGATTATCAGTAGCTTAAATGTCTTTTGTCATAATGGCATTTAAGCCTTATTTTATGTGTTCTGAGGTTATTTTTAAAAATCTGTTATCTAAGAAGACAAATCACTTCTTGTAAGTTGTTCAGCCATTTGTCTGAGAATTACTCTACTTCCAAAAGTCTTACAACTATTCTAGCCTAAAACTTAAAGTCAAGATATTGTAACTATCAGGAATAATATTGCAATAATTTGATATAAAGTGTATTTGTTTACTTGTTTCGGTTCTCTTCATTTCTAAAATATGGTTCTTAAAAGCTTTAACAAGAACTAATTTAAGCAGGAGCTCAAACAGGCAAACAACTCAACTCTTTTTCATCCTTACTATGTTTGGTCTGCATTTGTAAAATTAAGTATGAAATAAAGCCTGAAGCACAAAGAGTAAGAAATACAACTGTAACAAAAATGTCACCTTTTTCAGTATATGGTTTCCTGCTTCCTCTGATCTCAGCATTCATTTCCCACAGCAGTATATCTGTTTCTCTGCACAGGCATATGGGCCAGAGGTTGATTTCTCAGCTATGGTAAAAAACCAGTAGTATAGAATCTAAGTACATTCTTTTTGCAACTTGTCTTACTTACCTACATATACCAACACCCATCACTCCTGCAATGGGATGGTCAGTCAGCATGCAAAGAAATCTCTGTTTCCAGAAAACTCAGCCTAGCAGTAATTGTGGGTTTGTAGGAATAACTCTGTCACAAGAATTGACCTAATCAGAGCCTAAAGCAACGAGCAAACATTCCTTTTGCCTACAGTTCCCTGTCATCCAGCTGTCTTCTGCACACCCTTGCACAAGTCAGAAGCAATAACGTGTCCTCCCAAAAGCAACTATTTTGTATTAAAAAAAAGAACCAGGAGGCTGTGGCTGTACTGATCCACAGTGCTAAATGTTGGTTCACAACACAATCAAATAAAGACAGAAAACAGAATCAGGAGGAAATCATGGAAAGTGCTATATGAAGAGCCTGAGAGGAAGGTTTCATGAAATGCGAAAATCTCATAATTATATTGAAGTTATTGAATACAAAAGTAAAAATATTTCTTAAGCCAGCAATGCCATGATGAAATTTTGATGGTAATTTTTATATTATGACATCAGTTATTTTATTTAGAACTAGATATGTGCCCTTCTCAAGATGAAAATCATACAATGAAAACAGAAATTAAAATTAATTGTTTTCACTTATTGGTCTGTTTGTGTTTTTTGAGAATAGGCTTTCCACTAAGCCCACCTTTTGTCTCACTGGATGTGAATAATAAGATTAAAACTTCAAGAGCTCGGTCCTCAGCCAGTTTACATTTGAGTACAAGAGTTGAGGCTTTGGACTAAACTATTCAAAAGCTCAATTGTGTTTTAAAAATTCAAACAATCTTAATATTTTAATATTCCCCCTCGGGTTATTGAGAAAAATCAGATTTAATACTCACCAACCATCTGATTTATATAAATATCTTATAAACTTTAATACTGGTGCCTTTGCACACTTAAGAGCCACATGGGATATGAGAACAGGGAAAAGTTGCAGAGAAAGTCAGTGGGAAAAGATCTGGTTTCTTAGTTATAAACCAATAAAAAGCATGCATTTAAAATTACATATTTTAATATTTCACATAACCTGTACTGGATGCTGTGGAGAATGAGGCCGTGGGTTCTGAGCTTTGCATGTGCTTGCTGATGGTAACAAGTCCAAGTGGGGGGCCCTCGCTGTGTGCTCAGGCACTGTGTGGTCAAGCATGTCTGCTGAGGACTGAGGAAAAACCATCCTTCTGAACTCAAACTCTGTTACCACTCCTGCTTTTTATGTTATTCATATCCCTCAGCTGTGGGATTTACTGTCAAGAAAGGTAACTGGGTGCTGCTAACACTGATGGCAGTGATGTCATTGTCATAGCACTAGAATGACAGAATTCATTAGAATTTGTCATCTGACTTGGACAAAAATCCTCCCTGCATCCAGGGTTGATATGAAGTGAATGTACTGCAGAAGTTCCAGTTAAATCTTCAAAATAAGCTGCAGGCTGAGGAACACAGGAGGGAAGCCATGGGGATGGAGGCAAAAGGAATCAGAGAGCGGGACAAGGTAAAAATGTCAGGTAGGCCTCAATGACAACCATCCTGCGTGAATCCTAGAGGGTGTGAACATTCCCTGTGCTCCCCTGGACATGGAGAGGAGAGCTGGGAGGTGTCTGAGGGGCTTTTGGCCCTGGGATAGCCTTGTAATGGCCTGGGTGCTCAGAGAGAGTTCAACATGCACAAGGGGACTGAGGAAGGAACTCAAACCCATACCCCTAGATGTTGTCATCTATTGCTGTATTACTTCACAATGCTGTGGAAGATTCTTTTTTTCCGGGGTTGACTGTGTTATCTTATGCTGTGAGAACTGAGGAGTGAAAGCAGGGCCTTCTGCTGAAAACAGCCATTGATCCAAGAGTGAAATGGCAAAGAGCTGCAAAATGCCAACAGCCACGGTGACAGGAGCAAGATCCCACAGCAGTTGTTAGCAAGATCCCACAGCAGTTGTTCGATCCATGCAAACCCCTGGCTGTGTTCAGAACAGCACCATGCTCCCATGTCACTTTGGTATCTAAGTGTATGTAAAGTTGAAAGAAATGGACTCTTATTGCAGAGCAGGCATCTCCCCAGACAGCAGTGCAACATTACAGCTACACAAGAGCCAAGGGGCAGGAATAACTGGTGAAGCTTTTGGTGATGACAAGCCCCCAGCTTGATGCTCCCTCTGGAGCTCTCATGGCTGCAGGCGCAAAGAGACTCAGGAGAGTGAGGCCCATGGAAAGGCAAAAGCAAGGGACAGCCTCTGCACAGTGTCCTTCTCCCGCTTAGCTTGGACAGTGTCACCATAGACGGACCATCACAGGATCACTAAAAATTAAAAGAAAAAGTTATTAGTTCATACTCCTTTTCCCCTTTCAAATGCAGGATCAAATTTAAATCAACTTATGATAGACGCTTGTTTCCCTGTCCTTAAGGAATTTCTAGTTATGGACACTGTGCATTTCCTTATTAATTTGTCTTTTTTCAGACTTTACCATCCAATATTTTTCCCCAATAGCCCACTAAACTAGGAAATTTAAGCTCATAATTTATTTTAACAGACAGAGAAGTATTTTTTCCCTTCCTCACTGAGGAACATTTGACATGTTTGAGGCTTCTAGGACATCTTCCAGAGCCCATCTCCTCAATTCCAGTCTGGGAAAGGCAGGCAGATGGTAAATTACTTACACAGGAAGCTTATGTATTGGACTATTGCACCCAAGTCTGTTAATGTAACACAGATATTACAGGATAATCCATCAGGAAGAAGCCCTCTACTAGGAGGAATTTTAATGGTGAAATTGAGCAAAGAGCAAAATTAGAAGAATCCAATTATTTTCTTGAGCTCTGAACTGACCTTAATCTGATTTATAGAACTTCTCTTTTTGTTGTTAGTTAAAGAGTAGTATATGATTCATAACTTCAGATTAACAGCTAAAAGGATTTGGAGTGTTAGTGCTTAGTTCTGTTAAACTACTGCTCATGTAAACTACACCCATTTTGTATATGCCACTCTTGCTGGAAACAGATGTGAAAATAGAAGAAGTGATTTGCATATTGGCCAAGCCTTTTGTCCCATAAGAGTGTTTTATAAATACAAAATGTCAAGATGATTCCCAAAAGAGGCAAAATATTGATTTCCTATATCTTCTTTAAGTCTCAGATGTGTCTGTGTCTCACTGTACACTGAGACCTAAATTCACCCCTTCTAGATGAATCATCAGACTGGGGTCCTACACAGGCAGTACAGATCTATAGGACCCTCCAGAGAGCAGCAGGGAAATCATTCCCTAATTGTCCATTGACTTAATTGAGGAACTAAGGCAATTTTATTCCCAACTTTGTCACTTCAGCAAACCCGAAGCTCTAATTATGTAGGTCTAAGAGAGGAATTTAAGGAATATGATCTAGAGACACTGTTGAGGCCCTTAGCCTAGTGATACCAACTACATTTTCCTGCATACCTTGTTCTGATTCCTGGCCATAGCTTTTCTATACTGACTCCAACTGCAACCAGTTGTTCTGATATCTCTATTACATTGTATTTATGATACAATACACTGGTCCAAGCTTTTTCTTCTACACAAGCATTGGCATTTTGAGCAACATGAACAGAAAAACAACCTGAAACAAAGGAAAGCAGGAATAATTTTATAGAAAATTTCCATCTTTCTAGAAGGAAATATAGCGAAGAAATAAAGACATACAATTGTGTGGGCAAAGAAACAATTTTTATAGATTGTCAACAGGTATAATTGGGCCTGAGAATCCACCTTCAAAGCCTGAGACTTATTTACTACAAGCAGGAGACATGTCAAGGAGCATGAAATTTCCCACAGCAAGGTCACCTCAGAAGTTCTCTATGTTGACAGTAGCCAAAAACTTTGCCACCTGGCAATCACTTCAGTGACCTGTACAAAATAAGTAGATGCTCTCAGCTCAGCTTCCAGGTGTAAGGTGGCCAAAGTGTGGAAATCTCCAATAAAATTAACAGTAATTGGCAGCTATGCCAGCAAGGCCTCAGATGTCCCCTGAGAGCTGGGCAGAAATGGGAAGAGCACCTTCAGTGTACTGTCACTGATAGACAGCTTGCACCCAGCTGGCTCTGCCTTGCCAGTCTTAAAGTACAGTAAGCAGTAATTCCCCCCCAGCTCATTTACAAATGCAAGACTTGAAGTATTATTTCTTATTTCCTTTTACAGCATTTATTTCTCAGCACCCTGAGTACCTGCACAACACTTTCACTGCAAAAATAATTTTTGTGAAGAAATCCTCATTTTATGTATTTCTACCACATAAGGGAGGAAAAAAGATCAAATTCAAACATCTGTCCTAAATAAAATATAACACAGACTCACAAATCTGACAGGGAATTTGGTTAGCAAAAGCTTTATGAAGATAATGCAGGGCACATTGTTTTTATAGCTGGGATGTGGCTGCTGAGGCAGAGTCAGACCCTGCTTGGACAGCAGATGGTGTCCTACTGTAACACTAAGCTCCAGTGTTCAAAGAGGAATCTTAAACCAGCCTTTAAAATGCTCTCCAATTTCCATTTAATTACTTTAATTGGCTTTATAGGCTTTGTAATAAAAATGATGGATCTTTTTAAGCACTAGGCTGAATTAAAAAGTTTAGAGTGTCAAAACCAGTGATTTTGAAATATATATACCATTTTTATGAGTATTTTCCAATATTTAAATGAACTTTTGAAAAACATGATCATATCACTTAGGTGCCCAAGCAGCCCTTTTCAAAGGTACCACAGGCAAACAGCTATTAAGAATCCCCCTGAGTGTCAAGGGAATCAAATGCCTCCCAATTCTCTAGGCCTTTGAAAATGTTCTCCTTACAAAATCTAAAATTGCCACTGTTCCAGTAAAGGCAATGCAAAGACTTATTAGCCTTCATGGGAAAGGACCATTTTTTTTCTGTGCTGCACAGCATCTTGTGCTGTACAGCAACTTCTTCTGTGGGCATTTGGTCCCTATTGTAGCTCTCAGATACCAACAGTACAATTAAAACTCCACAGGAATTACATTTATTCCTGATAAATTTCATATTGTAGCTTTAATACTAAATCTAAAGGAATAATTTCATGCTTTCACTCTTCGACCAAAGATATTTTTCCTTGTATGTTTTTTTTCTTCTTGATCTTTGAGATCTGCAGAAGTTCCCAGCACTTTGTGACTAATAAGGAGAACTGGGTGGTGAAGAGAAACCTGTTGTTTTAAGAAGCTCCAAGTCTACCCAAGCGCTTGGACTTCAGGGAATTAGATAGGTAGAAGAGAGAGATCCTTCTAGGATTTCCATTTTGAGGAGCCCCTCAAAGCACTGCACAGAACCTGAGTCATGACTGAGCCTTGTCTGCAAACCCTTCTCCAGATTGTCCAAATCACAGCTGCGGTCACTGTGGGGTCTGGTGCATTGCAGCAGACCAGTGTGACTCAGCTCAGAGATATCTGGAGTTTACAAGCCTGGATTGGATTTACTGTCACTGGAAGGGCAAAATTTGTTGGGAACAGTTTTGTCATTCATACTGGGAGGTGATGAAATCTTTGCCTGCTGGAGAAGATAATCATCATCTTGTACAGCCAAACCCAGGCTGGGACAGTGGAGTCATAAATGGTGTTATGTGTCCAATCATCGCTGAATCACTTTTTTTTTTTTTTTCCATGCAGAGACTCTTGTAAAAGTCTGCTGTCTTTTTTGCTTCTTTCAGAAAAAAATTATTATTCCTGTACCTCAAAATTATAAGAGTAGTCTCACTATTTTTTGTGAGATTCTTCACACAAGAAAGCACTCTGGAACTGAGAAATATGTTAGGTGTATGTGTATGAATGAGATGCCTGGTTTTCAGAAAATGATTTTATTTTCTTCTTCACCCCAGATATGACAGAGATTGCAAGGGTCAATATTCTCCAAGAGAATTTACATAACTTCTTCAAAAACAATAAAATGATGAAACCCAAAATCTGCAAATTGTGGTGATTTGTAGTGCTTTGATTTATAGCCCTGTCGGGTTTGGAGTGAATGATTTCTACAGAGACCAGTCCCTCTAATCGGAATTTTACAAGAAACGGATGTGCTAAAAGAAACAGAAAGCTAACAAGGCTTCTGGTTACATTTTCAGCCTGATTTATAGAGTTGTAAAACTCTCTGTATCAGGGAGCTGACACCAATTTCTAGAAAGCTGTGAACATTTGTTTCCATCTGATTTTCCTGCAGGGCTCCTAGGCCCACTTCGTTCACAAACGACCCCAGTGAAATCCACATCAGTTGTTAAGAGTGTGGGACACTGGTGAAACAAGCAAGCTGGCAGTAAAGAAGAACAAGCTAGTACTGGAATGTCAATTTTGGGGGCAGAAGTGTACTTTTAAGGCCTCAGGAAAGGAAAGGGAGCTGAGGTGGGAGCAGGCATTACCAGGGCTGAAATGGTTAAGGGAGGTCTGAGCTGGCACAGCAAGGAATGCTGTAGAACTGAGCAGAGCATGGTTGAGGACAAGCAGGTGCAGGAGGCAGATGTCCAAGCTTGGAGCTGAGGCAATGACGCCACTGCAGCAACAACTTGCACCCTGACAGATGCAAATGCCACCTGCATGTGGATGCATTCAGACAGCAGAAGAGCAAGGTTGTGAGAAGAGAAAGAACTGGAGAGAAAATGGGCAACAAGCCAGGGACAGGAGGTACATTCTAGTCAAGGCTGCAGCCTTGTTTAGTGCACACAGCACAGGAATAAGGTAAGATTGGTCAGACAGGCAGAGAAGTGCCAATGAGATGTGAGCAGTGGGAGGAGAAGAGCCATGGCTGCTGTCCTTTGCAGACCTTACCAGAGCTGGGCTGCAGATGGGGACATGCACTTAACAGGCAATGCTCATGGCAACTTACGACAGGAAAATTCCTGAAGGAGAGCAAAACCAAAGCAGCACATATACCCAGCCATGTGCAATGCCCAAGATGAGGAAGAGATGGTGGTGAGGAGCAAGATAGAGCAAGGATCAGGACAAGATCAGGAGAGATGTGAGTGAACTCACAGGTCATTAGTGGGTAGATCACCGAGAACTGTCCTCTGTAGCTGGGCTGTGATTCACAGCAAAACATCCATCTGCCTCTGCTAGGACGCTAAACTATTTAACCCATGGCAGGGAAAAGCTCCACAGCTAGGATATTTCCAGTTCCACTCCTTCTGATAGCTAGAAGTCTGTAGAAATTTTGTCTCACAATTTCATTCCTGAAAAAAAGATGGTGTAGAAGTTCAAACAAAATGATCTGAAGTCTCTTTTGAAAAGGTAAGATGTTCCCTTCCAGAAAACAAATTATGTGTCAGTCACAGATTTTTACAGGTGCTTGAACTAGCATTCCATCCAAAGAGAGTTACAGTGAAAAGGAAAAGAGAAAATTACTTTAAACCAGTACTTTTAAGTCTAGTGGATCTTCAGATCCAAGGTCCAGATCATTCATTTTTCTAAGGCCATCTACATTCAACGGCACATAGCAGGATGGCCTTTTTTTGGCAACTGTTGGCAAAGGTTTGAGGATCAGCTGGCAAAGGTTTGAGGATCAAAGTCTGAGGTATTTGTGTGTAGGCTAACAGGCAACATAAAATGGCAGCTTCTGTTGAAGCACTTAAGAAAATGTTCTTACCTTGTTATGCTGTTTAAAAAAACCCTATCAAGTTGCTTTACTGTATAAATTTCTTAAGTATGAAATACATTATTTTATAAAATGGTTTAGTAGTATGTATAGCTATTTTGGTTTTAGAGTAACAAATTAAAAAAAAAATAAAAAAGAATGCTAATTAATAAACCTAGATGCATTTTATTGCACTAAGTGCAGCTCCAAAATTTATTACCACTTTCTTTATCTAAAAAGAAATGTATAATGTCTTAAATTAATTATAAAGATCAATCTTACATGGAGAAGCCCTGATCCAGCAAACACATATGCTTATGACTAATTTAACTGCATGAGTAACTTCATATCTTTCAGTGGGTGAGAGAGAAGCTCTGATCCATGGAGCTCCTAGTGTGGGTAAAGTTATTCATGGGCACAACTGTTTGCAGGACTGGAGCCAAGTATAACACTTATACAAATTCCCATCTAGAAGAAAAGGCAAATGAATACATAGTAAAAAGAAATTACATGCTATTGAATGTTACAACAACTATATAATCTACAAAAAGTGCACTAACACAATTATGAGTTGGAAGATACTCAGGACCCACCCATAACTGATGAATAATAAATGGAGAGGCGGAAAGCAATGGAGAAGTGAAAGGAACACAGTGTAACTCTCTTCATGTCTGAGCATCTCTCTAATTTAAGTGTGTCATAGATGCAATATGTCCTTAAGTATAAGTATACACAGGAAGTACACAAAAAAAACAAAAGAAGGTTGCTCTCAACGACCTTCTTTGGATACTGAACGAAGGTATTGTCTAAAGAGAGATTATATTGGTCTCTTGGTATGTTTCAGAGCACCTAAGGCAGATGCTTTACAGATGCTCAAGGTGGTATGTAAGTGAAAAGCAGGCATCTCTAAAGATTAAAAAAGCCTTCTGCCACTTGGGACACTGACACAGAAATTACCTATGCATTTTCTATCAAGTAACCAGATGGCTAGCCAAAACATTAAAGCACAGCCAAGTTTCTCCTGTTCCTGAGAAGCCTGTTCTTCCTGAGAAGCCCTTGGCTCCCGTGGGAGAAGGGATGCTTCAGGTCCCAGAGGGGGAAGAGGCCACTGCCCTTGGAGGAGCGTGTTTTGGTTTTGGGCTCCTCGTGGAGGTGAACCCTGCTTGCCCTGAGCTAGGCTGCTGTGTTCTGTTCCAGACGTAAATTATTAAGAGTGATGCCGACTGACCAGTATGATGTGGAACTCAGCACTTCCCAGCAATGGAGTACAGGTGGAGTGTCTTCAAACCCTCACTGTGAGCTGAGTTTCCTTCAGAGAGTCATGTAGCTGCTGAGTTTCTGGTTGTTAGGAGGCGGCATTATACCTTTAGGAAGCTGTGTATTCCAACACAGGAGCACCAACTTGTTCTAGGTAGCAGAAAGCATGCTAAATTGTCCTACAAGGTGTAGGCACCTGGAGCTTACCTGTGCTCCAGGACAAGCAGAATCCAAATGGCCATCAGTTTTCCCATAAAGCTGAAACTCTACAACTGGGAGAAACTGGATAATTTCCTTTTTGGCCTGTCCACCTTATTAAAATGTGTGTGAATACCTTCAGTCCCCCTGGGCCTGGCTGTGGAAGCATTAAACACTCTGCAAGTTCTCCTTATGAATTGCCAGTAAAATAGATGGCTTACAAATGTTTATGCTCTTGCACTTATTTTGCCCCCATGAAATAAATGCTGCTGCCAAGCACAATACAATGCACCCAATGTCTTCTGCAGTGTTCTTACTGCTGTTCACTCTAAAAAGCATCTTTAGGAGTGTGTTTCTATCTGTCACCTCCCCACCCCCAGCTGTACTTTGGCAATCCCTACACGGAAGAGGTTGTGTTTGCTCTGTTTGCACACTAGACATCCACTTGTGTTCCACTGCATGCTAACTGCCTATTTTTCCTTTGCATTGCTTTTTCCATTCTTATTTTTCTGAGTTTGCTCTCCCCTCTGTCTGAGCTTGGCTGTCTTACATCCTGCACATCTGAAAGTCCTTCCACTCTGGATGTCGCTGCAGTATAGTAGGAATATTATAAAAGGTGAAGTTACTTTGCCAGCCTTTCTTCCTAGTGCATGCTCGGGATGCACACAGCTGATGACTGTGTCTTTTTTTCAGATATGTAATATCTTAAGTATACAGATTCTTCCTTTCTGTTTACGAAACAGGAAAAGAACACAAAGAAGCCTTAATGAGCCCTTCTTTTTCATTTGCAATTAGAATTTAAAAGATCCTCTTCATATCAACATAGAGTTTTGTAATGGGGCAAGTGCCACTGTTTCCTTGGTGTCATTGTCACCGTACAGAGTTCAGTGTGCTATGACTTACTAACACTTGTCCCTTGCCCACACCCTCTTTGCCAGCGCAACCATCAAAGGTCATAGCTCTAAATCTCATCAGGCAACTGCTGCAGGCTTAAAAATGCATGAAATGTTTTGTGATACATAGCCAAGAGAAATAGGGATAATGAGGAACAGATAAGTTAGTACCACCTCTAAAAGCCTCAAAATGTGAAGCCACACCTACAGGCACAATACAACCACTTCACAGGTAATCAGGTGCTCGTTACAGGCCTGAACCTGCACATACCTGAATAATCAAAGGTGCTGCTGCCACTGAGTTTATATTCAGGCTAAACACTCATGAAGGATGCAGGAAGTTTCATCTGAAGGGAGCAGCCTGTTAAGGTTAATCATACCTGCCACAGAGAAAAAGCTTTCTACTGGATCATCCAAAATAGTGCCCCTTTTGGGGTTTTCCCCCCTTTACGCAAGAATTGCTTTACTGTTCTTTGAATGTGAGCTAACTTTGCTTATCAGTATCCAAAAACAAGCCCCTGCAGGGTCCCCCCTGACAAATGCTGCAAGGCAGTCATGTTCTTTCCTCTGAATGCAGTAATCAGAGAGATGCAATTTTCCAGTAGTGCTTGACAGCTTACATCAAAGGCGCAGAAACTGTTTCTGGACATTGAAAAGATAAAATTCTAATACTAACTGATGCCTCCTTCAGTTTTTATTGTAGTTCAATGTAAACAGATGCTGCTGGTTTTGAAAGCGTATGTTCAGATCTGTCAAAGTGTATGAATGGCAGCAGTGATCTCTGCCATAGTAAAGGCTGATATTTGCCATCATGTATATATTCTTGATTCAATCATCTCTATGGCACTAGCCCTATGTGTGTGCTTACACGTCCACAGATGTCTGTCCTTACATGTGCATGCATACAAACACAAACACATGCATATGCATTAAATGGAAACTGTAACGAAATCTTAACCAGGGGTTTAAATTAATCGTAATATGTACACACACTTACAAACATTGGGCTATATTTAACTTTCACATAAGCAGTGTAGAACTATTATCTTCTGAGGAGCTCTGCAGTGTATGAGTCAGCCCCAAAGCCTCTGAGTTAGCCCGTGGAAAGACGCCACTGACTTTACTGGGCTTTGGATCAGTCTGAAACCAATGGTTAATTGTCTCGTATAATGTAACTTTCCCTTCCAGCAAACTTAAGATAAACTTAGATTCTAATTCCAACAACTATAATTTTTTCCAAACAAATTCCTTATGGAATGGAAATGTCCATTCTTGTTCTGGACATTTTTCAATGCTTTCGTGTTTCTTTGTTTTGAAAATTGATTCAGTCATGTTAAACATTATGCAAGCTTGAAAAAGATCACAGTCTCCAACTATGCAAAGTGAAATTCTCATGCATACATAGCTCAGAAATAAATGTCATTAACAACTTCAAACTTGGCTAGTATTAAAGACATCTTTGAGGAAGGGAAAAAACTCACATTTGGAGAAATTCAGACTGATATTTTAGAGAGTAAGAATAATTTATGATTACATGTCCATCTCAGCTTTCTTATTTTCCTATATATCCCGTACAACTTTCTATTTGTTTTCCAGGTGTTTTGAGAAGGATTTGTTTGAGTATGTACTTGAAATTCACAATTAGAGGGAAATTTAACATGCCTGCACGGGTCTTCTTGAATTAAAGGAATAACTGTCTGAAGATCTGCATTTGAACTCTGAGCTATTAAGTCCATTAAGTTCATCCTAATTCAGGTATCACACCTGACAGAAATGTAGTTAAAGTCATGTCATTTTTAAGAAACTGCTCTTGAAGAAACTGTGACTGCAAATCCTCCTCTGAGTAATCTCTAAATTAATAATCTGAGTAAGAAACTCATGACTAAGATTTCTGAATGTAGATTTTGTATATGCAATTAATACTTAAACTGTCTTTAAAAAGAATTTTGCTGTGCTAATCACTAAAGGAAGCTCACATTTGGATTATTATTTATATCAGTGGCATCTGATACAATCACTGTTGTGGAGACATCATGCTGCTTTCTGGCACTGTAGGCTCTCAGCTGATGGGCATCTCACAAGGTACTCGAGTTTGGGTTCCTTGATAAGAGGCAACAGAAAACATCTCTCTTCAATAACATACAGTCTGCATATTCAGGTGGGTGCTTACATTCTTAATTCGAGGCAATTAGTGTTTAAAGTGCTAAATTGTTTTGAAGATCACTGATTCCTGTTTCTGTGTCTATTCCAGTCCCATGCCATATGTATTGTGTTTTGCAACCTTGTATTTTGTTTTATAAATAGAATTTAGTGTGTATTATTTATGTAGCCTCCTACCAAAAGAGAACATTGACAATGTCACAGAAAGAAAAGTCTTTGGTCAGACTGACAACATCTACAACATCCCACTGTCTCTTCTTGTGGTATACCGCAGACTCAGTTTTCACAGTAAGTCCAGAGCTCATTATGAGGTTTAGAAAAGCATTTATGGCTTTTAGTGAATACAGTGTGAGGAGCAGATGCTCCCCAGGACTAATGCACACAAGCTTGCCATAATGCGAGGGCAAGACTCAGAGCCTCCACTCCCTTGCTGATGTAAATGGGAACAGGGCCATTGGCATACATCTAAATGGAATGTAATGTAAGTCATTCACCCCTTGAGTTTTAAAGCATCCTTACTTCGGTATTTGTGTTAGCTGTTATTTGCATAATAATGCCCAATGCACACAAAACATTGCATCAAAAGAAAGTTGCTCCTTCCCTCCAGCTTGTCTTTCGGAAATAATTCTCTTTTCCTCCATTCCTGAGACTTCTCCACACCACTCACAATCTTCCAGCTAACATATTTTTGCCATCCTTTGCTACCAGCTCTCTTTCCCTCATGCTGCAACTTCCTTTCTCTGTGACATGGAAATGGAGTCTGAATTATAGCAAAACCTCTAAATACTGCCTCACCTGAGAACTCTTTCTCTTTTTACCCTTAAACTGTGCAGCAACAGTGGTGGTCAGAAGGTCTTGAATATGTTTGTCATTATACGGTACCTCTTTCTCCAATATACATCACGTGCATACCCACCCTGCCTGTTGCTGTGTGCCCAATACAAAATATAACAAAAGCATTGCTCAATTAGGCTGAAATGAATCTTTAGTTTGGGCTGCATCTTTTTGTGCCTGGATGCCTGAACCAAAGGGCTGTCCAGTGCTAATCACTGTGACCCGACTGCCCCGTGGTCTGCCGCAGCTTCGATGAGAATGGACTACGGATATAGAATCAATCTCAGATTTTAAACATTGCTCCTACAAAACTTTCTCCCCAAGGTTTGTCTCACAGCTCACTGGCAAGGCCTGTACTATTGAAGTGGGTAGCTTTGATGGCTGTATGACATACGTAAGAGATCTGTTTCCCTTCTGAGCTAGAAAAATTGCAGAGTGTTCACACAGCCGTGAGAACTGGTTGTGGGCCGAGGGGATCCGCCGCACACCGGGCAGCAGCGCACGGGTGAACCGGCTCCAGGCACTCAGATCCCGGGAGGAGTTTGGCTCCTCAGCTGCGCCACTTCCCCAGATGAAAAGAAGAGCTTTGCACAGGGGGTTTATTGCACATTCCTGGTCGCACGAGGGAGACTGGGTCCAGGTAGCTGCCTCCTTGCTTTCCCTTTAATCACTGCAGGGTGGGAACCGGATCCAGCCTGAAGGGATAAAAGATCTCTGAGATGAAGAAGTACAATGGAGCAGAGTTAATGTCGATCGGTTTACTGCTGTAAGCAAATCACTGCCACATCTCTCTGTGCAGCATGTTAAAATTTACAACTCGTAGTTAAATGAGTCAGAGCTGTTGCTTCTGGTTCTGCCTCCAGCTTCTCCTGCCACAGAGCCGGACAGACAATGGGTCCGTGTTGCAGAAGGGGCCTCGGGACAGCCCCAAGGAGCTGTGTTGCAATGCCCATTATCGCAATGCCTCATTTTTAGGCTCCCTGCTGTGGAACAGATTGCTCAGGCCAGGGACAGACACCACTGTGCTTCACATAAGGTGTGGAGAGATTTAAAGGCTAATAAAAGAAAATTTCAGAGGTCCACATACTCCTTGGGTTAGACTATATATATATATTCTACTACAGATACAGATGTATAGATTATATAGATATAGCTATAGATATAGAAGATATAGATTATATTGGTATAAATAGATATAGATATTTAGTGGGGGCCAGAACTATGAAAGGCAGGAAGAAGGTGTCCCTTTCTTCCACAAACTTCCTTACAGTTTGGTGCAGAAGTCACATCAGTCTGCTTTTTGTGAAGAATTAGAGAGCGATTGAACTACCTCATTGCATCCAGGGAGCTCATTGGGTACATCATATTATATTCTAAGCAGTGGGGGACTTACTCACCAGTCACCACTCTGCTGGATTTAATTTGGACAGCCCCATGACTGTTCTGAGGAGTGTCCTGGTCTCAAGACTGCTTATGCAGCTGCTTTTTCTTCCTCTCTCTGGCCATCTCCGTGTCTAATATAAAATCAAATGTATCATTAAAAGACATGAAGAGCAATTACGAATCTCTAATAAGATGGTGATTGGCATTTTCATTTTGCATACAGAATACCTGAGTTCAGCTGTTTACCTAAATTCAGACAGTACCAAGGAGTTAGTGCCAAGCATCCCACTTCCTCCTGAAGTGCCCAGCCAGTTTGTTCAACAGACCTTTCACTTCTCAGATTTTTAGGAAAAAGGTCTGATGTGACTCATGAGATTCACACAAAATGATGAGCCTGGATTTAAGCTTATAAGTACTACTGAGGGGCACTCAGCCCCCTCCCCTTCCCCTGGCCTTTACAATGGGTAAGTTAGGCAGCTTCCCTGTTTTGCCTCCGATTTCTTAAGGTTCTGTTCCCAGGCACAATTCTGAGCAGCAGGAGGCTGCTGCTGCTGCGCCTAACTCACTTGCTGAATTTAGCCTGCCCTAACTTTAGAAAGCAAGCTTTTGGGCTGCCGCTTCGCTTGAGCACTACGGAAAGCATTCGATAAAGTATTCAACGGGGCACCGATTCGTGCTTCGAGTGAAAGCGTGAATTCGGAAAGAAACCCCCAAACCACGAGAAATTCAGAGCAGATGACAAACGTACGGTTAAACCAACGATTTGCGCAGCAGGTTTCCCCGGTAGTCACCTTTTCTGTAACTAAAACTGAAGGAGAGCCTTTCCTTGCTTTTTAAGCTCCCAGGCCCCGCTGTGTGCCACTCTGCCCTTCTGCCACAGCCGGAGCCGGGCGCGATCCCGCGGGCGTTCCCAGCCGGGGCACGGAGCCACCGTCGGGAAGATGCGCCCGGGGGCTGCCCCTGTGTACGGGTAACGGAGCCGTTCCCCTCCTTTGTGGGAATAAGAGTAGAAAAATGGCTTCTCTTTTATTTTGTATGTGTTTCTGCTCGTGTTTGTTTCCTCTCCGTGCTCTGGCTACTGTGAGCCGTGTTTCCTACGCTCCGTGGAAAATGTCGCACCAAGGCGCTATCGCTTTCCCACGGCGGAGTCAGCCTCGGCTGTGAGTCCGTGGTGGTTCGTGGATGTGCTCGGGGCCCCTCTGCTTTCTCTCGTCTGTCTGCGTGTGGAGATATGCATGGAGGGGAGGGGGGTACCGGCGTGACTGGGGAGGGGTGGCGGGGGAGAGGGGAGTTATTAGGAAACTTTGCTTTGGCTACTCTCTATCCTTGGGGCTGCGTGGCGCCAGCACCCTCAAGTTGAAAGGAAAACAGCCATTCTCACTTCCAACTGCCCACTGAGATCCTTAAGGCGACAAAGACACAAAAGTGAGTTTTATTTGCTGGTAAGCCAGAGGCAAGAAAAAAGAAAAGCCAATTCCCCCTTAAAAAGAGCCGACAAATCCTTTTTGCTCTTTTGTGTGAGCTTTTCCTATTCACATGGAGCGTTCATCCGTGTGATTCCCAACTTATTGTCATTACTTAGTTATTAATTGTTCTCATCTGGGTTTAATTGAGCAACCAAGGACTTTAGCCCAAGGGTCAGGGGGAAAACTTAAAGCAAAGACATGTTCAATAGGAATCCTGCGCTTCGAATATCCACCCTGAGTTAACATAATGTTAAAAAAAAAAAAAAAAAAAAAAAAAAGGAAAACAGACAAAGCGGAGAGATGAAAGGGTCCCGCTTTGCCCGGAGTACCGCGCCGCAGCGCCCAAAGGTGCCGGCAAAGGGGACCAGTGCTTGAGGGGAGCCAGCTCAAGGCAGTCCTCCCTATTTAAAATCTCTCTCGGATTTTAAGGGCATCTTTACAGGATAAACCCGACCTCCTGCGCGATTAGATCTCCCCAAACCCGCGGTCTAATCGCGCAGAGGCTCAGTTAGAGAGAGAGATAAGCTGGAGATATCCAGCCTTTTTCTGCCAGAGACACAACGTGGGAAAAAGTCGTCACAGAGCTTTGCCGCTGCGGCGCGGCGTTGAGCGTCGGGGTCAGGATCACAGACACTGTCATTTGCACAGAGAAAAGAAATGATCGGAAAAGAAAAGGGTTGTGAAAAAAGTACAGAAAAAAAAGCAAGAAAAGAAAACAACCAACCACAAAAGCCCCAAACTCACCCCAGCTCAAAAATGACTGGGCGGCCAGAGCGAAGCGAGAGATGAGAAGGGGGGATTAGAGCAGCGAGCTCTGGAGAAAGTGACTGTGTTCAGGTATGTTGTTTCGCCGAGTTATTGAAAGCATCATTGATACTTAGGAGATGATAAAAGTCCTGCCTCGCCCGCAGCTACAGTCTCGCTGGAGCCATAGTGCCTGCAGAAGATTGCAGAGCCTCATTACAGCAATTATTTTCCTTCTAACTTTGCTTCAACCTTAACGTTTTAAATTGCTGGAAATGAAAGCAGCGGGGTGGGGGGTGGGGGGAAAGACAGAAAGAAAAATATAGAGTCCAAATTTCTCCGCGGCCATTCTTTGAGCACAAAGATAAAGCACGAAATCGTAAAAAAAAAAACAAAAACAAAAACCAAAAAAAACAAAAAAAAAACCCCAAACGAAAACCCAAAAAAAAAAAAAAAAAAAAGGGGGGGGGAAACCCTTACCCGAGGGATTCGTCAAACCAAACCGGGTGGAGCGGCACACTGTGGGGGCTCAGGGCGCAGCCGGCGGGGAACGCAGTGAGGCGGTGGCGCCGGTGCCGGCGGGATCGGCAGGCGCGGAGCCGGGGCTGCGTGTCCGCCGATTTTCTCCGTGGGGTTGGTTCTCGGCCGTCGCCAGCGGTTTCCTTGGGGCCGTGGTAGACCGGGACAGGTTTCCAGCGGAGCCAGCCACTAAGAAGGACGGGCGCCCGAAAGCCCGAGGGCGGGCAGGAGACACGGCGCCGAGCGGTCCCGACCGTCAGTCCCGCGGGCTCCACGGGGCCCGCACTCGTGCCCGGCACCACGATCCCCACACCCCAGCTCCCGACCCATCGGATCCCCTGCTGACAACGCCTCGCATTTAGAGTTTTTTATCCGCTTCTTCAGCGCCAGCCCTCTCTCCTCCCCACCGCCCCAAATCCCGGTGCTCCGGTTCCCCTGGCCGGCAAATGGAGCTCTGGGGAAAGCTTTTTATCTCGCGCTAGGCTTAGCACTGAGGTGTCGGGCATGTCAAGCTCTCCCAAATCTCCACAGCCAGTGGGGCTTGCGGCCGGAACCCTCCCAGACACATGGACCGGGGAAGGGAGAGGAGCAACTTTTCTCTTTCCTAGGGCTATGGAAACACGGCCGATCCCGGCGCCGCTGGGGGTAGCGGCAGCGATCACATGCACCTTCGGGGCAGGATGCGGTGGGAACTGCTGGCAAGAACCACTGGGGGGAAAAGAGAAAACCTCAAACAGCTGTGAGGACAGGGCAGCTCCGAGACACAAAGTTGAAAACCCAGCTGCTGTCACACCATGCAAGGTTGAAGTCTCCTTGAGAAGCGGGAAAACAGCTACTATAGCCAGTCCCTCTCTCATCCCCTGACACACAAACTCGGTCTCTTCTTCTGGCAACCCCGAGAGGGCAAAGAACAAGCAAAACCAAATTGCATCAAACAGTAGCTTAAAATTAATTTATTTAACAAATATAGCTATAATATAAATGATAATAAAATTTCAAATATACAGTATATTACATAGTACACAGAGCCCCTTCCAAAGGAGCTGGTGGGAGGAGCAAAGAAGGTAACAGACAGCGCTGTTACATGGGAATGGGAAAGGCTGTTTATGTTTAACACTTCTGCCTCTTGACCTCGCCTTGCAGAAAGTAAGAGAAACGTCCTGTCTTTCAGTCCCCTTTTTCCATCTCTTCCACAGTTCCTTCCCCCATGGCAAGGGGCTCTCTGCAGGCTGCCAGCTAGACCCAGAGAAGTAGGACACAGTTGGCCCATCATCACCCTGCACCTGGAAAAAGCTGGGGTGATGCCTCAGGTTTTTGCCAGCTCCCCAGGACTGCTGAGATCAGAACAGTGCTGGGATAGGGGCTCAGCATCAGAGAGGGAGGCAGAGGCGTCTCTGCCACAGGGTCCATGGGGAAGTCCACAGAGAAGAGCCAGAGGAGCAGGGAGGGAGTGTGAGAGGAGCCAGCGGGAGCAGACAGCCAGCAGTACTGGGCTGGGTTCGGCTCAGGCTCTATGTGAGGTGGTACATGCTGTATCCCACATGTGCTGTGTACAGTCCCACAGGAGCCACGGGCAGCCCTGCCCGCTGAAAAGGGTTGGAGGCACCGTACAGGGAAGCACCAGCCACGGCCGGGCCGCCCAGTGGGAAGGAGATGCCGAAAGCAGCAGGCGGGAGCATGGGCTTGGCTGCCATCTTCAGCTTCTCCAGCTCGGCCTCCTGGAGCCTCTTGGCCTTGGCGCGACGGTTCTGGAACCAAATCTTCACCTGGGTCTCGGTGAGGCTGAGAGAGCTGGAGAACTCTGCACGCTCAGCGATGGACAGGTACTGCTTCTGCCGAAACTTCCTCTCGAGGGCCAGCAGCTGCGCCGTAGTGAAGGGTGTCCGGGGCTTCCTGTTTGTCTTGTGCTTGCGCAGGGTGCAGGCGGGGGGGCTCAGCCGCCCTGTGCCCAGGAGAAGCCGGGGAAGAGGGGGAAGGAGAGACACCTTGGTTAGCAGTGCCCAAATCCCGACAGCCTGCAGAGCCCCCACCCTACCACAGCAGAGGTGAGGAACGCGGGGAGAAGGGTCCCACTTGAAGTGAACTGCCCCAAAACCACCAGGGTTGCCCGGGGAACACTTAAAATTGCCATCAGCCCTTTCCAAAAAAAGGAGGGCACAGCTTCGTATCAGAAAGCTCTGACTCCATCGAGTCAAATGCGGCAACGGGCAGGAATCACATCCACAAACTGCATCTCCTGCTTCTACGGCTACCCTGGTTCATGCAGAGGAGACGTAAATAAAGGGAATGACCCTCCAAAACCGAGAAAAAAGTGCTGTCCTTTTTACTGGATTACAGGAAAAAGGAAAATAAACAAAACGGGCTGGGTTCTAAGTATCACACCCTCTTCATTAGGCCCCTGGGAACCAGATTAAGCATGTAATTAATTACGAGATCTGAATTGACACTCAAGCTCTAGCTACCACTCTTGACCGGTCTGCTCATCTCCTCTTATTTAAGATTTCTAAGGGTCTTCAACATTCATCTGTCCCGGGTTTACTTAGCAGCAGCATGTTTTACTTTGCAATTTAAATAAATTAAACCGCTGCTTTACTCTACATGAGTGAGTCCTGTCGGGAAATCTGCCGCTCTCCAAGGGACAGAGAAAGAGGCTCTCTTTGCAGTTTTGCTAAGAGCACCCCAAACACTTGGGAGAGCCTCAAACCAAGGTCATCCCTTTCCACGGGATCCCTGGCAGGAAGGGAGTGCGGCCAGGCCAAGGGCAGCTGGCCCACGCTGCCCAGACACGGGCTCAACGCAGCCACTGGAAATTAACGGGCTTCTCTGATCTCGGCTCGCACGCTGTTTGTTATCTGTATTTATTTAGTTCACTCTGCATTAAAGCAAGAAAACATCACTGATTGTGGCTCTTCGGACTTCGGAGATGCAGCATTTAAGACAACAGCCGGTGGGGTTGAAGCCCGAAAAGCTCCCGCTTCTAGGAAGCCGGTCTGTGCGGACCCTTATGGAATTACTTGATGCCACTTTCTGAGAAAGCCTCAGTGGTGTTAAATCAAAATTTGCGTAGCTAGTTCGAGCCCTAGGTAAAATAACAGGCTGGCCATGTTGCTTTTTTCTTCCCCCCCCCCCCCCCCCCGCAGTTAACACTTGGCACAAGATCTGGCCCTGGCACGGCCGCTCTTCCTGTGCGTTCGCAGCCATCCTCCACACATCATCAGACCCGTTCAGTACTTTGGACGGGTTGAAGTGGCCCAGAAAAGCGTGAACCACGCAGAAAAATACACCAGGAGAGGCAAGCAGGGCGAAAGCGACAGGAAAGCCCCGGCCACCCCCGCAGCTTTGCCCTCGGTCCCCCGGCCCCGCGGGAAGGTCGCAGGCGGCCGGGAGAGATCCCATCCCGCCAGCTCCCGGACCAGTACTCACTCGGGGGAGGCGGCGAGAACCGTGGGGTTTGCATCCAAGGGCTCCGCTCCTGCTTCTCGGGGCTTTCCGCCTTGACGAGCGTGTCTTCGGGCAGCTTGACCAGCCCCCCGACGGAGAAGTGCCCGCCGAGGGGCAGCGGGGAAGGCGGCGCCTCCGCCGACAACGTGCCCAGGCGAGGGCTGAGGCTGGCGCGGGCGGCCGCCCCAGCGCCCGGAGGGGGCCCGGCGCCCTCAGGTCCGTCCCTGCCTCCCGGCTTCCTGTGGTCGGCCATGAGCGCCTCCACGCTGAACGGCAGGAGGGATGGGGAGACCTTGGGCTTGTCGCTTTCCTCCTCCCCGCCCATCGCCGCCGCGACGGGGAGCGCGCCGCCGCCGGGACTGCTGAAGGCGGATGCGGGCAGCTCGTCGCTGCGGACCCCGGTGGGCGCGGCGGTCATATCCACAGCCGGGGCCATGCAGGGGCGGCCCGCCGTCGCCACCGCAGCGCCGGGCGGGAGCGAGCAGCGCCGCCGCTCATGAGGCCGGGCCGTGCCGCGGGGGGGCGCGGGCAGCCGTCCAGCGCGCTCCGGCCCCGCGCCGGCGGCGCCGCTCATAAGCGGCGCGCGGGCGGCTCCGCCCAACCGGCGCGCGGGGGCGGGGCCCGCGCCGCCCCATTGGCTGCGGCCGCCGTGGGCGCGCGGGGGGGCGGGTCCGGTATTGCCGTCGGAGCGTCCCCGCGCGCCCCGCCCTGCGCCCCGCCCCGCCTCCGCCCCCGCCCCGCCCCGCCCCGCCCCGCGCAGCCCCGCGGTGTTTCCGCTCACCGCGGTTCCGCTCCCCAGCCCTGGTGTCCGCTCCATGCCCCGGCTCCCCGCCCCGGCTCCCGTCTCAGCGTGGCGATGAAGGCACGGGTATCCGGCGCAGCACTCCCGCTTGTGGCGAACGGAAGCTCAAAACTGCGGGAAAATCGTATCTAACGTCGGAAAAAATGCTGGCGTTTTCTGTTCGTAAAGCGCAAGGGGAGCTAGCCAGCCCCTTCGTTCTGCAAAACTAGCAAATACCGGCCGGGTACCGGGCTGTCCCGAGTTGTGACCTCTCGAAGGAAGAGACCCTGCCCGTTTCGGCAGTCGTTTTGTGGGTTTGTTTTTTTTTTTTTTTCTGTGTGTGTTTTTTTGGGAAGGTTTTTTTTTGTTTTTTTTTGTGCGTGGTTGTTTTTGTTTTTAAATGAACGCCGCCCCTTCGGGTGTGTCTCTATGTGACTGGAGAGGCTGCGTGTGTATACTTTTTCCCGTATGACACAATGGCATAATTGAGCTACTTTCTCACGGCGTAGATTTGTGCGTGTCTGCAGATAACGAAATTTTCGTTCACGTAAACAAGGAACCCGATAAGCCCCTAGCCCTTAAAGTCCTGGACTAT
>CM031860.1:53729942-53741234 GCA_018697195.1 Certhia americana | reverse complement strand
AGAGTTTTTCGTATCCGCTTCTTCAAGCGCCAGCCCGCTCTCCTCCCCACCGCCTCCAATCCCGGTGCTCCGTTTCCCCTGGCCGTTCAAATGAGCTCTGGGGAAAGCGTTTTTACTCGCGCTAGTGCTAGCACTGAGGTGTCTGGGCATGTCAAGCTCTCCCAAATCTCCACAGCCACGTGGGCTTGCGGCCGGAACCCTCCCAGACTACATGGACCGGGGAAGGGAGGGGAGCAACTTTTTCTCTTTCCTGAGCGGCTATGGAACACGGCCGATCCCGGCTCCGCTGGGGGTAGCGGCACGATGCATCAGCACCTTCGGTCAGGATGCGGTGAGGAACTGCCTGGCAAGGAACCAACTGGGGAAAAGAGAAAACCGCAACAGCTGTGAGGACAGTCCAGCTCCGAGAACACAACGGTGGAAAACCCACTGCTGTCACACCATCAAGGTTGAAGTCCTCCTTGAAGCGGAAAACAGACTACTTAGCCACCTCTCTCACCCTGGGGCACCAAACTCGGTCACTCATTCTTCTGGCACCTCCCGAGAGTGCAAAGACCAAGCAAACCAATTGCTCAACAGTAGCTTAAAATTAATTTATTTAACAATAAGCTATAATATACATGAAATAAAAATCTTCAAATATACAGTAGATTACATTAGTACACAGAGCCCCGTCCAAAGACTGTGAGGAGCAAAAGAAGGTAACAGACAGCTCTGTTAATGGGACTTGGGAAAGGCTTTTTATGTTTAACACTTCGGCCTCTTGACCCTCGCCTTTGGGCAGAAAGGTAAGATGAAACGTCCCTGGCCGTTCGTCCCCTTTTTTTTCCATTCTCTTCCACAGTTTCCGTCCCACTGGCAATGAGGTCTCTCTCGCAGCTGCCCAGCTAAGACCCCAGAGAACTAGTGACCCCGTTGGCCTCATCACCCGCACCGGGAAAAGCGGGGTTGATGTCCTCAGGTTTTTGCCAGCTCCCCAGGACTGCTGAGATTCAGGAACCAGGGCTAAGGAAATAGGGGTGCGTCAATGACATCGAAGAGGGAGGCATAGGCGTCTCTGACCATCTAGGGCCATTATGGGGAGTCCACATGAGTCTCTCGAAAGCCAGATTTAGCAGTGAGCGTGTGAGAGGAGCCCAGCGGGAGCAACAGCCAGCAGTACTGGGCTGGGTTCGCTCAGGCTCTACTGTGATGTTGGTACATGCTGTTATCCCACACATGTGCTGTGTATCATTCCCCACTGACCACGGGCCCCCTGCCGCTGAAATGGTTGGAGCCACCGTACAGGGAACCCACCATCCCGGCCGGGCCGTCCCAGTGGGAAGGAGATGCGAAAGCAGCAGCGGGAGCATGGCTTGGCTGCCATCTTCAGCTCTCCCAGCTCGGCCTCTCTGGAGCCTTCTTGGCCTTGGCGCGACGGTTCTGGACCAAATCTTCACCTGGGTCTCGGTGAGCTGAGAGAGCTGGGAGAACTCTGCACGCTATCAGCCATGGACAGGTACTGCATTTCTAGCCGACACTTCCTCTCGATGGCCAGCAGCTGCGCCGTAGTGGCAAGGGTGTCCGTGCTTCCTTTTTGTGCTTTGTGCTTGCGCAGGTGCGGCGGGGGGCGTCAGCGCCTGTTCCCAGTAGAAGCCGGGGAAGAGGGGGAAGTGAGTTCCACCTTGGTTAGCAGCTGCCCAATTCCCGACAAGCCTGCAGAGCCCCCAACGCCTACCACATCAGAGTTAGGACGCGGGTAGAAGGGTCCCACTTGAAGTGACTGCCCAAAACCACTGAAGGGGTTGCCCGGGGAACACTTTAAAATTGCCATCAGCCCTTCAAAAGATCAAAGGAGGGCACAGCTAGTATCAGAAACTCTGACTCCATCGGTCAAATGCGGCAACGGGCATGAATCACATCCCAACTGTCATCTCCTGCTTCTACGGCTACCCTGTTTCTGCGAGAGACGTAAATAAGTATGAGCCCTGTAACAAAAACCCGAAAAAGTGCGGTCCTTTTTATAACTGTGAATACCGGAAACAAAGAAATAATACAAAACGGGCTCGAGGTTCTACGTATCACACCCTCATA
The DNA here is from genome assembly GCA_018697195.1 of Certhia americana. Classification (NCBI taxonomy): domain Eukaryota; kingdom Metazoa; phylum Chordata; class Aves; order Passeriformes; family Certhiidae; genus Certhia; species Certhia americana. The sequence goes on along the minus strand of CM031860.1, from coordinate 53,739,161 downwards.
TCATTACCCCTGAACCAGTAGTTACTGCGTAATTAATTACGAGATCTGAATTGACCCCTCACGCTGAGCTACCACTCTCTTACGGTCTCTGCGCATCAGCCTCTGATTTGAAGATTTGTCTAGGGCCTTCAACATTCACTGTCCCGGGGTTTACTTACCAGCAGCATGTGTTACTGTGCAATTTAAAGTACTTAAACCGTGCTTTTATCTCTACAGAGTGAGCTCCGGGCGGGTGAAAATCGCCCGCTACTCATAGGGACAGAGAAAGGAGGCGCTCTTGTGCATTTTGCTAAGAGCACCCAAACACTTGTGGAGAGCCCTACCAAGGTCATCACCTTTCCACGGGATCCCATGGCAGGAAGGGATTCCACGGCGAAGCCACGGCCAAGGGCACTTGGCCCACGCGCCAGACCACGTGCTCAACGCAGCTCTACGGTGGAGATATTTGACTGGCTCTCGGAGCGCGGCCGCACGCTGGTGGTGACTTGTATTAGTTATTCACTCTGCATTACGCAGTAATAACATCACCTGGATTGTGGCTCCGTCGAACTCGGACAGTATGCAGCTATTTGAAGAACAGCCGGGGGGTTGAAGCACTCGAAAGCGCCCGCGTCTAGGAAAGCCGGTCTGTGCGGACCCTTATGGAAGACTTTGACGCCACTTTCTGAAAGCCTCAGTGGTGTTTCATCACAAATGCGGAGCCAGTTGCGTGGCTGAGCCCAGGGATAAAATACAGGCTGGCCATTTGTGCTTTGTCATTCCCCCCCCCCCCCCCCCCCCCAGTTCTACACTTGCAAAAGATCTGTCCCTGGACGGCACCGCTCTTCCTTTGCAATTCGCAGCCTCTCCACACATCATCAGACCCGTTGGCAGTCACTTGGACGGGTTGAAGTGGCCCTGAAAAGCGATGAATCCACGCAGATAAAAATCACCAGGAGAGGCAAGCATGAAGCGCGGACGAACGGTACCGCGACAGGAAGTACTACCGGCCACACGTCTAACCCCGCAGCTTTTGTCCTACTCGGGGGCCCCCGGCCACCGCGGGAAGGACCGCAATGCCGGCCGGGAGCAAGAATTCCCATCCCGTCCAGCTCCCGGCCCAGTAGCTCTCGGGGTAGAGGATAAAATTATTATCAAACAGGGGCGAACTAAGAGCGGCGAGAACCGTGGGTTTTGCCTATCAGGGCTCCGCCCTGCTGTCTTCGGGGCTGGTCCGCCTGACGAGGTGTCTCGGACAGCTTGACCAGTCCCCCCGACGGAGCCAGGGCCCGCCGAGGGTGCAGCGCGGAAGGCGGTCGCCGCCGCCGACAACGCATCCCCACGCAGAGGCTGAGGCTGGCGCGGGCTGCCGCGCCCCAGCGCCCGGAGGGGGCCCCAGCGCCTCAGTCCGTCCCTGCCTCACCGCGTCCGGTCGATCGGCTCATGACGCTCCACGATGACACTGCAGGAGGGATGGGGAGACCCTTGGGGGCTTGTCGCTTTGTTCCCTCCTCCCCGCCATCGCCGCCTCCACGGACGGGGAGCGCCGCCGCCGCCGGACTGCTGAGGCGGATCGGGGCGCTCGCGCTGGGCGACCCCGGTGGTGCGCGGCACGGTCATAATCCCACACCTGCTGGCATTCATGTCGGCCCGCCGTCGCCACCTCAGCGCCGGCGGGAGCGAGCAGCGCCGCCGCCAAGGTGAGGCCGGGCCGGGGCCGCGGGTGGCGCGGCAGCCGTCCAAGCGCGCGCTTCCGGCCTCCGCGCGCGGCGCCCCTCATAAAGCGCGCGCGGGCGGCTCCGCCCACCTGCGCGCGGGGGGCGGGGCCGCGCCGCCCCATTGGCTGCGGCCCCTGGGGGGGCGCTGGGGGCGGGGCCGTATTGCCGTCGGACGTCCGCGGCTGCGCCCCGCCCGCCCCGCCCCGCCCCGCCCCCGCCCCGCAGCCCCCTTTTCTCTCCCCTGCCCGCTCTCACTCCTTTCGCTCCCCGCCCTGGTTTCCGCCCATGCCCCGCTCCCGCCCGCTCCCGTCTCGGCGTGGCAGAAGCCGGTAGCCGCGCAGCACTCCGCTGTGCGACGGGAAGGCTCAAAACTCGGGGAAAATCGTATTAACGTCGGAAAAAATGCTGGCGTTTCTGTTCGTAAAGCGCAAGGGAGCTAGCCCCAGCCCCTTCTTCTGCAAAACTAGCAAATACCGGGCTGTCCCGAGTGTGACCTCTCGAAGGGAAGGAGACCCTGCCCGTTTCGCAGTCGTTTTGTGGGTTTGTTTTTTTTTTTTTTTTTTGTGGGTGTTTTTTTTGGGGGGGGTTTTTTTTTTTTTTTTTTGTGTGTGGTTGGTTTTGGTTTTTAAATGAACGCCGGCCCTGCGGTGTGTTCGATGTGACTGGAGATCTGCGTGTGTATACGTTCCCGTATACACAATGCATAAATTGAGCTACTTCTCACGGCGTAGATGTGTGCGTGTCTGCAGATAACGAAATGTTCGTTCACGTAAAAAGGAACACATAAGCCCCTGAGCCCTTAAAGTCCTGGCTATTTTGTTTTGTAAATTCTTTTTACGACCCCTTATCCCCGCGCCCAGGACGGATGTGCAGTAAAACGGAGCCGCTCTCTAATAACGGGATTGGCCGCTCGTTGGGAAAAGTTTATTGATAGCTGCAGGGCTCTAATCTCCTCGGAACACAAGAGCCTCTTGCAGTCATTTAAGGGCAATTATCTAAACGGGGAGGGACAGCGAATTCCCTTTCCTTTTAACTGGACCCTATAAAGATGGTAGATTAGGAGAATATAGATTATGAAATGAATTGATATAATAGACATTTTATTAACTGATAAGCAACAGGACCTGATTGAAATTAATTGTCCTGCGCGCAGCTCCAAACACACTTATCTCCCACACGTGTGAGCATATGCCCTTGCGGGGTGTTTGCTGTGTTCTGCGCGTACATCACACCCACCTCCCGCGTGTTCTGTGCTCATGGATCATCCCTCTCATCCGTGGAGGTGATCTGGAGGCTGTTTGCGGGCTACTCCCGCAGATTCCTATACACGAAGGCGAAGGCACTTTGCACAGACATGCAGCTCACATTGGTACATCCAGCTGCCCTCCTGCTTCGTGCCGCCCCGCTGGGCGCTCCTGCGAGGCGGGAGCAGCGGTGCCGCCCAGCCCAGCCCAGCCCAGCCCAGCCTAGGCCGGCTCCGTGCCCCGCCGGTGCCGGTGCCGGTGCCCGCAGCCTCCCCCGCGCCCCATCGGGCCGGGGAGCCGGGTCGGGCCGCGTCGGGGAGAGGGGGTGGGGGGTGCTTGGAGAAGCGGCTGCATTGCTAATTGCGAGAATAAACAATCTGTCACGATTAGTCAGTGCCTCTAATAGGCAGACAAGTGATGTTGTTTTTAGGCGCCAGCAGCGGTCTGATCAAAGGCTTCAGCTGGAGGGGGACTATTGAGGACGTTAACCCGCATCAAGGGAGCAAGGCGCCTTAGCCCTGGGACATCGGCACATTCAGCCTGACAAAATTAGTTTGCTCTACCAATCACACGACATTTTCCCAAAGCCCGGTACTCGGCACGAAGATGCACCCCCCACCCCACCCCCGACTAAGAAAACACGCGCATATATCGATGCATCGTGTTTCACAGTGTCACGGTATCCCCTCCACCCGATCCTACAGGTAGGATCTTGTTTTGTTTGGGTTTTTAAATTATTATTATTTTTGCCTGATTCCAAACTTAACCATGCCAAAGAAGAAGTGATGTGTTTATTAGACCTCGAGGCAGCCTCTGGGCTGAGTTCAATCTCGTTGTTTGATGGAAATACGAAAATGAAAATTAGAGCTGCTGACTTTTTTTCCCGTCCTCACTCTTTTGCACAAAGATTTGAACATTGAGATGTTGAGGTTTGGAGGGATGCGTGTGCGTCCCATATCGGGAGCGCGATCCTGCTCTCATTTAGAGTTGACAGAATGAGATAATTAGCTCTTTATCTCCCAGCAATGAGCGCTTTGTGTTTACATTTCTGTCATACTCGCTGGTATTTCAATCACTGTAACAATCACCCTAGCAAGGACTTGATTCTAGTTCACATGCTGGCTTTTCATCTGTTTGGCTGAAAACGAGATGCCAGTAAAGTTTCTTTCGTTTCTTACTCATTTTTTTCTTTCCCTTCTTTCTTAATGAAATCTACAAGTTTTAAGTTACGAATGGAGAAAATAAATTTGCAAAACGAAATCTCCCCGATGACTGGTTTCTGTGTTCAGTGGGAAATTTTTGGTTTCCAAATTCTTCCTCCCTTGCTTACTGCGCTTTGAGTGACTAAAACACCACTGGATTTTAGGAACTTTTTTAGTACCTGTTTCGTGTTGATGATATTCTGGTTTGCTTTTAGGTGCCTTCTCTTATGTTTCGCCCTGGGCTGCAAGGAAAATCGAAGAGAAAGGGCAGAGGGAAATAGGTGACTTTATTGGTGCTTGTTCCAGTCCGGTGTTTTTATTGGGAGCCGTGGCGTTTCCCTGAAGGCAGTTGTGCTAGATAACAATATTGGGCAATTAGCATCCTAAATAGTCCCGTTTCAATATAATGAATGTGCTAGGCAAAGCCATTACCCATAGCATTTTATTTCGGTGGGAATACAACAAGGGCTGGGAGGAGTGCATGGGGGATGGGGAGAAAGGACAGGAGGCAGCGCTAAGCCAATTCAGGGCATTGTCTGCCTTTTGTAAACGTTATCTTTGAGTTAAAGGCAGAACTCAGAAAGGAGAGAGGTGTTGTTTTTCTTGTTTCTATTTTATTTCTCCCGAGACAGCGGCTCTTAGGAGCCCAGCCAGACCCGCAGGACACGAGCCGGCTGTGGGGACGGGCAGCTCCGGGGCAGTTCTGCTGCGCCGGGCACCGCCTGCGCGCTCCCTGCGCGCTCCCTGCGCGCCCCTCAGCAGCCTTGCTTCATCTCGGCGAGACTCAGCCCTGGGGGCAAAGAGCCAGAACTGTCGCAAGTGCTAAAAATGTCCCGCGGGCTTTACAAGCCTTCAAAGCCCTTCAAGTGCTCAAAGCCCTCCCTGATTTCGTAGCTGGTTTCCGAGTGTCGGGAAAATGCGATAAACCCTCAGTTCTCTTCTTTTTTTCTTCCCCAGACCCGCTCCTTTCTTTTCCTTTTCTCTCTTCCTCCCTACTCCTTTCTGTTCAGATTAAACATAACCCAAACTACTTTTAAGACCTCAGGCACCTGGACTGGTCCTCGGGAGGTCACCAGGAGCTGTTTGGACGGCTAAACTCCAGTCGCCGAGGCGTCCCCGGCTCTTTGAGGGTCGAAGGAGCCTGGCTGAAAGGAAGGCACTATTTCAAGTGGCCTAAATTAATTTGATCGCGACATTATGATGCACTTGGAAAAGATGAAAGAAAAGGCTGGCCGTCTCCTCCAAGATCTCTATAATTATAGATAATATATCCTATTTCAAAGCAATTAGCTCAATCAGGCGTAACGAGGCACTTTGCTGCCAGGGAGTAACAATGCCTTACGGTTATTTAAGCTTCAAGATGTCAAGCAGACTTCGAGACTCTGCTCTGCCCAAAAGGGAACTTGGCTGCCTTGGTGAAAGCCCCATGGCTAGGGCAATGGTTTCCCTTCAGTGACAACACCCCTATTTAATTTAAAATATATTTTTTAAGCTCTTGCAAAGGTGTCGGCTCTGCTGGAGAAGAGCACCGCTCCTCCAGGCGCGTTTGGGGCCGGTGTCTGTGTGGCATCACCTCTGCCCCTGCCCGCCAGCATCGACCTGCCTCACCTCGCCTGCTCGCTCCGGGACTCTTGTGCTCTCCGAGCCTTTTCCCCACTCGGTGCCTTTCTTTCGTTAGCTTTTTGGGGTGGTTCCTGCTATATCTCACGGAGTTCTGCAGGAGTAGCCGCTGATGGGGCGAGCTGGTCGATGAGCGGCTCCCAGCCCCAGTGCAGACCTCTCTGCCGAGTCAGCGCCTCCTCCCAGCCCTCAGAGCTTTACCCTTCCTTCGCCTCGGCTTTTACCTGAAGCGCTTGCAGATGGCAATGTCCCGAGAGCATTGCGTTAACCGCGAGCCGGCTGTTCTGTGTGTGAGCCTGCCCGTGTGTGAGTGGGCTCTGCAGGAACACCTAGAGGGGAGCACGGCCCCATGGCCGGAACCCCCTTGTCCTGCCCCAAACCCTCAAGTGGGGTGCGCAGAGCGGGGCTGTTCCCCGGTGCCCGGGGGCGGTGGCTGTGGGTGCGGGTTTAGGCCGAAATACCGAAAAGCGCCTTCTGCCCGTTTACCGGAGCCGCTGCAATCCGCCGCACTGCCCCGCTCCCCGCCTGCCCCGGGCGCTCGGCGGGGCCGCCGCGGGCACCGGGCTGGCCGGGAGCGTCTGCCCAGAGCGGTACGGCCCGGCCCCGACAGGCCGCGAAAGTACAGCCCTGCTCGAAAGAATTGCTGCCGGAGGAAAATCATTAACTGTACAATTAGCCTGTCAGCCTTCCTTTCAGGGTTTTTTGGTTTTTTTTTTTTTTTTTACTCTTGGAGGATAACCGAAGGGAAGAAAAATTAAAGATAAAATTAAAAAAAAAAATAATGCCCTAAACCGGTAAAGCAGTTCAAGGGAAAGAGGGGACCGGCGACGTGAATGCGAACCAAACAAAGTTTATAACCACCCCTCCTTCTCCCCGTGCGCAAAATGGAAACCTTATTACATGATTCACTGTGAATCACTAGATTGAATGCGATCATTATGAGGCATGATAGTCGGAGCTCTGCTGGCCCTTTCTTTCCTAGAGGCAAAAGTATAAAATATGAAGGATATAAATTATCTTCTCTCTGCTCTCTCATAAAGGACATTCATTCAAAACCACACTGTCTCTCTCCCAATTGCTTTGGTCCCCTCGAATTCCACAACGATCAAGGTAGATTATGATGAGTCCCAGTTTATTTGTCTTCATGTCCTTGTTTATTGGTGGAATATCACAAAATGTAATTTGTCCCAAATTCTTTAAGATGAAAAAATACTTTGTGGTTGAAGAAATCCATGCCAGTATTGCCAAGGCAGTCTCCAATGCTCAGAGCAAGTCCATTATCATGCTATTTTATAGCATTTCCGTATTTACTCCTCATTTCTCAGGAGTCTTTTACATATCGTTGCATAAGAAAAGTATTTCGACAGTTCTAGTTATGAGATTTCCTAGATTTTTTTACAGGCAGAGCCAGTTTACAAAAGCTGTATTGTTTGACTGAGGTCTGGGTTTCCATTTGGGGTAATTATTGTATTCCCAGTCTTCTTCTAATCATTTGCTCTCCAGAACAGTTTTTTTTCTCTCGCCTTTTGAAGAAGATGAAATACCCCAAAGTTACAAGACTATTGAAATAATCCTCCCACTTCTTTGTCTATTGTGTAAAAGCTATTTCTTACATCTCTCTAAATTGCTTGAAAATATGTGACACAAAGGACCGTATGAAAACATACAGCACAGTAGAAATGCATGTCACCATATTTTGAAAAAACTCCGCCATCCTGATCTAAGCCTGATCCCACTAGAGAGGTGTGTGCAAATGGAGGGGGAGACCAAACACAAAATAAACCCACTTTTCAGAAGGAACTATACTTCAGCTCTATAATAATCAGCTCCTGAGGAAAGAATGTCTGTAGAAGGGAAACTGAAATGAAAGCAATTCCTGTGTGTGTCAGGATTGCCTGTGCAGAATTTCTCCTCCAGCTGCTGCCTCCAGCTGCAGAGCTGGAGGAGGGCCGTAAGCCACGGCCCCACAGGCAGACACAACCTGTGGCATGGCAGTGGAGCTTGACAGGTCTCTTTTTTCCAGCACCCCTTATCTACCTTCATGCTGGTGTCAAACAGCACCCCAAACCAGACTGTTTCTCCCCTTTTTATTTTGCATTGGTAAAATCCAAGTCCCAAAAATATTCCTCTAAACTCACAAGGAGCAGGTAGGGTAAATTGTTTATTTTCTTCCTCTGCTAAGATGGTTCAAGAGTTTGCCTTAAGCCAAAACTTTCCACTTAGGAAAACATATATTCATGCAAATACATATAGAAGGATTTTAATTTCCTTGTGCAAAGGAAACTACAGCTAAACAGCAGACTAACTGGTGTCAGGTATCTTCCAGACTCTGTCATTTGAAAACCAAAACATCATCACACTCCTGCAAATACCAAAGTCATCCTCAAGTATTTGATACAGTCCTGATGAGATGTATTTCTCTGCTTAGGAACTCCTGTGCTTTATTTTGGTGATGTGATCTCACCATATCATTTTCCTTAGTGGCAACCAATGGCTAGATATGATACTGGGAGCTACGTCATTCTAATAAATAAATATATCCTAATAAATTCACTGCCAGAGGAGAAGGGAAAAAAAATACCAACTATTTTGTAGGGAAACTTTTAGAAAACTTATGTTCCTCTTAGACTTTCCATCAACCACAAGCATAGTCATAATCTAAAATGTTCCTGGCTTCCCCACTGCTGGGCTGATTAGCTTTTGGAACAGTAGAGATAACTTTTCTAGACATTGGGCTGCCTTGGGCTGCCCTCATGTTATTCTCAATGTATGTGCATTTGACATTATTTATGTAGCAAGTGTGGGCTCTTGGTGTTGTGTCACTTTGCTTTTCAACAGCTGGGGGGTTTTCTGTCTCTCAAAGTAGGACTTACCTCAGCCTCTCAAACAGCTTCAGACTTCTTGCAATCCATGGCTTTAAGGTACAACAGCCTCCATGCACCCTCCAGCCCCTGCAGGGGCAAGCCCAGGCCATGGGTGGCTGTGGGGTGCCCAGACCAGGCGCACCAGCTGCTGCCCACCTACCCCACTGCTGTCAGCAGCACGGGCCACACTATGGAGCAGGACAATGTCCTGCCATTGAGTTTAAACCCTAACAGTTTGGAGTGGCACCAGATGCAGTATGTCCCCTGCTGTTAATGGTTCTATTATTCTTGTATGGATTTAGGTCTGTTTGATTTTTACTTCTGAAACAAGGTAACACAGAGACACAAGGAGGAGGTTCTGACAGCAGGCAGAGCAGGAGCATGTTCAACACACGGAATTAGTTACATCCCTGAGGTTTGCTGGTGTTATTTTGCAAGTCATTTCACCTCTTTTATACAGAAGTCTCCCGTGAGAGTCCAACCTTTACTAGTTACTAAGTGCAGCTGCAAACCCTGGCTGTAGCTGACATATAACTGCACGCGCGCACACACACACACACACACACACACACACACACACACACACACACAC